>CM062918.1:27407061-27754561 GCA_031878705.1 Tapirus indicus
ACTACAGGTGAATATAGAGGAACTGTAGAGAACTCATCTGACTTCTTTTTGTGCGTGTGAGGAAGAGTAGTCCTGAGCTAACATCTCCTCTTTTTGCTGAGGAAGATTGGCCCTGGCATAACATCTGTGCCAATCTTCCTCTACTGTGTATGTGGGATGCCTGCCACAGCATGGCTTGATGAGCGGTGCATAGGTCCGGGCCCAGGATGCGAACCTGTGAACCCCGGGCCACTGAAGTGGAGTATGCAAACTTAACCACTACACCACCAGGCTGGCCCCTCTATCTGACTTCTTTTCAGTATCTACTTTCCTTTTTGTCAGATTTCCATTTCGTTGTTTCAACAAATTCTAGACATATTATCAAAAAAAAATTATTTCCTTCTAATATTTAATTTTATTTATTCAATTAATATTTAATTTTAATTGATTTCCAGGAAATTTCTACTGTAATTTCATACAAATGAGACATTTGGAGTGATGGAGTAGGAAGGCAGTGGAAAACTAGATTGTCCATATATAAGTCTCAGACTTTTATATGAGTCACTGTACTCTGTAGCAATCTGATTTTGTTTTCACCTTTAGTTGTCCATGTGTGAGGTTACTTCATTGGATGTTGCTTTAATAAACTGGCATTGGTTAAAAATAGGCTGTATGAATATTATTAAAATTAGTACTCACAGGTATTACAAAAGAGGCAAAAGTCGTAGTCCCACGTTCAGTAAAAGCTTTCAAACCAATCAAGATAGCTATGTAAAGTTTATTAGCAATTAGGTAATAAAGGCAGGTAAAAAATATAATCCTTATCATAAACCACGTATGTTGAGTTAATAATCCCAGTGTGGTAATGCTCAGTTTTGTTCAATTCAAAGCAGCCCAATGCATTTCAGCAATTTCTTTTTACTTAATTTATGACAGATATTGGGACATATAAAGGAGAATAAGGAAGGTCTCTGGCCTCATGGAACTGACTGATTTGGGAACCAGAGAATCACAGGGGTTTTGAATGAAAAACAACTTACTCTGGATAAGGGTTGCAGAACGGTACTGCCAGGAGAGGACATTGGCTGACCAACCACCAGAAAGACCTCTAATTGACGTTAACGTAATGATTTGCCCCAGTTCAAGTTTTGGCCCACAGACTTACAGACCCAGAGATCCCAACTTGTTAATTGCAAGAAAAGTGGAGAAATTTGTCAAATTAATGTTGAAAATATAATTGTCAAATAAATCACATAGTCACAGCATTATGATTGAAATAGAAACCATATATTAGTAAGTGGTTTTGGTGAATCTATGTTAAAATTTAAAGTTTTGGTTACTTGATTGACATGTCTGAGATCATCAGACTCTGATTGCCTGACAGGGAAACACCACCTGAACAACGTTGGGATGGACTCTGTTGTGATTTTCTCAGTGATTTCCTCTCTTTTTTATCCAAACATTCACTGCTGCATATGATCTTTCTTTTGGTGCAATAATGCCTCTCACTAGGTTAAAATCAAGACTTACTGGCCCTAGACTCATCCTAATTGAGAGTTGGCGTCCATTCTCCTATCCATTACATCTGCTTACAGACCTTAACTCTCAAATGACAACCTTACTTTATTATTTCTAAAGGTTTATGCATCAGATATCATAAGCAGCAAATTCAAAGAAAAAAGATATACAAATGGCAAACAAAAATAGAAAAAAATTCAATCAAACAGGTAATAAAAATGTAAATTAAAACAAGAGAGAAGTCTTGCATCCCCTTTCAGACTGATAAAGAATAAAGCAAAAGAATAACAGTAAATAGGACTGAAAATTTGGAAATGTGGAAGTTCTATTTGGTCAAAGATTACTGAACAATTTATAGGTCGCAGTTTGGTGTATTTATGAATATATGTCTGTATTCATGACCCAATAGTTATATTTCTAGGAGTCTTCTATCTTGAATAATTTGTCTCCCAGTGCTGAAGCATGAAATTAAATGTTTATATATGTTGGACATCATGAACTCTAGAAAATATCATCACCATGAAGAATTGTTAAAGCAAGTCATAAAGAAAATTTGTGATTCCTTCCATGCAAGAGTGCTATCTGAAAACAGAGACTGATATTTCTTCCCTTTTCTGGGAAATGTTCCTCCACTCACCTAATAAAGTCAGAATAACCTTGATTCCAAAATTTGGCATCACATAATATGGGAAAATTTGGGGCCAATCTCACTTAAAAACAAAGATAAAAGTCCTTTAAAGAAAATCCAGTGACATGAATTCAGGAATATATAAAAGCAGGAAAAAAAAATATGACCTAGTTAAAATAATCCAGATATGCAAGGTTGGTTTAATATTTGACAATCATTCAATGTAATTCATTGTATTAACAGAATAAAAGAAAATAAAGATATCGTTATCTCAATACATGCAAAATTGTTTACCAACAATTAACAATCATTGTTGGACAATCATTTTCTGTCAAAGATTTTCACTAAAATATGTTATTTTTGTATATATGCTTTTTGCTCAGTAAAGTAACTATATATTATCTCAGGTCGACGTGAGGATAGAACTCTTGAAAATTTTTGTTTGTTTGTTTGCTCTTAAATTCTAAATCTGTCTAAGATAAAACTTTCTCATCTGGGTTAAAAAGCCTCTATTCTGAGAACCTGTTTTGATCCTCAGATTAATTTTTTTTTTTTTTTTTGTGGGGAAGACCAGCCCTGAGCTAACATCCGTTGCCAATCCTCCCCTTTTTGCTGAGGAAGACTGGCCCTGGGCTAACATCCGTGCCCATCTTCCTCCACTTTATATGGGACGCCGCCACGGCATGGCTGACAGGCAGTGCGTCGGCGGGCACCCGGGATCCGAACTCGCGAACCCCGGGCTGCCAAGCGCGGACGAAACCGCTGCGCCACCGGGCGCCCCCCTCAGATTAATTTTATTTTATGTATTTTGGTGAACATTAAGAAGTGAAGGAAGTCCCAGATTATGTTTATAATTATTGAAAAATGTCACATTTTGAAAAGCCTCTGGTGGCAGGACTCTAAGCTGCTCAGAGATGGGCTGTCACTCCACCTAAGTACATATCTAATACCGTATATTTTCCTTTTATATCTCTCTTTTCCTCTATATAGACCTCTTTATCATCAGTTTCTTTTTATGGCTATGTGGATTTGTGGAATGTGTATTCCTGTGGACCGGTGTCTCTCTGTCTCTTCATTAAAAATATATATAATTATATAATTTTCTTTCTGTTTATGTCTCTACTGGTCTTTCTTTTCCCTGTTTTCTTGTTCTATATTATGATCATTCTAATTTCCTCTGTACATCTTTTTCCATCTACTTTCTTCCCTCTCTTTTTCTATTTCTCACACTGTGTCTTTGTCTGAGCTGAAAATAGATTAAAACAAATACATATTTGATTACAAATTGTATTTAGTCCACATATAGTCTTTCAACTGTAAAGCAACTCTTAAATTCAGATTCCCCTTTGAAGCAAAACCACCACCACATATAAAAAACAAAATTGCTGCGTTCAATAGCTCTGATCTTCAATTAGCTTTTCATTTTAGTAATCTTCAATGGAAAAACAAACAGTTCTTCAACCTTGTTTTAGCTGAGCAGAGTAAAAATGAGTAAACAACACATTCTGAGATCATGATACGTCTTTTCACATCCTATTTGGTGGGTTACTTTCCCTTGAGGAAATGGTCTATCCCACACCAAACAGTTTTCTTTTCCCTAAGAAGAATTATGCCTTGAAAATCTTCATGAGCATTATTTATTTTCTCTCTGCTTCTGTCTTCATCACCAGCAATATACTGACTCTTATATACTCATTCCCGATGTGGCTACATTACTAGCTTTCAGGGCCAGAACAATGGTGAAGCTAGAGAGGTGAGTAAGGTACTTGCTTTGAGTACAAAATTTAAGGGAGTGACAAAAAACCTTAGTAATAGAGATAAACAATATTTTAAAAATCAAAATTAATTCAAAAAATCCATGATGAACAAAATAAACACTAAATTTCAAAGAAAGACAGAATCAGTCATAGTGTCATGCTGAGCCATATTGGAACCTGAGGCAAAAGGAAAAATCTGCAATGTTGATGTCTTTATTTAAAAATTTTGATATTCCATCCATAATTTTCACATTAACTTTGATTTTTTAATTATCATTTATCTTGAGCCATCCCTGTTGATCTAGTGGCTAAAGTTCAGTGTCCCCACTACTTCCACAGCCTGTGTTCAATTCCTGGTCTCAGAACCACACCAGCCATCTGTCAGTTGCCATGCTGTGGCAGTGGCTCACATAGAAGAACTTTAAGGACCTAATACTGAGATATATAACCATATATTTGGGGCTTTGGGGAGAAAAATGCAAAAAAAAAGAGGAGAATGGGAACAGATGTTAGTTCAGGATGAATCCTTCCCTGCAAAAAAAGAAATTATATACACATATGTGTTTTATATATATATCTATATGTAATTTATTGTGCTGACTAAAGTGTTTAGTCCCCTGGTAGATTTTGTGCCTGATATACATTCTTCAGTGGCCTCACCCTCATCCTGGCCCTGTTGACTTTCTTTAAATATATAGACCAATAATCCTTCCTCGTTTGTTTACATTTTTCTCATTTTGAATTTTATTGTAAGATGTAAATTAACTTTTGTTTTGGGGTTTTATTTTTTTTGTAAGGAAGATTAGCCCTGAGCTAACATCCATTGCCAATCCTCCTCTTTTTGCTGAGGAAGATTGGCCCTGGGCTAACATCCACACCCATCTTCGTCTACTTTATATGGAATGCCACCACAGAATGGCTTGACAAGCAGTGCATAGATCTGCACCTGGGATCTGAACCTGTGAACCCTGGGTCCCCCAAAGCCGAGTGTGCAAACTTAACCACTGTGCTTCCGGGCTGGCCCCAAGTTAACTTTTCATAACCTTCCATTTACTTTTGTTCTCCTGAGGAAGATTAGTGCTGAACTAACATCTGTGCCAATCTTCCTCTCTTTTGTATGGGTTGCCTCCACAGCATGGCTGACAAGTAGTGTAAGTCCATGCTGGGGATCTGAATCCTCAAACCCGGGCAGCCAAAACAATATGTGCTGAACTTAACCACTACACAACTGGGCTGGTCCAACCTTCTATTTACTTTTGACCTAATAAATAAGCTTCCAAATAGGATTCTGTTGTCTCATTCACTGATAGGATTTTGGTGTTAGAAATCAGAATTAACCCAGTATGGCGTTATGTGACACATTTTAAAATATTTATTCCTTACAAAGCTCTGGAATTTACCATTGCCTAATTTAGTTGGCATTCTAATAACTCCCCTTGGAAATATTGAATAGGGTTGTAGGGGTCTCAGATCTCCAAAGCACTTTCTCCATTGCATCATAAACAGAAGAGGTTTCAAAATCTAAGTGTCCCTTGTGAGAACAAGTGTTTAAGAACAATGATGAGAATGGTCAGTTAATGTTTTATCAGCAGGATGACTACTTTGTGAGAGTTACATAAAAACCCAGAAAACTCAAATTTCTGGGGCGATGGGAATTCATATTTAAAGGAAACAAGAAGAGACGATAATAGAAAAAATATTGCAACTATTCTACTGGTTCACCTGCTGCCTTGGATTACAATGGAATGGAGGTCAGAGTTTCAGTAGGAATAGCCAGAGGCTAAGGTTTAAATTCATCAGTGTGCATTTTCTACCATCTCCCTCAGTAGATCTCCATTTGCTCTTGATGCTTAAAATTACTTTAATGATGGACAAAAACTTTAATTCTATTATAATTAAATGAAATTATGAGTAGCCTTCGAAGAGTTGACATTGGTGTTAAAACCAAGGAACATGCAAATGACTGATACATTTTATCTTCCTTACAAAGTACAGAGGAAAAGGAGGAAGATGAGGAAAGGGTAGGCCAAGGGCATCAGAGAAAAACTTAATAGGTTTTATGATTTTGGAGATTAGTCAGGATCTCTTACATTTCATACTCAACATATCTGAGAGTGTCTTCTGTTACTTCTGGTTCTGTTATTCATCAACATAGGGGCTTTGACAGAGAGAAAGTTGTGAAACTGAGAAAAGCTTGATATACAAACAACTGATTGCACTGGCAATTTTACATGAAGCCTTTACTGCACCTCCACAATTTCTCCTCTTTGTTAATCGCTCAGATTCCTGCAGCTACCATCACATAGGTTTTACTATAGAGAAAGTGACAAAGGACCTAGTGGCAATGTGTCCATTCAACAGAGCTACCTCTTAATATCTAAAATATTTTCAGGGTTAGCTTTGGTTTAAACACACTTGAGTGAGTCACTTATCACCATCATCGCTTCATTTGATCCTTATATCACCTCTGTCAGATAGAAAGAGTCAACACATTAGTCTATTCGAGAGATGAAAAGTCAGCCTTCTGAAAGCTAAGTGACTTTCCCAGCATTATACATTTGGTGAACTGCTGAGCCAAGGCATTAGAATCAGATAAAATGATTCCAAATCAAGGCTATGTCTACATTGTGACATTTCCTAAAAAGCTAGCATTTGAAGGGAATTTAGAAGTAATTTAATCAAATCATCCCATTTTCTTGATGAGGTAACTTCCTGGTGAAGATCTATACATGTTTAATGCTTTATATATCCATCATCAGCATCAATATCAATTAAATATTTGATCATGCTCTTCAGTTGGATCCATACTTGTCAGAATATGTAAAACATTAATTTATATTTAAATAATTTACAAGCTTTAATCAATATGCTGACAGACATTACACTCAAATTTTTGGAAACCTTGTTAAATATATCCATTTTGTTAGAATGATACTAATGAGATTTTCTTAAGAAAAGGTAAATCATCTCATTTTATCAGATTCATTTATATGCAGAAAAGATACATGAGGAAATGGGAAGTAATTACTGAGTGGTTCAGATTTGGTAAATTGCAAGAAGGATACTATTCAAGAGAAAATGGTTAGTACTGAAGATTGAATTATACATTTTTATTTTGTAGACCCAATGCTTAGAGTGGAAGAAGATAGGAAGCATATACATTACTCAGTCTTGATTGAAAGGAAACAACAATAAGATGTTTTTGTTTTTAGATATAATGGCAAAACAGGCATGGGATATAACAGAGTAGCAGTGAACATGAAGACAAGTAGAGAGAGTGAATCAATTTCAGAGTGAAAGAATGTGAATAAATGAGAGAAAGATGAGAAGTGATAAAGAAGAGTGAGATTCAAAGAAAGCAAAGTACATAGGGAAAGAAAATGAGAGACAATAAATTAACAGGGGAAAAGAAACCACAACAAAATTTAGAAAAATAAATTAGGAAAATAAAGGCTTGGTGATGAATGAAAGGGGAGAAAAGAGGGAAAATAAGGAAGGAAGCTTGAGGAAATGTTTGAAAGAGATGGGGAAGTCAGCTCTTGGGTCTCTAAACACCTGGCTCCAGCAGATGGTACCACAGTTTGCACTCCGGACCACACAGTGTTGCCTCTGGATGTTTGTGTTTCCAGCCTTTGCCCTTGCTTTCCCTACTCCTCTACTGTATCATCATTGCCAGAGTCAGATGAATCTCTGAATTAGCTGAAATGGCAAGGAAGATTTGAGATATAGTGATGAGGATTTAGATTTCTGTTTCAGTCTCTTCTGACAGTACTTTTCTCATGATTTTCCCACTAAATTGTCTAAAATAGAATATTTTGTCCTGAAGAGGCTGTAACTAGTAGATTTTTTTCTCGGAAGTTTATTTTATTTTACCCAGAGAAATGCTCATCTGGTACATAGTCTCTGGATCTATGCCAACCATCACCTCAGAATCACAGGTACAGAAGGTACATAAATGAGAATGAGACATGAGAAGAAAAATGGATCAAATATATCAGGTAGTATGGGATTCCATCTGTTAGGTAATAGTGAAAAAACAGAGATGAAAGATAGGAAATAGGCAGTGGAAGAGCTTACAACCCTCCATCACAAAGACCTTCAGAAATCCTCTGATGTTTTAGAGATACCATTAAACACTAACACATCATGAAATAATCTACTCTGCTTGAACCTGTGGAATGCACAAAACCTAAGAGTAAGTAGACGGTACTCTTGACTTACATTCCTGAGTGTATTTTTACAGGTGGATACTGGAATGAATGTTGACACAAATGACTGCCTAAATGAGAAAAGTTAAGAAGTAAGCAGAGAAGCTAATTTGGAGAGCCTACGAAGTATTTTTTCCTGTTAAAATTTTGTGTATGTTCCACGTTGCCTGTGTTTGTGACTGTGTGTGTGTGGTGTTTGTATGCAAATATATGCTGATATGTTGAAGTATGACTTTCATAAATTCCATCTGTGGTTGCTAGTCATACATAGAAACCTGTATATTAACCATTCTATTCATCTCTAGAAATACTTAAAGCAGATATATTTAATGTTTCTAAAATATGTACCCTAACAATGCACTGTATAGATTTACTGTTTTTTTGTGGGGCTTTTTTGGTTTTTCTATTTCTCTTCTCTTCTTTCTTTCCTTCACCCTTCTCTCTTCCTGTCTTTCTTTTCCAAGCATTGACTTATGAGCATTTCCTGTCAAAGATTTTCCCTCCTCTTTGCACATCATGTTCCACAGAACTTACTTAAAACAACTGTGTTATTTAGTTAAATAGTATGGGGAACATTGGTATATATTACATTGTATTTTTCTGTAGATCAGTGATTTTCAAACTCTAAAAATATTTCATACCCATAACAAATCATTTTTGAGCATCTACCTTAAATATATGCATGTTTATTTATAAAGTGCATATATACTATTATACTAATATATATTATAAGTATTGAGAAGTAGCATTTTGAAAAGAATAAAATTGAAATGCAGTGATATATACATATGTGTGCATAATTATATACATGTAATAGATATATATGTATATAAAATACCATTTTCTTTCCACTCCTCAATGGATCCTCATGTGCTCCTTCTGGAATGAGCACATACCGCGAAGTAGACTGAGCCTTAAATCTGCATTTTCCCCACAATAGCTAGAATTGTTTTATTCAGACAGAGTTCATCTTCTAATTCTAAGCTCTGTAAAGGAGTGATTTTAGACTAGCAACATTATTTTTAGTTATCCAAGTATACAAGAAAAGAACATCCATTGATTAAAGCTGTGTTAATAATTTCTTTATGTATTTAAACTAAATAGTACACACCTGCATTCTTCTACTACTTGTCAATCCAAACAAAAAAGAAAACCCATTCTACACTTAAATAATGTAACCACAATAGCCTTACTTTTCATCTTTGAAAGGAATAGATGTAGACTATGGGATCTTTATTGTTACTTCCACCTCTTCTATGCTATGATTTTATGAGTTGAGATAATAAATTTTTAAAAATTTTATACTGGCAAGTTTGGATTGTAGCATGTCATTTGTTGAAAGGCTCTCCCTTGGGTGTCACAATGGGATCAGAGATAAAAGGAGATTGGGAGTATATAATAAGTAATTGAGATTGAGACAGTGTAAGTTAAGCTGCATGAACAAGGTATGGAGTGGCTAAAAAG
The DNA here is from genome assembly GCA_031878705.1 of Tapirus indicus. Taxonomy (NCBI): domain Eukaryota; kingdom Metazoa; phylum Chordata; class Mammalia; order Perissodactyla; family Tapiridae; genus Tapirus; species Tapirus indicus. The sequence goes on from CM062918.1 coordinate 27,416,616, forward strand.
TGGTACTTAACCAGGGCTACAGCTAGTAGATTACTACCAAGTTAGATGAAAAGTAAAGTTATTGTTGGGATCCTGGTGATCAGTTTGGAGTCAGGATAATACAAGAACACCAGACCAGAGGAGAGAGATAAGAGAATTAATAAGAAAATACAGATAGCAAGGCAGAGAGTAGGGAAGTAGGAACTGGGAATTCCACAGGTAGTGAAGAAAGGAAAAACTTAGTAAAAATTTGAGATTGGTAGATGAGGAGAAAAGAGGTGTGTATCCAAGAAAAGAGCAAAACCTCAAGCACAGTACAACCACAAAAATGAAAAGATGTTGATTTTTGGAGTTAAGTTGCATCTCAATCAGGAAACTTCTCCTATGACTCCAAGGAGGTAGGAATCCCAAGGTGTGGGATGCCAGACTCTTAAAGTGCAGTCCTACAGAGCACATGGTTGAACGGGGATATGAGTGCGGTTTTGAGAACAGGATTTTTGTTTCTCTGTTTGCTTTAAGTCTAGAGGAAGGAAAGTTTCAGAGTTTACCTCGGATGTTGGAAAGGTTTGAGGCATGTTTTTAGCTGAAGTGATGGATATGTCAAATATTTTTAGCTGGAGAAGAACTAGGCTCTAGATGGAGGAAATAGTAATAAGAATAAATGCTGCTTCTTGTTGCACTGCAGGCTGAGGAGATGGAGAGCAAGAACAGTACGGTGGTGACAGAATTCATCCTCCTTGGTCTGACCCAGTCTCGAGATGCTCAGCTCCTGGTCTTTGTGTTAGTCTTAGTTTTCTACCTCATCATCCTCCCTGGAAATTTCCTCATCATCCTCACCATCAGATTAGACCCTGGCCTCACAGCCCCCCTCTACTTCTTTCTGGGCAACTTGGCCTTCCTGGATGCATCCTACTCCTTCATTGTGGCTCCCAGGATGCTGGTGGACTTCCTCTCTGAGAAGAAGGTAATCTCCTACAGAGGCTGCATCACTCAGCTCTTTTTCTTGCACTTTCTTGGAGGAGGAGAGGAGTTACTCCTTGTTGTGATGGCCTTTGACCGCTACATGGCCATCTGTCATCCTTTGCGCTATTCAACTGTCATGAACCCTAGAGCCTGCTATGCCTTGCTATTGGCTCTGTGGCTTGGAGGCTTCGTCCACTCCATTATCCAGGTGGCCCTCATCCTCCACTTGCCCTTCTGTGGCCCAAACCGATTGGACAATTTCTTCTGTGATGTGCCTCAGGTCATCAAGCTGGCCTGCACAGACACCTTTGTGGTGGAGCTCCTGATGGTCTTCAACAGTGGTCTGCTCACCCTCCTGTGCTTCCTCGGGCTTCTGGCCTCCTATGCGGTCATCCTCTGCCGTGTACGAGGATCGTCTTCTAAGGGGAAGAGCAAGGCCATGTCTACTTGCACCACTCATATCATCGTTATATTTCTCATGCTTGGACCTGCCATCTTCATCTATACTCGCCCCTTCAGAGCCTTCCCAGCTGACAAGGTGGTTTCTCTCTTTCACACAGTGATCTTTCCATTGTTGAATCCTGTGATTTACACCCTTCGCAACCAGGAAGTGAAAGCTTCCATGAGGAGGTTGTTTAATCAGCACACAGCCTAACAGAAGGAAAAAAAAAAAAAAAAAATCAAGACTGGAGAATTTCATCTGAAATGAACTCATTCATTTACAAATACTGCATTTATTGAGCATCTCTCCTTTGTTAGGACTATTCTAGGCACTGTGAGAAAGTTATTAATAAAACAAGTAAAGTCACTGCTCCTCTGGAATCTAGTGGGAATACACAGCCATTAAGATAGAAAATAAACAGCATGGTTTCAGGAAGAGGTATTGTCTTGAAGAAACTAAAAAGAAAAGCAAAATAGATGACAGATAGAGAGTGTGGGGTGGAGGGAATCGGTTTACTTTCAGTCTTCAAGCAGGGCCTTCTTGAGAAGGTGACATTTGGCTAATATCTAAATAAACTCAAAGAGTCAACCAGGAGAATATCCGGAAGCAGAGCGTTCTAGGCAGACGGAATAGGTAGTGCAAAAAACCTGAACATGGGAATGAACTTGCTATGTTTGAAGAACACAACAAAGTTCAAATTGATTGAAGTATAATAAGTGAATGTGAAAATAATTAGAATTAAAGTTGGAGATACTGGTAGTGTCCAAAACCTACATGGGTTTACTAAGGGGATATAAGGAGTTTGATTTATTTTATAATTACAGTAAAAACCGTTCTAAGGCTTTAAGCAACAGAATGATTTCTCTGATGCCATTTCATAAATTACTTAGGGCTGTAAACTCGAGATTTTGTGCAAATATCAAAAAGCTGAAATGATATCATTGAGGGAAATATTATGTTTGTAAGTATATTCTGAAAGAAATTAAACTGCCAATTTTTCTTCCATAATAAGGGGAAGGCAAAAAAAAAAAAAAGAAAAGCTGGTTATTATCATGTGAAAAAGTCATGGAAACATTTTACTTTCTTTTTTCCAGAACTTCATGATTACTCCTCACAGATTTTTGTGACTCCTAGTTGTTTGTTGATTTCCACCCCAATTGATTTCACACTGAGTATAATGATGATAATTCTTTGGTGGACCAGTCAGGAATCCATTGCAGAGAGAAGAAACCATTCTAGTTATTTTAAACATAATATGATTTAACATAGAGAATTGTGTACTTGCAAAATAGTTGAAAAGTTTAGAAGAACAGACTATAGGTTGGGCATCCAGAGGTGTCTCCCAGAACAACAGAGGAGACCTAGGCTGTCAAGGGAGCTCTTGTTACTGGAATCTTTGCCATCTGTTGTGTGAAAAATACCACCAGGTTAATCATAGGACTAGAAACAACACAGTAATCCAGAGCCACTATGTATGTATCTATCTACTGTGTAACTATCAGGTCTCCCCTAGCAAAACAGAAGCCTCTCCTGCTACTGCCGCTCCACCTAATTAAATTGTCCAAATTCAAGTCTCTTATGAGTACATTGGAGTAGCTTAAAAAGTTTAGTATAAAGAAGTATTAACTGTAACAAAAGAGTAACTATAGATATAAGGGGGGGGGGCGGCCTGGTGGCGTAGCTGTTAAGTTCGTGCGCTCCACTTCTGGCAGCCTGGAGTTCGGATCCTGGGTGTGGACTGATGCACCACTTGTCAAGCCATGCCATGGCGGCGTCCCATATAAAGTGGAGGAAGATGGGCACGGATGTTAGCCCAGGGCCAAACTTCCTCAGAAAAAGGAGGAGGATTGGCAACGGATGTTAGCTCAGGGCTGGTCTTCCTCACACAAAAAATAAATAAATAAAGCCCTTAAAAAAAAAAGATATAAGGAAACTCAATACAGTGCCCTAGGACTGGGAGAGAGTGCCCAAGGAAGCACAGTCTTATATACACAACACATACACACACAAAAAAGATCACAACGTATACATAAACATCTAACTCAATAGATACTATCTAACAAGGCATCAACAAATCAAAGCTTTCTTTTCCATTCTTTTTCAGATTTTAAAATTAGTATTCATTATTCACTAGAAATTTACCTCATCCTTTTAGTTTATATACTTTACATTCACACAGTAAATATTTTCATTAGGTAGAGTTCATCATTTTACATAACAATCCATAAACTCAAACAACAACAACTTTATTTTAGAAATGGGCAAACAGAAAAAGGTGAGTCACACAGGGAATAAGGTAATAAATAAAAAATATTTAAACAAATTAAAATACTTAAAAATAATTTGATATATTTCAGAATCTTCTTCATTGTTTCTCTCATAAATTATTACAAACAGTCTTCCATTGTTGCTAATGCATTCATTTAATTTTTATGGCTCATCTTGATTTTTTGGTGTGATTCCAGAGTCCACAATAATGTATATCCAAATGTGGACCAGTCAAATGCTTCTCTGAATGTTCTTTCAATAAGAATACACGAAACGATTCTCTTTCGTGTATTCACACACTTGAAGGCTTCCCCATGTGGATTGCCATTGCATCCATCTAAATGAGAGGCTTTGTTGATCAAAGGATACAAAGTTTCAGACGTGCAGGATGAGTAAGTTCTGGAGATCTAATGTACAGCATGGTGACAATAGTTAATAATAAAGTATTATATAGTTAGAATTTGCTAAGAGAGTAAATCTTAACTGTTTTCACCAAAAAAAAGGTAACTACATGAGGTGATAAATGTGTTAATTAGCTTGATTTTGGTAATCATTTCACAATATATACATATATCAAAACATCACTTTGTGCACCTTAAATATATGCAATTTTTATTTGTCAATTATATCTCAATGAAGCTGCGGAAAAAAATGAGGGGCTAGGGTTATATCCCAGGGACATAGGAAGACTTCAGCTTCTTGTATGAAATAAATCGGCAGTGGAAGATATTTGTGCTCTTACATGGGGCTAGGATCACACTGCACTCTTAGGTTCTATGACTGTGGTCAACAGTTCATTGTCAGAACTAATAACTTTTCTAACACAGAACTTCTTCAAAGTTTTTCCAGTTGAATGAAATTAGATTTATATAGCAGGGCTGTATCTTTACAGGAAAAAAAGCGAGATCTAAATTTGAACTAATTATTAGGATTATTCTGATTCCAAAAAAAATATACATTTTAGGAGCAGGGGACATTTATAATTTGATCATTTTTTATCTCTCTATGCAAACAAAAATTTCTAAAACAACTTTATTCTTTCATTAATTATAAAGATGTATTAATAAGGTCATGGAGAACAACAAGCAGGATAAACATAAATTAGGTTAAATCTAATATTAAGAGGCAAAGACAATGGAAAATTTGGGTACTGCTCTTAAGTAATCAATAAAGATGAGTCTGAGATAATTAGAATAAAGTTATAATATGCATTTTAAGAAATTATACACATGAATAATTGACAAATTTGGTTGCAACTATAGACCTAGATAAAGTATATTAAACAGTATCTCCTTAGTAAGAATTGGCTAAATTGTGTATGATTCCTGCAACACCGGTAAGGTACATTTTTGTTACTATGGAGATATTTAACATATTAAGAACATCTACTGTGTTATAATTATTTTATAGAAAAAGGTCATGAGTTATCATATTTAAGCTTTAAAACTTTCTATAAAGTAGGTATTTTTACCACCACCCATCTTTTCTGAGATGTGAAATTAAAGCTCAGAAAAAATATTTAGGTTAAAGTCAAACAATCAATGTTACTTTATATCACACAATAATCACCAAGCCATGAGTATCTCTTGAGAGCTATTAAAATTAATGGTGGAAAATGACCACAAGACCAACAGATCTAAATGATTTTTGCCAATCTAGGAAGCCTGTGGAGCTGGATTTAAATCACTCCTGTAGCCTTGTGCTCACTAGTCAGCTCATGGGTGAGCTGTTTACTACTGTGTAACAGGTTATGAAGACTATCCAAAAACTCAGGGGGTTCTAACGTGACTGATCAAATCATTAGACATTCACATAAGTTCTTTCCTACTCTCCAGGTAATTTATCGTGGGCTCCTCAATATTTTTCTATTCAGCAAACACATATCACATTTGGGATCTCAGAATCCTTCACATTAAAAGTGTTCTTATTTGTAATTCTGACCCCCTCACTTAGAATTGTTTCAGAGCAGGTCTGCAGCCTGGATCCATGGATAAGGTCCATTCTTCAGTGGTGTCTGAATTTGTGTTGCTGAGACTCTCCAGTTCTCAGGAACTCCAGCTTTTCTTTTTTGTTTTCTTCTCTGGGTTTTATGTGGTCATTGTGCTGGGAAACCCTCTCAATACCATCACGGTGACTTCTGATAACAGCCTGTGCTCCCCCATGTACTTCCTCCTGGGAAACCTTTCATTTGTGGACATCTGTCAGGCTTTGGCTACCCCTAAGATGATTGCAGATTTTCTGACTGAACACAAGACCATCACCTTCAGTGGCTGCATAGTCCAGATTTTCTTCATTCACCTCTTCACTGGAGGGGAGATGGTGCTACTTGTCTCCATGGTCTATGACAGATATGTAGCCATATGCAGATCCCTATGTAGTCACCGTGAGCTGAAGGGTGTGCACTGTCCTGGTAATAATCTCCTGGCCTGTGGGTTTGGTGAACACATTAAGCCAGTTATTTACTGTCAACCTGCTTTTTTGTGGCCACAATGTAGTAGACAGCTTTTTTGGGACCTTCTTCAAGTGGACAAACTTGTCTGCCTGGACTTAAGAGTCATTGACATACTAATTGTAGTCAATAGTGGCATTCTTTCCCTAAGCACTTTCTTTCTCTTGATTAGCTCTTATGTCATTATTCTTGTCACCATCTGGGTTAAATCTTCTGCTGCAATGGCCAACGCATTTTCTTCACTGGTGGCCCATATCACTGTAGTAATATTATTCTCTGGACCTTGCATCATCATCTATGTGTGGCCCTTTACCACATACCCTGTGGATAAAGTTCTTGCCATATTTTAAACCATTTCCGCCCTCCCCCATTCTAAACCTCATTATTTATACACCAAGGAACAGGAATATGAAGGCTGTCATGAGGAAAACTGTGACTCATTACCTAGGCCCAAGAAAATTTCTGAAATGCCAATAGTAACAAGGCATTCTCTTTATTAAGACACACTTCCTTCAAATTCCTCAAATAAATACTCTATCTATTAATATTTGCAATGCGTTTTTGTGGCATATTTTAACTGTACTGAAAGTAATGAAGAAGACAATATGGAGAGTATTTAATGGATATTAACAAGTCTTTTCCCAGATATCACCTAAGCAAAAGCTAAACATCAAAAAATTTGAAAACAATATGTTATGATTACTGGTTCTGGAAATAATGTGGGATGACTTTTTATGGATAGTATTGATGCATTCACTGCTACTAAAGCAGTAGCTGCTAAAGCAGATAAACATGAATATGACAGAAAAACAGAATAAGTACATGATTCTTTGGTAGACATAATTTTAGACATTTCTCGTATCTTATGAGTTTCCTAATTTACATGCCTGAAGCATCTATATAGATGAATAATATTTAAGAATCTGAAACTGAATTTTCCCAACAGGGGATAGCAACTCTGCTGATTTAAGATAAGTGTATAGACTTAAGTGGAGATGCTTAGTTATGACATCCCTGGCTCAACATCAATGACACATATGCCATATTTTTTTCCAATGACTAACAATACATAATTAGGCGCTTGCATTTCAAATCTTTCATTTAATGGGCTTTCTCTCATCGGTTACGATAATTCCCGTTGCCTCTGAAGTTAGGAGTCCTAGAAGACAGAAGGAAATCTTTAAAACTGAACAATTTCAACACAAACTTTTTAGTATGTGCTATGAGTAGCTGTGCAACACTCTGCTTTTGGACCAAACGTGAAGTTCTTAGTGATGATGAATCAGTGTTAAACACTCACCCAATTGGCAACCAGGACCCCACAGCTGGATCTCTACCCTGGACTCTAGAGAACATTAAGGGATTTATTAATGTTGAATGACTTTGTAAGTTTGCTTTCCCAATCCCTCAATTCTTAAAAGACAAAGAGACTTATGTAAACATTAGTTTCTCCTTTATGCCAAGAATGGGAACTAGTTTTGCAGTTTGTTGTTTGTGTTCTGGTCTTCCCGAGTCTGGCGAATCTTTTCTGAATCCATCCCTACTAGAATCATCATTAAGTAAAATATTGAAGAAACCTTGGGAATTTCTTCTTTTCCCAGCCCACCCTACCCAACTTTTGCTTCGCTCCATAGCATTCTAGTTCTTCTGAGACCTGATATTTTTTGCTCTTTTCTACACTCACAATCCACCTTCCAGTAAGGGTAACAGAACTGTAATTTACACCTCAGTGTAAATTTAAATCCATCAGCCACTACCCCCAGGAATTTGTACATGTTCATTTCTTTCTAATTTTAGAATACAATTCCACCAATAGAGAGAAAGGAGAGTTGGCAGATTAGATCTAGAAAAGGGACAGGAAGAAGAGATCTTACCAATGTCCCCTGATTTTATACCATGCATCCCCTCATATTCTGTTCATGGAATGAGGCCTGGTCTTATGATTGTTCTCCTTCTTCTTGAATAAAGGTCTGTACTGTATGATTTTCTCCTAAGCAGCCTAGAGTACCAAAGCATTAGGCAAGTAGGATTCATTAAAAAGCTGTTAATGGCTTCCTTTTTTCAATGCTTGGTGAATTAATTGCTATAATTTGAAATTGAGCCTTCTTTCTAGGCATTTTATAAAAACATCACATTAAATCTAGTAAACGAAAAACAATGTGCTAAAAAATTCAGAAACTGTGTAATCTAGTTAACTGTACTGATTATTAGCTACTTAGGCACTTATAACATTCAAACAACAAAAAAATAAAACCAAGAATTCACAGATTTTAACAAAGTTCTTTCTCCTATGAAATATTTCAAGTTACTCTAGTTCCAATAAAAACAGAGACATTCATAATGCCAACACCTATTTTATTTGTCTAAAATATAACACATCTTAATATAATTTGGTAATAAACTTTTCTTTTAATATGCACATTTTAAAGTAATGAGATAATATGAAAATTCCTCTTTTTCTGTCTGGTTCATAGATCTCTGCAGGCTTTTCCTGCACCAGTGAGAAACTAATAAAGAAATACATTTAACTGTATAAAAATGGTGAAAGAAGAAGTGAACATTTTAGCAAACGTGAAAATAACTTTAGTTAGTTGAAAACAGTATAAAGGAAAGTGTCCGGAGCTGCTTGTCAAAAGACATGGCTTTGAACATTGACTATATTACTATTGTGTGACATTGAGCAGATTACTTGCTTTTGATCAGGTCACTGATCTCTTTAAAGCATTTCAATTCCAATCTGTTACTCTTAGAATAAAGGGGAATAAAACCTCTTTAACCTGTTTAACAAGGCTATGTATGATATGGCTCCCTACTTATATCATGACGCTAACCACACCATCATTTGATTAATATATTTCTCCCTAGTTGAACTAAACTCCATAAGAATAGGGACTTTGCCTGTGGTAGATGAACGTAAGCATAAAGTGTTTTTGATAACCTGAATATTTTAAAAAGTAAGAAGGGATGCTACCAAAAGACAAGACAGACTTGTTTATTTCCTCAGCTCTCAGAATGTGTTACTTGTGATATGTGTATGAGCTAAGTGGATGAGCAGTAATTTGGACAAGGAACAGAAACTTAAATAGCTCAGAGGCTATTTAAAGGAGCTGATGTGACATAACAGACTCTAGAGAGAAAAAAATAATATGGCCAGTGGAAAGCGTACCCCAAGATGCTAGCTCAGGATAGAAGTTGAAGAAGTTTTAGTTCCACTGAGTCTAAACCACTGGCAATAATATGATTCAAGTTAGTCACAGGACAAAGAAGTAACTGTCAGTGGTACAATTTCCAGGAATATAGAATAACAGACTTCTCCAGGAGAAACAGAGTAGGTGGTTGCAAAGGCACTTCAAGACAGTCTTTAGGGGATCAAAAGGGGGAGGGAGTGGTGGACTCTGATAGCAGAGTCAAGATCCAATATTTCACTGTGGACATTTCACTTTTTTGACGAAATTTATATTTCATCGTAAATTATTTTCTTTGGAGAAGATCCTTGCCACATAATATGCTGTATTTTCAATATCTTGAAATTCTGGTATATATTATCTTGGAATCAGATACATGAAGGATATCACAAAGGAACTGAAATGCCAAGAAGTTGAAGAAAACCTCTCAACTCTATCTTGTGATAGAATTTTCACAATTAAAAAAAAATTACATCAGTCATTCCCTAATCCTCTGAAACACTTAGAGTTTGTCCATTTCTATATTAACTCTTCTGCGCTCTGTCACAATATAGTCCTTAGGGAACCTAATTGTCGTGATAATCGATAGAACATCATACTAGTCCACTACATTGAAGGCGTACGGTGATTGGACCTGTGAGCAGAAAGTGACATAAAAGAGGGTAAAAGAGAATCCCTATAAACTTTTGGGGACCTGCCAAATCATTCAGGTTTTAAAGGATCCAATACTCTGGTTATTGGACCATACATAATCCCCCCATAACATAAAATACATGTGACTTTGTTTTGCACCTCTGACCACTGAGAAAGAGGCACAGTGCTTGCAGACTCTTCGAATTTTGGAGGCAGCATAAAGCTGCCTTGTAAACATTGCTTTGGCTCAATTTTAGATTGACTTACCGAATTTCCAGTTTTCTGTGAGTCCCTGTACTAAGTCCAGTCTTCAGTGCAAGCTGTCCTGCCACTCAGTCTACATGAACCAGGAAAACCAATGAAACAGAGATATCGATGATAAATAAGGACATTGGATTGACTTTTTGGCAAAGTCAATTAGATGAGTGACAATGCTAACTGCTAGGATTCTGGAAAAAAGTCCCTGAGTTCTGCAGCAGAGAATCACCTGCTGGTTGAAAAGCATACCCTAGGATGCTACAGGACTTTGTCAGAGACTGAGTTCCTGACCATGGGTTATTAAGTAACTATGTGAATAGCACTGCTCACCATAAACTAAGTATTATCAAATTTAACAAGTCACGATTTCTAATGACACAGCAGTTGGTCATCATATATTGTAATCAGTACATTTGAGACCAAGCTGAAGCAGATTTAAAGGCACAGGTAATCAGCACAAACAGGTAGACCAGAACCCCATGTCACCTACTTCTGTTGCATCAATACCTTTACTTCAGACCAATTTTATGGCCTCATGGAGGTGTTTCTATGGATGGCTCAATTCTATGTCTTGGTGCAAGCCAAAAAATGGACTACTGCTGCATTATAGGGCACTCAAATGACCCTAATGGACACTGGTGAGGCAAAATTCTATCACTGAGAAGAGCCATAAACATTTCACTTAGTTATCAAAGTTGGATGGAGAATTGGTCATAAGTAAAAATAAATACGAATTCCTGGACAGTGAAAAATTGCTCTGCTGGTTTGTTAGGAGTCTTGAAAGATCAAAATTGGAAAAGCAGAGAAAACTAGTCTGATAGAAAAGACTGAGGATGGACCTAATGTGACTCAACACAAAGTGTGTAGACTTCTGCATTTCACATCAATGTCCATCTGAGATCAAAAGCATGGACTCTCTCTTATCAAGGTCGGTCTCATAACTGCTACTACTGTTCTGGGTGCTTGATCAGCAGAAGGGACTGATGCTGAGAACTTGATATAGTACCATTCCCCAGAGAGGCCACAAACATTCAGTAGCAAGTCAGTTACATCACACCTCTTCCTCCATGCAGTGGGTAGTGATTTGTCCTTATTAGAATTGACTCCCACTCCAGATATGGGTTTTCCTTCCCTGCCTGAAGTCCCTCTCCCAGGGCATCATCCTAAGATTTACAGAGTATTTGCTTTATGGATATAGGATTCCACGAAGATTGCCTCTGGAATTACAGATAAAAATATTTAGTGAAGAAAGTTGTAATTTACAGATTTATAGTGAAGAGGTGTGACAACAGGAACACCATCATGGGATCCACTTTTCTGGGAAGCTTCCAGCCACAAAGAACAGTTGAATGGCCTATTAACAACTCAGATAAGAGGGTAGTGTTGGGATTACACACAACCTGGTTGAAATGGAGAATTCCAAGATGTAAAATATGCATTGAATCAATAGTTAATTTGTAATTTTGTGTTACTAATACTCACATTCAGGGAAGAAGAAATAAAGATTGACTCCTCTTTCCATAATTCCCATTGACTCCTTTTGGATTTTGTGCTTCCTGCTTCAGCAAGTCTAGGCTGTACTATGATCTTGGATTTATTCTACTAGTGGCATATAGGACTTCTTGATTGTCTGGATCGATATGTACTTCAGTTGTGGAAAACTCTCAGCCAGGATCTCTTCAACTACTGCTTTAGCTTTGCTCTTTCTTCTTCTGTGACTTCAATTACACATTTACTAGTCTTTTTCATGGTGTTCCATATATCTCTATATGCACAAATTTTCTTTGACATCTTTTTGCTAATTTGACTGACAATAAAAAGCTTCTTTTTCACATTTATCTTTTTTTGTTTATTTTGTATTTCTTTAAATAATAATGAAAAGCTTTTTTTTTTTTTTTTTGGTGAGGAAGATTAACCCTGAGCTAACATCTGTTGCCAATCCTCCTCTTTTTGCTGAGGAATATTGGCTCTGGGCTAACATCTGTGCCCATCTTCCTTTACTTTATATGTGGGACACCTGCCACAGCATGGCTTGAAAAGTGGTCCCTGCCCAGGATCCGAACCGGCTAACCTCAGGCCACCTGAGTAAAGCATGCAAACTTAACCATGACACCACCGGGCCGGCCCCTGAAAAACCTTTTTTCAACTGAGATTTTCATGTCTTCTCTTTTAAATTAAGAATATTGTGTTTTTTTCTGTTTTAATGTATTCAGCAATATATGAAATGCATGTTTCTAATTAGACTCTCATTGATCATGAATAAAAGTACATTTCCCTCAAATTATCCCTATTTATTTTGAAGTTTTTCCAATGTGTAAGGTGAAAAGGCCTCACTATTGCTGTAGAATTGTAGAGTATTTCTGTTCTTCTGAACTGCTTGTGCATGTCTTTGCTTATTTTTCTACTTGGTTATTGATATTTATTTTTATTTCTAATAGTATTTTGATTTATAAGGAATTCATCTTTTGTTGATCAGATATGTTGCACATATGTTTTAGTTTGCCATTTTTATTTAATGTTTATTATGGCTTTTATTTGATATACTAGTGTTAAAAAGGATTGTACTGTAAAGCAACAAATCTTTTTCCAATATGGCTTAAAGGTCATGCTTAGAAATGACTTGCCAACTCCAAGATTATAAAAAATGCTTCACCTATGGTTTTCTTTGTTCTTGTACATATTTTTAATTTAGACTAAAAATTAATTGATTTTTAAAAATATAAGGAAACTGTATTTTATACTTTTTGTTTTTATTGTGAATGGAACCATATTAATTATATTTTCTTTGTAATTTTATAAAGTTTTATCATTAAAATGTATTGTTTCTAATGTTTTGAAGATCAATTTTAATGCCAAATATTCAAGATATAAAAATGTAGAGAACAAAATTTTAAAATAATCTTTCCTAAATTTATCATTATGTATATAGTAAACATTTATGTTTGGCCATTTAGACTTTTGAAAATATTTGCAATATTATTGATTCAGCTTAAGCCCATTTTAAACAGCTCTTGACCCCTTCCCTTTTATTTCCTTCTCACAATTTAGAATTTGTATTATTCCTCTGGATATTTTTAAACTTTTCTTTTATAATTGTTTCCATAATTTTTTGTTTGTACAAATGTGCACATAATAATTTTACCAATCTTATTTTCTGCCTTAACATTATGTGTTTTAATTTTACATGTATTCATCTATAAAAATAATTTAATAATTTTAATGATTGAATGTATTTCATTACACTAAAATATTACATTGCTTCACTCTCAGATTTGTAGATGCTTAGGTTTTTTCCAGTATCTATGTCTTTCAATTAATGCTGCGATATGTGCCATTGTACATGCATCCTTAGGCATGTGAACATTTTACTGGGTGTATATACATATATATATATATATATATATATATATATATATGTATATACATACACACACTTAGCGTGTGATAGGTAATCTTATTTTCAATTTCCTTCTTTAAAGAATGACCATTTGAAAATTACATCAGCATAACAACCTTTGGAAATCTAGAAAACTTATTACATAAAATATAGATTAAAATACTCTTGATATATTTTCAGGGATAAATAGGTTTGTCATGGAGAAGAAATGAGAACACCTTCAAATATTTGAAGAACCATCACACTGAAGTGGGAATAGATTTGTTCTATTAAACTACAGGTGGTAGAACCAGTTGAGCACTCTAACAATAGATTAAACTGTCTTGTGAAGTAGTGGGCTCCTTGTGATTGGAGGAAACCAATCATATCATTTGTGAGATTGTGTGATTATTTTGTTGACAGAAAGTTAGGGGTTGAAAAATCACTTTGCTGATTGGGAAACAGTGAAAATCAAATAATCTTTTGCTTTCATACATATCAACTAGTTGGTAAAAAACTTTTTTCTTTTCTTTTCCATTCGTGGAAAAATTATTTTGCACAACATAATTACTCCCACTGAGGGTGACATCAGATCTCTAAAGGGTGATTTCTCACTTCCCCAATGAAGTCAGTTCCCTGGAATGAGAATGGAATGCTGTATATTACCTTGCCTTAGGATATAGTAACTGTATGGTCGAGGGCAAGAGGAGCAGAGCCCTCACTACCTAAGCACAAGATCTGAGGCACTTGCTTCTGCACAGCTTAATTCAGGGACCAAGTTAAAATGCATCAATTCAAGAGTATATTGCAAATATTTTTGGTGTGAAGACACATAGCAGAAGGTGGGAAGCTTAGAAACAAACTGTGGGACGCCAAATTTGGAGAAAATAAGGAAGAACTGAAAGACTGATAAATTATTAAAAGTGTAAGTATTATACATTCATTTTAACATATTGTTTGAACTAGACAAATAATTAGTAAACTGTCTTGTAGATACAAAATCAGCTAGTAGAAGATAGCAAAAGGGATGCTATTGTTACCTCAGTCAAATTGTAAACTCCATCTGGGAAAGGCAAATTCCTGTTCTCCACTTCTCTGTCAATATGAGTCTCCCACTACATTGGCTTAGGGCAGCCTTGATAATAAATGGATCTGTATCTGATAAACAAAAGGAAGTGTGCTATAACCATTATCTGTCCCTTCTCTGCCCCTTTTATGCTTTCTATTCAGAGAATATTTAGCCATTTGTTAAGCAAATATTTATTGACTATCAAAATTTACCTGGAATGAACGAGTAGCTACACAAAATGGAGTAATGGTTAATAAGGGTATCCTTTATTGCTTTTTGCTGCTGGGCTTATAGGTAATCAACTATTATAAGGCAAAACAATGAAAAGAAAAGTTATGTATGTTTATAGTTTTCGTGTTCTATTGACATATTTCAAGATGGGTATTATAGTAACATCAATTTCTATGTATCAAACTTGGTCTTATTCCAGGAATGGGGAAATTCTCCTAGAGAGTATTTTGTGATAGTCCAAGGAATTCTGAATGACTTTTGTAAACTCCACGTTTTCATAGCATAACTGCTTCTGTACTCAGAATTTTAGAGAGGAAAATAGCCTTAGAGATAATCTAGTTCTAAGTTCAGTCACACAGCTAGTAAGTGGCAAATGTCATTTATATTTACTAATGATTACCTACCTTAATTATTAAGAAGAAAATGAGATATAACATTGAACCTGATCTATTCTACTTGGATTAATAAAGCATAGAAATCATTGTGGAGAGGATTTTCTAGTAGTTTCCTAAATTTTGAGAAATGAAGGCTGACAAAACTTATTAGTTATTGAAAGGATGGAATCTGTAGGAAATTTGGATTTTTTTTTCAAAGATAAGGTCACCTTTAAAAATTGTGTTAATACCACTAACTTTATCTAACATGTTAACCACTATGGTTCTCCCCCTCTTCCTTCTTCTTCTTCTCTTTCTCCTTCTCTCTTTAATGTTATCCTACTAAATCACCATAATATTTGGCAACTTTTACACAATGGATTGAATGCTATAAGAAGTCCCTCATGGCATCAAATATTATCTTTTTCAAAGTAATCAGTGTAGCTCTTTAGGATCTTTTTTAGTCTGAGGAATGGGAATCTCTTTCCTTTCCAGTGTTTGTTTGACTCCTTCTCTCCCCTGCCCCTGTAAATAGATGATCAGACAGACATGCCAGCATTGACCCAAATCTTCCACATGGAGATCAGAATACCATGATGGAAATTTGTATTGAGTCCGGTTCATGCTTCACTGACCTGTTGTATTCTTGAGTAACTTAAGTTTCTGCATTTGTTGTAAAACTGGATATCATAAATCAAAAGCAAAGATGGGAGCCCCTGGAAGAGTAAGATTTAGTGCTTCAACAACAGGCTTAACATTACTTAAAACTCTAATGGCAAAACTGTACAGTAGGCATAGATTAACCAATTTAAAAAAATGTTTAAACTATTACAGGCTTTCATTAAGTGCTTATTATATTAGTTACATCTACCACTGAAGAATATAAGATGCAGAACCTCAATTAGTATAACGATAAATAAATACCTATTGTGTATTGTTGGCTATACAGGATTAAAGTTGAAAATATTTCCTGAACCACTGGAGGTCACGTGGGGTTTCCTTCCAGGATCAGTGGACACACGATGCCCAATGTGTAAAGCAAAAGTTAAAAAAACATTCAAGAGGCGATTTATACACTGCTTAACTATTCGTTTTTGAAAAGCTTTTGTGTGTTCAAAATACACCATGTATAGTTATATAGAATATTTCCAAAAGGATGGTTTCTGAAAGGTGTTACAGATTTTGATAAATCCAGGTATGTCAGGAGTGTTTAGGAAGAGAAAAAGGCAGAATCAGAGGAGACTGAAAATACACTGGTGGTTCATTCATAATTGGTCTTTATGTGACAGAAGGTGAACTCTGATTATTGTTAAAAAGGTGAAAGAAACACTGTCAAGCCGTTTATGGTTCTGAATTTCAAGAATACTGATCTAGTCCACTTAGTTTTCCATTTAAGGCTAACTGTATCGACAATTTGCTCCTAATCTACCATTGCCAACTTCATTTTTATTGTTCTTTACCATGCCCTCCTCCTCCAGCCTGGCCACTCTTCTGATGGCTCCCTGAATATGTCTTTCATAATTTTACCATTGTATCTTTATTCCTGTTATTATCCTTACCCGAAATAGTCTTTTTCTTCAGTTTTGGGTAGCAAATTCCAAGCTTTTAAAAAGTTTAGTTTAAATAATACATACTCCATGACACCTTACTTTACCACTTTGGCATACTTTCTTTCATCTTGGTAATATTTATGATATCAATGTATCACTTATATTTGCTTGTTTCTGACATTATATTTTTATCTTTTAATATGTGTGTCCTATACTCCTAATTAATAGGATCCATATCTAATTCTCCTATTTCATACTTCCCCCACTTTTTACAACCGTCATAATTGTTAAATATTAGTCAATTGATTATATAGTTTCACTAAAATTGACTTTGAATTGAAAGCTTTTCATATTTCTTTTGTAAATATATGAGATCTAGTGCCAATCATTGTGATATTTTCCTGATTTTCTTTTACTTAGGTAACAGTAGATTGGATACATGGCTCACAAAAATGAATCAGTGGTATCTGAGTTTGTGCTTCTGGGACTCTCTAATTCTTGGGAACTTCAGCTTTTCTTTTTTGCCCTCTTCTCTACAGTGTATGTGACGTCAGTGCTGGGCAACATCATGATCATTGTTATCATTTCCTACGACTGCCATTTGAACTCTCCCATGTACTTTCTGCTCAGTAACCTTTCTTTCATCGATATCTGCCAATCTAACTTTGCCACCCCCAAGATGCTTGTAGACTTCTTTGTTGAGCACAAGACTATCTCTTTTGAGGGTTGCATGGCTCAGATATTCCTTCTTCATAGCTTTGTAGGGAGTGAGATGATATTGCTTGTAGCTATGGCATATGACAGATTTATAGCCATCTGTAAGCCCCTGCACTACGGCACAATTATGAATCGGAGACTGTGTATAATTTTTGTGTTTATTTCCTGGGCTGTGGGTATTCTCCATTCTGTGAGCCACTTGGCTTTCACAGTGGACCTGCCATTCTGTGGCCCCAATGAGGTAGACAGCTTCTTTTGTGACCTTCCCATAGTGATAGAGCTGGCTTGCACGGATACTTACGAAATGGAAATTATGACCCTAACTAACAGTGGCCTGATATCATTGAGCTGTTTTCTGGCTTTAATTATTTCCTACACCATCATTTTGATCACTGTCCGACGCTGGTCCTCCAGTGGATCAGCCAAGGCGCTTTCCACATTAACTGCCCACATCACAGTGGTGATTCTTTTCTTTGGGCCTTGCATTTATTTCTATACATGGCCTTTTAGCAGACTTTCTGTGGATAAGTTCCTTTCTGTGTTCTACACTATTGGTACCCCCCTGTTGAACCCCATCATCTACTCTCTGAGGAATGAAGATGTTAAATCAGCTGTGCAAAAGTTGAGAAACCGTCATGTAAACTCCAGGAAAAACTAGCAATCACCATGAGGGAACATAATGGGAATGAATGGGAATGAAGAGCCTCCACTGGGTCACAGCATCATGCCAGTTAGTTTTGCTAATGATATGGTTTATTGAATTACAGAATGGATTTTTGTCCTAAGTGCATGGGAATTGCATAAAATCAGTTCCTGGTATAATATTTAAATAGTATTTTAACCAATTTTATTGTTTATAATTCTCAAGTACAAATTACCTTGAAAATATTTAGTGATCCTTTTAAATATTTTATAAAGAATTTAGAGATTCTAATTTACACAAAACGTTACTCATGTTACTGAACTTGTGATTATCTTCAACTGAACACATCATATTTTCGTACCTTGCAATCAAAACGTAAAAGCAAATTGAATTTCTGACATCTTCACTCAATTTATTCATAACATTTTTCCATATATTGACATAACAGAAAAAAAGTATTGTGTTTTACAACATGTTTACCTCACTAATGTACATTTGTTAGTTTATCTTTTCCTTGTATAGTGAATATTTTGACTATTTATAATTTGGTTGTTACACATTTGATTATTTATAATTTTCTCTATCTACTTCTATATTACAATAATTTTTTCCCTTTTCTTTTATTTTATATGCATTTCTACTCATTACAGATTTTTTCTAGATATTTAGTGCTATCAGCAGCATATATATTTTCCAAGTCTACTTATTTTTAAGTAGGACAAATTGGTTATAATGAATTCTACCTTAGTCATAGAAAATTGAAAATGTCTCTGAAATTGTTTGCAAATATGGCAAGCAATAAACATTTAAATTCAGAGAAAAACTTAATCCCATGTGTACCTAAAACATACAAATGTGCAAAGTGACAAAAATTATGTGCAGCTGAGGACCAAATCTGAAATCATTTCTTTCATAATTTTTGGAAAACAGAAGGAAAGTAAAATTCGTGTAATCATCTAACAATAAAGATTTAAAAAATCTATTAATTATTGTTTCATTTGCTAGTCAAAATTCAAAAAGTGTATTGCTTAACAGAAAATAGAAAGCCTTCAATTGTCTTCACTTTGGATTCAGTATTTTCATTATACTATAACACATAAGTCAGTGGCTATGTGCATACATATTAATTCTGCATGCTATGTCCTAATGCAAGCTGAGCTTTCGGTATAGACAAATAGTCATTTTTGAGCCATGATACTACTTAGCTAAGGTTTCTTGAAACTTCAAATTCTGGTTAGTTTCATTTGTATAATGTCTAACATGATAATGATCTTTTAAACTTGACTATGCTTTGTATATTTTTATATGGTGCCAAAAACATTTTAAATATACAGTAAATATTAATGCCATCATGATATTTGTTGGTAATATTTTTTTCCTTTTAACTCTGCCCTGCTGATGAAAATAGAGAGGTGTTGACAGTACCCCTGAAAATTCAAGTCATATTGCTGCTTTGAGCTTCAGTAGTCTCATACTGTAGGAGAGGAAGGGTAGAGGGCACAAAGGGAAATGGAGGGAGAGGCAGGGAGAGAAGCAGAAGAAGGAGGAGGGAAATTAGAATCTAAGAGTGGCTGTTTGATTTGGTCCATTCTTTGTAGTGTCAGTAACACATTTTTCTACTTTTTGTAATTCCTAAGGAAGATATGTCCTGAGCTTGCATCTGCTGCCAATCTTCCTCTTTTTTCCACTTGAGGACGATTAGCCATGGGCTAACATCTGTGCCAATCTTCCTCTATTTTGTATGTGGGTCTCCGCCACAGCATGGCTGACAAGTGATATAAATCTGCTCCCGGGATCCGAGCCTGTGAACCTGGGCCACTGAAGTGGAAGATACTGAACTTAACCACTAGGCCGTAGGGCCAGCCCCTCCACTTTTTCATTCTTACTTCGTCATTGTGTATATTTAGGTATTTAGTGACCAGGCATGGCCATGAGATATCACACAAAGTTTGACAAAAAAAAACCCAAAGTCACAAAGTTAAAAAAAAAAGGTTGAAAAATCTGATTGCATAATTTTCTACAGAGTATTGTTTTTTAAAGCCGATCACAAATAAAGTCAAAAGAAAAACTAGGTGAAAAGCAGTATTATTTGTAGTGGTAATATCTTCAATTTGCAAAGAGCTCTTACAAGTCAATAAGTAAATGACCAAAACGCTATTGGAAAAATTAGCAAAGTATGTGAATAGGCAGTTTATTGTTAACGTAATGCAAGTGAATCTTGAACATATGAATAAATGCTAAAACTATCATGTAAGAAAATTCAAATATAAGTACAATGAGATTCCTTTGTGCACCTACATGATTGGCAAAGATCCAAAAGTTTGATAGTAAATGTGTTGATAAGACTTTGATAAAACAGAAAACCTCAAACATTGCTATTAAATCTCTAATTTGGTAGAATATATGGAGAGAAACTTTTGATATCTATTAAATTTTTAAAACTTTGAATTTATAATTATGCTTCTAGTGTTTTATCTTACAGATATACCCACACACATATGAAACAAAACATATACATAGTATTTCTTGCAAGCATTGATTTGAAGAACAAAATATTAACAAAAAATCTAAATATAAAAACCTAAGTGTCCATCAATGTAGAGTCCTGAAATATATTATTGGTTCATCCATAAAATGGAATGCTATACAGCTATTAAAAATAATTAGGGATCATTTAATACTTTGATAAATTTACAAGGAAAAGAAGTGCCCCGGATGAAGGGAGGACTAGAGAACACTTTATCATGGACTTTTGGGGGTGGAAGGATTAGTAGAATTTAACCCAGACTCCTCACTTTTCACTGAAGTAATTCAATCCCAGAGAATAAAATGACCTGTCCAAATGACTCAATGAATTAGTCACAGAGGCAAGATTCATTTATACATCTAGTCTTTCCTTCCACCAAGTTGCTTGATTATAGAATTGTAGACCTCTGTGTGGGTTGCTATTTTAGTAGGTGTTTCACAAACATAGATATTTTGATAAGAACATTCAAGTTGAGGTTGCATTACAATCAATGTTAGAATCAATGATTTTTCTAACTTTACAGTTAAGATTTTCTGGAGAATAAATTTATTATTATTTAATGATAGATTGCTCTAGATATGGATGATGTGTATTTGTATAATAATTTTTTAAAGATGTTTTTCCTCTGCAACACAATAAATTGTGTTTTGATTTTATACTCTAAGCAAATGCCCTGTAATATGCTAATAGCTCTGATCCAGGTGGTGTTCCTTCCTCAAATATTCTTGGGAGAAGAATGAGTAAACCAAGACAAGTCATGATTGATTTTATTCCAGTTCGCATATAATCAGTCACAACCTCTCTGTTGACCAAAACAATGCTTTATTTCTGATAAGAAATTTACAATGGGCCTAAACTAATAGTGGCTACTTTTTGAATGTCTAATAAGTACCAATGACTTTCAGTGTCACATTTGATCATAGTGTCATTGTGTGGTAGATAGTGTATCTTATCCCCATTTTAACATAGACAATGTGACTGAGGGGCTAAGTGGGAGCCTGTATGTCTAACAGCCATTTCCTATTCATTACAACACCACAAATGAAAACACACTCAGAAGTTGAGACCCTGCTCTCTTCTCTTAATTTCCTAAAGACTTGCTCTGAGATCAACAAAATTGCAGGAGCAGTTAGAAATCCATAAGCCGGAAAGGGCCTCTGAAATCTAAAAACAAATATCGTAAAGTCTAACCACAAAAGCTCATATTCTTTACTACAAGAGGACATCTTGGGTTGTCACTCAAAGGCCATTAGTTACCAGTTCTAAATGTTTAAATTATTAAAGGTCTTTCTTAAAAATTCAAGCAAGACAGAATATTGTAAAACAAGGTGCTGCCTCTACTCCCCACTCTCTATACCATTCTCAAAATTTTTACATGTATCCTTCAAGAGATTTCCTTTGAATTTTCATATTCATTCATATATGCACACATACAAAATCACTTTTCATGTGTTTGGTTTTTTCTTTTTATGTAAATGGAAGTGTGTTTTCTTTACAATGTGTTTTAGAACTATTTCCTTGGTCAGTTATAGATCTGCCACATCTTTTTAACTCCTCCACAGTATTCTATCATTTATTTTTCCATTCTCTTATTTACAGATATTTAGGTTTTTCCTTCTTTTTGCTATTGCAAACACTGCTGCAGTGAACGTCCTTATACATATTTGTCACATGGAATATAAGTAAATATATGTACATTTTAAATCTTACTAACTACTATCAAATCACTCTCCAAATGAGGTACACCAATTTACACACCTAGCAATAGCATATGAGGGCACCCATTTTCTCCCATTCTTGCCCAAGCTAAATATTGCAATTGTGGTAGCCAGCCTCCAATGACCCTAATCTTCTGGATTTCATGCCTTTGTGTTGTTCCTTCCACACTAAATTAGAGCTGGTTTGTGTGTCCAATAGAATATGGTGATAGTGACCATGTGGTATTTCTGAGGTTTGGTCATAAAAAACTTTGCTGTCTTGAACTGCTCACTCTGGGGGATGTCAGTTGCTGTGCCATGATGATACTCAAGCAATTCTATAGAAAGGAACTGAGGCCTCCCTCCAGCTTCCAGAACCAACTGCCAGCCATACAAGTGTATTGTCCAGCCTCAGTCAAGCCTTCAATGACTGTAACTTCATGAGAAAGAGACACCCCAAATTGGAACTGTCCAGCCAAGCCACTAGTGAATTACTCATGCACAGAAAGCATGAGAGATAATAAAAGATTTTCTTTAAAACAAAAAAAGAATTAGGGAGTGCTTTACATGCCTATAGGAAGTATCTCCACAAAGTATTCATATATGAGAAAATCGGCATGCACAATCATGAGCACAGCATACTGCCATTTGTGTTTAGTGATATAAACATAGAAGATGTATTTCATATATGTATTTACTTGTATATCCATAAATTACCTCTGGAAATATGAAAGAATCTGGTGAAGGATGCTGACTTTTAGGAGGGAAATTGGATGCCTGCAATGGAAGATAAGGAGTGTACAGGGAGAATTGAGCAGATTCAGAGATATTTAAAGGTCAGTCCTATTGATTGGCTGAATTTGAAGGTAAGGGACAATCAAGATTAGCTCTCAGATTTCTTGCTTGGGGAACTATCAAGAAGATACATACTCCAAGGGAAGTTCATTCATTATTTTTTTAAACATTCATTATGTGTCAAATATGGGGAAGATGATGCTTTAAGTATTGCACATAATGAATTTGAAATGGAGATGCTCAGTGGGTAATTGGATATATAACAGAGAGAAAACATGCTATTTAAAATCGTATTATCTTTAGGACCCTTTTCTCTCAAGGGAATAATGTAATTCCTCCTAAGACCAGAGGCCTTTTATTTAGTGAAGTATCTTGGCAAGCCACTTTTTTGTAAGTTTTGAGCAGCAAGCTAAAACAAGAGGTAAATTGGTGTGGTTTTGATTGAATGATGAAGTGCAAGTTCAGATTAGAATAGGTTGAGAAGTGTGTTAGTGAAAGTCACAGAGGGAAACAGAAAACACATTTAGCAGAGATTTTTGAATACAAGGAAGAACTGTCTATAAAAGTCTTGGCAGAATTAAATGAGGCATCCAGGGACAAGCAGCAGGAATCTTCCCCACCTTTAGTCTGAAGGGACAAGAGAAAGAAATGGAAACTGGTGAGAGCTGGAGCCACGAAGGGACCACAAGATATTGAGTGGACAAGTCAGTAATTACTGCCAGAATTTTAGTGATGTGGCAGGGAGGAGAAGTGCAGTAAATATTCAGGGACCTCTCTCCTTCTCTGCAAGGTCCTTCCACTCTCCAATCTCAAAAAAAAGCCAGAAGCAAAAATGTCCAGATAAAGTAGTTCATGGAGATCAGCCCACAGGTGCACAGAACAAAAATGGGTATAAATTGGAGCAAATGGAGGAAAAAAAAACAGCAAAGGAGGTGAATGGGGGATAAGGAAGTGGGGACAATGATGCAAGCACATCTGTCAAGAATTTTGTGTAAAAATGAGAAGAGAAAAGTTTATCGTTGGGAGAGGATTCGTTAAGCAAGCAAGGTACTTAAATAGAGAAAAGGGGAGGACTCTAGACTTAGGAAAATAAGATTGGCTTTAGATAGAAGAGAATGAGTTTATCCAATACATACCATATTCTAAAAGCCCATATAAAGAAGAAAATCCAAATGTCCTGTTTTAGAAGGTGAGGATGATTGTCAAGGACATTTTCTGCACTTTCTCTCCCTACCATTACATAGACTCACACTGGTCTTCCCAACAGTGGGGACAAAATCCAAAACACAGATTTTCCTGCCTGGGGTGGAACACCCTGACCTGAGTTTTCAAACCACACCAGCTTGTGCCAGTGACCAGAGGCTGCAAGACAGGATAGCAATGACACTGACTCACTGCTTAGCCCCTGCCACCATCAGTGGTGGCAGTGGAACCTGAAACCTGAGTCTTCAGGAACCACAGCAGAACCCATGACAGAACCATCAGTGGTGGAACCCCTGACACCAGCTCTACCAGCAGCAGGGACTACATACACGTTCCTGGGTTTCCAGGGCCCTGGCAGCAACAGTGACACCTATGAACCCAGCATCATCAAGCAGCAGTGCAGCCAGCACCTCCTGAAAACCCAGGAGCAGTGGCAGAGGCTGTGCATGGAGCAGCAACATCTGAACATGTGGACAACCAGTGGGGGAACATGAAACCCAAGTGACCCTGGTAGCAGCAGATGCACTCACAGCCTGATGATCCTGGTGGGAACACCTAAGAATGCAGTGACATTGTAAGCAGAAAAGCACCAGTAACCTAGGAGGCACAAGCAGCACAAGGAGGGCACTGACAATGACTCTAGCAGGGGCAGTGGATGGCAGGAAGTTCAGGCTCTCAATTACAACCAGAAACAGCTCAGAACCAAAGTAACCAAAGCCTTACCCAAATAAGAAAGGTGGTGTACTACTGCAAATGTGCCTGCAAGGATTCAACTCAGTAAGTAACATGAAGAACTGCAGTGACACGGCAGAACATAAAGAAAATGAGAACTCTCCAGAAACCAAACTTAAAGTCACAGAAGATTACAATCTAACTGACAGAGAATTCAAAATAGCTGTCAGGAAGAAACTCAACAAGTTATAAGAGAACTCAGAAAGACAGTTCAATGAGCTCAAGGATAAAATTAATGAACAGAGGGAGTGCTTCACCAAAAAGATTAAAACTATAAAAACCCCCAAATTTTGGGAGATGAAGAACACAATTAATGAAATGAAAAATACAGTAGAAAGCATTCAAAATAGAGCAGACCATATGGGAGAGAGAATTAGTGAGCTTGAAGATAGAAATCTAAAAATGATTCAGATGGAAGAAGAGAGAGAGAACTGTGATTTTAAAAAATGAAGAAATTCTACAAGAAAAACCTGACTCAATTAGGAAAAATAACATAAGTACAATAGGTATCCCAGAAGGAGAATAGAGGGAGAAAGGAGCAGGGAGCTTATTCAAAGAAATAATTGCTGAGAATGTTTCAACCTGGAGAAAGAATTGGACATACAAGTACATGAAACTAACAGAACCACCAATTATCTCAATGCAAAAAACCTTCTCTAAGGCATATAATATTAAAATTGTCTAATGTCAATGACAAAGAAAGAATATTAAGGGGAGCCAGAGAGAAGAAAATAACTTCCAAAGGAAGCCCCAACAGGCTATCAGTGGATTTCTCAGCAGCAACCCTACAGCCTAGGAAAGAGTGGAATGATGCATTGAAAATGCTGAAAACAAAAACTATCAGCCAAGAATAGTCTATCCTGCAAAGTTATCCTTCAGATATGAAGGGGAAATAAAAGCTTTCTAAGACAAACAAAAGCTGAGGGAATTCACTGCACTAGGTGTGCCTTACAAGAAGTGTTGAAAGGAGTCCTCCTACCTGAAAGAAAAAGGCAAAGGTTTACAAATCTTTGAGCAAGGTAATAAATAGGCAAACACAATCAGAAAATTGCAAGTCTATATCAGAATAGGCTAGTAAACACTTAAATATAACATACAGGCTAAGGGGAAGAAAAACATCAAAAATAACTATAACTGCTTCAATTTGGTCACAAACTGTCAACACAAAAAAGAATAATCTCTGGGGGCTGGCCCAGTGGCACAGAGGTTTAGTTTGTGCTTGGCAGCCCGGGGTTCATGGGTTCAGATCCCAGGTGCCTGCTGACACACTGCTTGTCAGCCATCCTGTGGTGGCGTCCCATATAAAGTAGAGGAAGATGGGCATGGATGTTAGCCCAGGGCCAGTCTTCCTCAACAAAAAGAGGAATGTTAGCTCAGGGCTGGTCTTCCTCACACACACACACAAAAAGAATAATCTCTGACAACAAAAACTTAGAAGGAGGAGAGGAAAAGGACAGAACCTGCATAGGATAATGGAGAGAAGATACTATCATCAGAAAAAGGACTATCTCATCTGAGATCTTTTATATAAACCTCATGGTAACCACAAAACCAAAAATCAGAGTGGACTCACAAAGGATAAATAAAGAGAAAACAGAAACATCAAAGCAAATAACCCAACTGAAATGGCAGATGGAAATACAAGGAAAAGGAAACAATGGAAATATAGAACAACTAGAAAACAAAAGAGAAAATGGGAGTATTAAGTTTTCATATATCAACTATCACTCTAAATGTAAATAGATTGAATTCACAAATCCAAAGACACAGAGTGGTGGGATGGATTAAAAAACAGGACCAAACAATATGCTGCCTCCAGGAGACCCATCTCACCTCTAAAGACAAACATAGACTCAGAGTGAAGGGATGGAAGATTATACTCCAAGCAAATGGCAACCAAAGAAAGTGGGTGCATGCATACTTATATCAGACAAAACAGACTTCAAGCCAAAAGAGTTATCAAGAGACAAAGATGGGTGGTGACATACTGATAAAAGGGACATTCCACCAAGAAGACATAACACTTATTAACATATATGCACCTAACATAGGATCACCAGAGTATATAAAGCAACTACTAAGAGAACATAAAGGGAGAAATTGACAGCAACACAAAAATGGTAGGGGCCTTGAAAATCTCACATACATCAATTGATAGATCATTCAGACAGAAAGTCAACACAGAAACAGTGGCCTTAAATGAAACACTAGACCAGATGGACTTAATAGATATATATAGAACATTCCATCCAAAAATAGCAGAATATAAATTCTTCTTAAGTGCACATGGAACATTCTAAAAGATAGATCATACGTTGAGAAACAAAATAAGCTTCAATCAATTTAAGAAGATTGAAATCACATCAAGCATTGTTTCTGACTGCAATGGTATCAAACTAGAAATCAACTATAAGAAGAAAGCTGAAAAAGTCACAAAAATAGCGGGACTAAATAACATACTACTGAGTAACTATTGGAACAATGGACAAATCAAAAACTACCTGGAAACACAGGAAAAACAACACAACATACCAAAACTTATGGGATGCAGCAAGAGTGGTACTAAGAGGGAAGTTTATAGCAATAAAGGCCTACCTCAAGTAACAAGAAAATTTTCAAGTAAACAATCTAACACTTTACCTAAAAGAACTAGACATAGAAGAACAAACCCCAAAGTCAGTAGAAGGAAGGAAATAATAAAAATCAGAGCAGAAATAAATGCAATAAAGACTAAAAAATCAAGAGATAGGATCAGTGATACTAAGAGTTGGTTCACTGAAAAGATAAAAACAAAATAGAAAAACTCTTAGCCATATTCACTAAGAAAAAAAGAGAGAAGCCTTGAATATATAAAATCAGAAATAAAAGAAGAAAAATTACAATAAATACCACAGGAATACAAAGGACTATAAGAGAATATTATGAAAAGCTATATGCCAACAAACTGAATAGCTTAGTAACGGTAAATTCTTAGAATCATACAACCTCCTAAAACCGAATCGAGAAGAAATAGAGAATCTGAATAGACCAATCACAAGTAAAGCAATTGAAACAGTAATGAAAACTTTCCAGAAAACAAAAGTTCAGGACCAGATGGCTTCTCTGGAGAATTCTACCAAATATTCAAAGAAGATCTAATACCTATCCTGCTCAAACTACTCCAGATAATTAAAGAGGATGGAACACTTGCTAACACATTTTACGAGGCCAACATCACCCTCGTCCCAAAGTCAGAGAAGGACAACACAAAGAAGGAAAACTATAGGCCAATATCACTGGTGAATATAGATGCAAAAATCCTTAACAAAATATTGGCAAAATGAATACAGCAATACATTAAAAGGATCATACACCATGATCAAGTGGGATTTATTCCAGGGATGAAGGGATGATTCAACTTCCACAAATCAATCAATGTGATGCACCACATCAATAAAATGAAGAATAAAAATCACATGATCATTTAAAGATGCAGAGAAAGTGTTTGAAAAGTTCCAACATCCATTTAAGATAAAAACTGTGAATAAAGTGGGTACAGAGGAAAGCACTGGAACATAATAAAGGCCATATTTGACAAACCCACAGTCAACACAATAATCAATGATGAAAATTTGAAAGCTATTCCTCTAAAAACAGGAATAAGACAAGCATGCCTACTCTTGCCACTTATTCCACATAGTATTGGAAATTTTAACTAGAGCAATTAGGCAAGAAACAGGAATAAAAGGGATCCAAATTGGAAAGAAAGAAGTGAAACTCTCTCTATTTGCAGATGACATGATCCTATATAGAAAACCCTAAAGAATCCATCAGAAATAATCAACAACTACAACAAAGTTTCAAGGTACAAAAACAACTTACAAAAGTCAGTTGCATTTCTATACACTAACAATGAACTAGCAGAAAGAGAAGTCAAGAGTACAATACCATTCATAATCCTAACAAAAAAAAAAAGTATTCAGCAATAAATGTAACCAAAGAGGTGAAAGACCTATACACCGAAAACTGTAAGACACTATTGAAAAAAATTGAAGAAGACACAAAGAAATGGAAAAACATTCCATGCTCATAGGTTGGAAGAATCAATATAGTTAAAATATCCATACTACCTAAAGCAATCTGCAGATTCGACACACTACCAATTAGAATCCCAATAACATTCTTCATGGAAATTTAACAAAGAATCATAAAATTTATATGGAACAATAGACCCCGAATAGCCAAAGCAATCCTGAGAAAAAAGAACAAAGCTGGAGGCATCACAATCCCTGACTTCAAACTATACTACAAAATTATAGTAATCACAACCACATTGTACTATCACAAAAACAGACACACAGATCAA
This sequence comes from Tapirus indicus, assembly GCA_031878705.1. Lineage (NCBI taxonomy): Eukaryota > Metazoa > Chordata > Mammalia > Perissodactyla > Tapiridae > Tapirus > Tapirus indicus. The sequence goes on from CM062918.1 coordinate 27,446,052, forward strand.
TGGAACCGAATTGAAAGCCCAGAAATAAAACCACACATCTATGGACAGTTAATCTTTGACAAAGGAGCCAAGAACATACAATGGAGAAAGGAAAGTCTCTTCAATAAATAGTGTTGGGAAAACCGGACAGCCACATGCAAAAGAATTAAAGTAGACCATTATCTTGCACCATACACAAAAATTAGCTCAAAATGGATTAAAGAATTGAATGTAAGACCTGAAACTATAAAACTCCTAGAAGAAAATATAGGCAGTACACTATTTGACATTGATCGCAGCAGTGTCTTTTCAAATAACATGTCTGACTGGGTGAGGGGAACAAAAGAAAAAGCTAGCAAATGGGACTACATCAGACCAAAAATCTTCTGCAAAGCAAAGAAAACCATGAACAAAATGAAAAGACAACCCACCAACTGGGAGAAAATATTTGCAAATCACCTATCTGACAAAGGATTGATCTTCAAAATGTATAAAGAACTCATTTAACTCAACAACAAGAAAACAAACAACCCAATCAAAAAATGGGCAGAACATATGTACAGAGAAGATGTACAGATGGCCAACAGGCACACGAAAAGATGTTCAACATTGCTAATTATTAAGGAAATGCAAATCAAAACAACAATGAGATATCACCTTACACTGATCAGAATGGTTATAATTACCAAAACAAAAAACAACTGATGTTGGAGAGGATGTGGAGAAAAGGGAACCCTCATGCACTGCTGTTGGGAATGCAAACTGGTGCAGACACTATGGAAAACAGTATGGAGATTTCTCAAAAAATTAAAAATAGAAATACTATTCAATACAACTATCCCACTACTGGGCATTTGTCCAAAGAACTTGAAATCAATGATCCAAAAAATCTATGAACCCCTATGTTCATTGCAGCATTATTCCCAATAGCCAAGGCATGGAAGCAACCAAAGTGCCCATCAACTGATAACTGGATAAAGAAGATGTGGTATATATATATAGAGTGGAATACTACTCAGCCATAAAAAAGACAAAATTGTCCTATTTGCAACAACATGGATGGACCTTAGGGTATGATGTTAAGTGAAATAAGCCAGATGGAGAAAGACAAGTACTTCATGATTTCACTCATATGTGGAATATAACAAATACATGGATAAAGAGAACAGATTAGTGGTTACAAGAGAGGAAGGGGAGTGGGAGGTGGGTGAAAGGAGTAAAGTGACACATATATGCAGTGACAGACAATAACTAGACTACTTGGGATGACCAAGATGGAGTCTAATCAGAAAAATGATAAACAATAATGTACACCCTAATTTTCACAATGTTATAAACTATTATGATCTCAATAAAGTTACTGGGAAAAAATATTCAATCAAAAGTGGCAGAAAAATAGGGAAAAGGAAACAAAAAAAGATGGGACAAATGAATAATGATAACAAGACAATGAACTCAAATCTAAACATATCAATCATTACAATAAATGCAAATGGCCTAAACACACATTACAATTCAGAGATTGTCAGATTGGATTAAAAGGTGTGAATTAAAGTGGCATAATGAAACCAACAGTGGATGTGGAAAAAAACAAACCCTTGTACGCTGTTGGTGGGAATGTATGTTTGTGCAGCCACTATAGGAAACATATAGAGTTTCCTTAAAAAGTGGAAAAATAGAACTATCATATGATCCAGCAATCCCACTTCTGGCTATATAGCCAAAGAAGTTGAAATCAGGATCTTGAAGAGACATCTGCACTTCCATGCTCATTGCAGTGTTATTCACAATAGCTAATACATGGACCTAAATGTCCACTGATGAATGAATGGATAAAGAAAATGTGGCACATACATACAATGGAATATTATTCAGCCCTAAAAGGAATTCCTGCCATTTGCAACAACATGGGTGTCCTGGAGGACATTATGCTAAGTGAAATAATCCAGACACAGAAGGACAAATATTATATGATACCACTTATGTGAAGGATCTAAAGCAGTCAAAATCATAGAAGCAGAAAGTAGAATGGTGGTTTCCAGGTCCTGGGGATAGGAGAAAACAGGGAGGCATTAGTCTAGTCAAAGCTTACAAAGTTTCAGTTATAAGATGAATAAGTTCTGGAATTCTACATGTACATCACGGTGACTATAGTTAACAATACTGCATTGTACACTTGAAATTTACTTAGAGAGTAAATCTTAAATGTTCTCATGACAGACACAAAAAATAGAAACTGTGTGAGGTGATGGGTGTTAACCAACTTTATTGTGGTAATCATTTCACAATATCTATACCTACGTCTATAAAATCATCACATTGTACAACTTAACTTTGCAAAATTATAAATTATACATCAATAAAGCCAAAAAACAGGGAAACTTAGGAATAAAAAACCCTACCATTTCAGTTATACAAGATGAATAAGTCCTAGAGATCTCCTGTACAGAATAATGCCTATAGTTGACAATACTATATTGTATATTTAAAATTTTTCTAAGAGAGTAGACCTTATATTGAGCATTCTTATCATAAAAAAGAAATAATAAAGAGGGCAAGAAGAAACTTTTGGAGGTAATGGATATGTTTATGGCATATACTGTGGTGACAGTTTCATGGCTGTACAGTTATCTTCAAACGCATCAGGTTACATAAATTAAATATGCATAGCTGTTTTATGTCAATCATACATCAGTAAAAACGTTTTTTAAAGATTAAAGCCCCATATCTAACAAAAATTTAAAGCATGCCAAAGTAAATTTGATTAGGAAATTTATTGCAATTATTACCTCAAAAATAATATAAAATTTAATGAATATTTTGAATAAAAACATTAAATATAAAGAAGTCTATTTATATGGTAAAATGTTACAATATGTTTTAATAAAGCAGAAAATAAAGGTTATAGAGCAATTAAACATTAAATAAAACCAATAATGGAAATGACACGAGAAACTAAAAATCAAAACCAATAGAGGTCAGGAAGCGTAGGAAAAGGAGAAAATATAGATAAAATAAATATAAAAAATAGTAAGATAGCAGATATAGAGCCATTTAGACAAATACATTGCAGGTAAATGTTCTAAGGACTCCACTTAAAGGCTGATATTGCCAGAATGAACCACAAGCAAGACCCAATTATTTGTTGTTCACAGGAATCCACTTTAAATATAAAGACACAGATCGCTTAAAGGTAAAAGGATGGAGAAAAGATATACAATGCAAAAGGTAATTATAAAGAAAGTGAAGTAGTCATATCAATATCTGACTCTGAAGACTGAAGAACAAGGAATATTACCAAGGATACAGACATACATGTCATAATGGTAAAGACTTTAACCATCAAGAAAACATAACAATCCTAGTCTGTTTACCCCTGATTTCTGAGCTTTAAAACACATGGAGCCAAATGTTTCTTCCTATCAAATTAGATTTCCAAAATAATTTGAAAAAATATATACACATAAAAACCTGCACATGAATGTTCATGGAAACTTTATTCATTATCACCAAAAAAAAAAAAAAAAAAAGAAATGTAAGCAATTAAGATGTCCTTCAATACATAAATGGAAAAATGAGCCGAAGTTCAAACTGTGAAAATTAATAAACAGAAACCTCATTTAAAATGGAATCAGGAGGCCAGAGGGTGAGCTCTCATGCCCTATGTGGATAACGGAGACCAACAGGAAGAAAGACTGCTTCTTTTTGACCAGCAAGAAGCTCAGCAAATGAGAGACCGTCACAACTCAGCGAATGAGAAGCCACTATGTTTTGAACTCCCAATTTCCTCCAATAGATTTTTTGTTTACAATAGCCCTCCCAACTTCTCTTTCCCTGTATAAAAGATTTTCTCCTCACCTTGCTGCTCGGAACTTTTGAGTGGGTCACCATGGTTGCAGACCCCTAATTACAATTCTTTGCTGATCTTGAATAAACTCATTTTTTGCTGGACAAATAACTGCGTATTTGTTTCAGGTCTACAATACATATAATGGAATACCGTGTACCATGATAAAAAAGAATGAACTATTAATCCATGCAACAACATGGATCTTAAATGCAATTTGCTAAATGAAAGAAGGCAGTTGCAAAGGTTCCACACTGTACACACTGTGCACACTGAATATATGATATTCTGGAAAATGCAAATCTGTAGACACAGAAAACACAATAGTGGTTGCTAGGGGGTTGTGGAGGGACAAGAGGTCAACCACAAAGGAAACATTTATGGTGATGGAACTGTGTGGTACGAGAGTCTAGAGTTTTGTGTGATGAATCCAGAGACTCATAAATGTTCAAATTCTTGATTCAAATAACTTTACATTCAAGAACTTATCCTGAGAAAGCAATTAGAAATTTTTAAGCTATTTTTATACAAATTATTATGAAACACCCTTATTTTCAATTAAGAAAAATATACTTTACATTTTCTACAATGTGTGAATAATTATTTTGTTATGTTTATAAATTGGAACATAATGCAACTATTAAAAATCAAGTTTACAAGTTATAGGTAACAACCAGGGGAAATGTTCATTTTTCATGTTTAGAGAAAATAAGCATTTAAAAAAACTACACAAACAGTCTGATCCCATTTGCTGAGATAGATTTGGGAACTACAGATAGGAATATTAAAGGAGTAAACATCACCTATCAAATTGATGATTTGGGCCTGGATGTTTCAGAATATGATAATGATAACATTACCAGAGTTGCTATTTACTACAAAGAAAAATTTAGGGAAAATATGTTAATTTTGGAGATATTAAATTTGTGGTGCAGTGGTATCTTATGATATATTTTGGAATCTTAAAATTAGAGCTGTACACTTAGGACTCTGTCCAAGAAAGGTGTAAAGTCATTTGATTGTATTGAATCTCCCAGCGGGAGATCTTAAGGAGAAAATAAATTCCAAATAAGAGATTTTTAGAGATTATCTACGTGAAAAAGGTAGTAGAAAGAACAGATATCAAGGAAAGGTAGTGGGAAGTATTGGCCAAAAAGTGCTCATGTATCTGGAAAGAGGTGAAGAATCAGCTTAGCTCTAATCATAAATTCAAAATGTTCCAACCTGTGGAAGAGGCATCATGATAGAATAGGAAAGACATTAGACTGGGGGTTAGAAGATATGTCTCTGGAACTGGCCAGTACAATCTGAGTTAAGTAACTAATTCTTCAAGAGCTCTTTCAATCTCTCTATATACTTAAGATGTTGAATGAGTTGATTTCTAGTGTTCATACCAGCATCAAAATTCTATGTGATAATAAGAAGAAAATTCTTTCTTTATCCTTTTATATTCTCTCTTTGAATATAGAATAACCACAGAAGGTGAGAAAATCAGAGCTTCACTTAACAGCATTTTTTTCTAAAAATTTGAACTAAAAAATTCAGTTTTGCAAAATTATTTAAAGTCTCTTCACCAGAATCTACGTTGTAGGATGCAGTGTTTCTATTGTAAAACAGCTCTCACTTCCTACCCTAGAACCCTTGCCTTTGAAACCAAGCAAGTGGCTCCTCTAGAACTGTTAAAATACCAAGATGTTTGCACTGCTGTATAGAATGCAGAGGCACAAAATGGCTCCTCATTAATTTTTGACACTCCCAGTGGCCCTGTTCTGAAGCAGAAAGGACTAACCAATGAAAGTATTCATTGCTTTTCTTTCTACCATGTTATGTTTTCTCCAACAGGACAAAGCATTTCCATCAGTCCTGCTGCTTTGTTTATTTGTGAAATCCTCAAAGTGATGCCCTATAATTCTTGTGAGCAAACTCCCTCTTATGTAATTAGCCCTAATGAAGGTGATTTCTGCTATCACAACTGTCCTCTGGGTCCCTTGGTCACTACAATCCAGTGACGTCAAATCACTAATTAGCTTCTAACTATTGTGATGGCTTTTCTTATATCTATGTGCTGAGGACAATAATACTTCAAAGTATAAATGGTGAAGACAGAAGTCTGGAAAGACATGGGTTCCCTATATTTGCGGATCCTGAAGAATCTTATTTCTCCAGGTAGGTGTGGACATGAAAGGCTAGGGGCAGGAAGAGTGCTGTTTCTCCCCAGCTTCCTAATTCAGTCAGTACAGAGAACAGAGACAGGCAATTATCCTCCACCCTTTCAATTAATCTTTGAATATTCTGTGTCCATTTTGCCTATTAATTGTTGTCAAAATATATAACTCTTAGAAGCGATTGATGGCCATATTTCTTTGCTAAAACCAGAATGGGTTTACTCTTTTTGATTGAATATACTTTTATTTCAATAAAATCTTTTGTAATTACTTTTATTATTGAATCAACTTGCTTTTTTGGGGGTCATGTTTCAAAAGCCAGAGAATTATAGAATGCTCAAGTTTAGGATGGAGAATTTCTCCCCTTTTTAAAAGAGAAATGGAGCACCTTGAAGGGTGTGCAATTTGCCAAAAATTGCAAAGTTATTTAGTGAGAGGTAGCATTAGAATAGATATGTTCTATAACTCAAGCTGATACCTCTCTTATAGCGCGTGATATCTTTGGATATCATCCATTGATTTGGACTTCAGGCTATTTTAAAGCTTGTAATTTAGAATGGTCTTTGTTAATTCATGACAAGAAAATATTAATATGAGTAACTTATGAAAATCAAAATATCCTGCTGGTTATAAATCCTATTTGTGAAAAAAAAAGAATACTGTACATATGATGACTATCTTTTAGAATCTTATTACTAGTATGATAAATTCATTATATTGTTATTGCAAAAAATGTTTGGCTCTATTATTTGATAATCATACATCACACATCTCTGAGAAGCAAGGAAAAACTTGCTTCTACACTTAGAATCAAGGGAAAGTAAGATGAAGGAAAGAAAAGCCTAAATACTCCCCAAACATGATTTTGATAAAGTGATGCAATATTCCTGACACCTCAATGTCTTTACAGACCCCAAATCATAAAGCAGTCACAATCATTGGTGATACTTCCTAAAAAATATTCTTGCTAATTTGTAAAAGAATACTTATATGAAATTGTTGTGGATTAAGTTGCTGAGGCTTCCCCTTGAGAACAATGTTTAAAACCCTGAAGAATTCCATCCATGCTTCTGGACTTGTCAGATGATCTAGAGTTGCAAGGAAGCATTTTGCTAGTATATGTAGGTAAATATTCAATACTTGAAGCTGTAATGGACACAAGGAAATAATCCCCTTCAAGTATCCTTAGTGATATATGATTGGTTTTAATTTCTAGAGGTCTCGGAAAGTTATTTGTGATCATTTAGTTTACTGTTATTGAAAACAGAAGCAATATAGCTACAGTTAGGCTTAAATCTTTGCAAAATTGTAAAACAGAAGATTTTGTTTTTTAGCATTTCCTACTTTTTACCTATCTATCTCTTGACTCTTTTAGATTCCTGACTGCTTCAAGGGCTCCCTCAGCTACCTAGGACCTACTTTAGGATACAGCATCCTGTCCCATCTCACCTCTTTGAAGACAGTCCATCTTGGCTACAGACACCCTGAGTCTATTTCTTTCTTATTTAAAAGTAAACTTCTTTCAAATTCATCTCTTTGGAACCAGGTCTGTTTTCTTAGGAGATGTGGAACTAACAAGTAAATTTTTCCCAACATTAATGGCTCTAGATTATAGGATGTCTCCACACTGTCCATTTCACCTTAGGTAAGTGACAGCATTTTTGTCAGTATTTTTCTGAAGACCATGTGCCAGCATTTGTCTCCACAGTGACTGTTATAGCTCTGATCTCAATTATGGTGGGAGGGTGAAGGGAGTAGCAATGCTAGAAAGCTTGTGAAAGGTGTTATCTTTGAACTGGTAGAGTTTGCTGACCTCTGTAAACTATACTCTTACTTACTTCATCCACCAGTCATAACTGAAATAGAAGTATCGGGGAAAGATTTATTTGACAGAATTTCAAATAGGAGGGACTGGGTTCTAGGTTCTAGGTTGTCACCTAGAACAACCCTGTATGCATGCATTAATTTACCATCGAATATTATATGAGTCACATCACTTCATCTTTGGGCATGTAAAATTATCAGAGAATAATTGCTTATTCTGATCTGAGAGAATACACTATTAAGAACATTTAAATATATTTAGTCATTACAAGTGATTAAAGATTTCTCATCTACATACTTGTTTAAGAAATATTTTCAGGGGCCGGCATAACAGTTAAGTTTGAACACTTCGCTTCGGAAGCCAGGGGTTTTGCAGGTTCGGATCCCGGGTGCAGACAGACACATCACTTGTCAAGCCATGCTGTGGCGGTGTCCCATATAAAGTGAAGGAAGATGGGCATGGATGTTAGCCCAGGGCCAGTCTTCCTCGGCAAAAAAAAAAAAAAAAGGAAGTATTTTCAGTGTCTCTGAGGATAATATTATTCTCAATATTTAATATTTGAGGACCATGAGCCCTGAAAGGCTAAATGACCTGGTCAGTGTCGTACAGCTGCCTGATGATACAACTGTGGTCTTAACATAGAATGTTTTTTTATTCTAATAGCATTATGTTTTCTCTACAGTATAGTAAATTTTTTTGGTGTTAAAAGACAGACCATTTCATCTAAAAAGGAATGTGCTAGGGAGCAAAGGGAAATGAAGATCCACTAACCTCTCTAAATGAACAAAGGATTATGAATACTAGTAAATGATCTTCAGGGAGGCAAGTTATAAACTTAACTACTCTATCACCAGTGCATAGCACAGTGCCCAGGGAAAAGCAGCCATTTACATGCTTACATAGTAAATGAACTAAAAAATAATGTATTTATATTAGAAGTAATGGATTTATATTTAGAGTATTTATATAGAAAGAGTACTATATTTATTAGAATTTCTTTTGCTCATCACTTTGATTAAATCAATTTGCCCAATATTTTCCTCTATGGAAAACAGGGTCCTTTCTTTTTCTGGGCATCCCAAGAAGTCAATGACAATGGAAGAATACAAGTTTGTGAAAGACTCATTGAGAGGATGATTCTTGTAATGATTTGTCTCACATAATTGGATTAGGTATTTTGTTTCTAAAACACTAGAAAGTCTTCTCTGCTCGCAAATGCCTCTTGCTGCCCCCTTTCTGCGGTAGCTACAAGTCTCCCTGGGAGACTCATTCCTTGTGCTTAAGGCTTTGATCTTTCTAATAGGGTACATATGAACCCCTATTAGTTGGTTTTGTGGGATATTATTTCCCTTCCTCTATCTAGGGATTCAACGCAGTATTTACATCAAGGGATCTAAGATTAAGGGTGTTTCCCAAGGAGGAGAGGCCAAGGTTGGTGACTGGAGTCAATCTGGTAACAGGAGGCTCTCAAAAAATGATGAGGAGGGGAGTAACCCACTGAAGAGAATGTGGTGGCTCCTCAAAGACAAACTTGTTCCCTTGTATAATTTTACACATGCCCCGTTCTGACTTCAAACTCCACTTGCTAACCTCTTCTGAAAATCTTGGAGAGATTTGGTGTGATCTGTGATAAATGTGAATCAATTTTTTGGTGGGTTTTCTAGAGAATTAGAGATTTGAAATATAGGGCTGAGTACCTAAATATGGTTCCTGGAAGTTAAAATTGTTCATCACATGTCCTGTCATTATGCAAAAACTCCTCAGTGAAACTTAAGGAGACTCTAGGCAATTTGAATTATGATCTAAGAAGACGTTAACATCAAAAATTTTAGGTGATTAGAAATCAGTAAAGTAAAAGACATTTTCTCCCAAGACCTGTAGAGAAAGATTCTCCAAAAGCAGATGCTTCTTTTCATTTTAGCTTTTATTTTTCTTATTCACCACACAACTTTTCTAAGTTCTAGACAGCTTATAAAAGTAAAAATAACATAAAAGGGAGGAAGTTCTGATAAAATAGAATGTAGAATAACTGAGTAGAAAAGAAAAAGCATTTCTCTCATGGTCTGAATTTCTTACTATGAATACTCTTGTGCAATATAACTATAATTTTTAAAAGCCTCACCAAATCAAATAAAGTATCAATCATGATTCAATAATATGTCTATGGTTATTAACACCAATTGCTGATTTTTAAGAAGCTTAGTATATTCAGGGAATACTTGAAAGAAAAAATGCACTAGATTCCTTCACGTAATGGAACTCCATGTAAAGCTGAATCACAGCTCTAGGAAGAGTTCCAATAAGCTCTGGACCTTTCAGTTTTGCTATGGTTTTGTATTTCAGTTTATGCAATTTGTAACTGCATAGAGAAGGTGCTAAGACCCAATTGCTCAAGGCAGGGACTCCTCCTATGAGCTCTGTCACACCAAGTGTGCAGTCTCTTCCTCCCTGTTTTAATTTTTATAAATATATAACATATGCACAAAAGTGCACAAAGCAGAATTACACATCTCGATAAGTTTTCACAAAGTGAGCACTCCCAGGTAACTGCCAACCACATCAAGAAACAACATAACCAGCACTTCAGAGCTCCTTTCTGTCCCCTTGTTGTCTCTATTCCTCTTCAAGGATCACCACTCTTGGTGCTTTTTTAACACTGTAGATTAGTTTTGCCTATTTTTGAAATTTATTTAAATAGGTTCGTACAGCATACACCCTTTTGTGTCTAACTTTTTTGTTCAACATTAAGTTTGTGAAATTATCTTCCTCTGTGTTAGACATTCAAAAACTTTCTTATATTGTTTATAGTAGAAAAAGCAAGTTAGATTTTGTCTCTGTAGATTTCTTAGACTGAATTTCTGTAATGTCAAAAAACTTTTCAGATATTGAATTTATTCATAAAATAGTTGATTACATTCCTTAAATTCATGTAATTGGCTATACCAATTTGTCAAAAATCTTGACAACTCTCCCCTCCATCCTTTAGTGATGTTGTTATGCTGTCTATGTAATATTTAATGATGCATGAAAACTCAGACACCTAAATACAAGTAGAAATTACATTGCCTAAGAACTGAAGTGGAATTGGGAAATCAAACTCATGCTCAGTTCATCAGTTGATCTCTGTTTCTCTCTTATTCAGGTGACTGAAGATGAGTCCCTTCCAAATTCAATGAATGAAACAAATCATTCTCGAGTGACTGAATTTGTATTGCTGGGACTCTCAAATTCCCAGGAGCTCCAACCTTTCTTATTTGTCATATTTTCACTACTTTACCTAGCAATACTGCTGGGCAACTTTCTCATCATCCTCACTGTGACCTCAGATTCCCGCCTTCATACCCCAATGTACTTTCTGCTGGCAAACCTCTCTTTTATAGACATATGTGTTGCCTCTTTTGCTACCCCCAAAATGATTGCAGATCTTCTGGTTGAGCGCAAGACTATTTCTTTTGATGCCTGCCTGGCCCAGATTTTCTTTGTTCACCTTTTCACAGGCAGTGAAATGATGCTCCTTGTGTCCATGGCTTATGACCGTTATGTTGCAATATGTAAACCGCTCCACTACATGACAATCATGAGCCGCCGTGTATGTATTATTCTCGTTCTCATCTCCTGGTGTGTTGGCTTCATCCATACTACTAGCCAGTTGGCATTTACTGTTAACTTGCCTTTTTGTGGTCCAAATCAGGTAGATAGCTTTTTCTGTGACCTCCCTCTAGTGACCAAGCTGGCCTGCATAGACACTTATGTTGTCAGCCTACTAATAGTTGCAGACAGTGGTTTTCTTTCTATGAGTTCCTTCCTCCTCTTGGTTGTCTCCTACACTGTGATACTTATCACAGTCAGGAATCGCTCGTCTGCGAGCATGGCAAAGGCCCGCTCCACACTGACTGCCCACATCACAGTGGTCACACTATTCTTTGGACCGTGCATCTTCATCTATGTGTGGCCCTTTAGCAGTTATTCAATTGACAAAGTCCTTGCTGTGTTCTACACCATCTTTACTCCCATTTTAAACCCTGTTATCTACACCTTAAGGAACAAGGAAGTGAAGGCAGCTATGTCAAAATTGAAGAGTCGGTATCTGAAGCCTGGCCAGGTTTCTGCAGTCATAAGAAATGTTCTTTTCCTGGAAACAAAGTAAACTCACAAGAAGGTTACCACTATAGCCTTTTCTCTAGACATTTACATATGGAATCTTAGTGATGTTAAAGCAAATCATTTTAACCAGTGGAAAGGGCAATTAACTTGAATTAAAGGTTAATGGTGATAATAAAAAGCACAAAGAAGTTTAGCAATTTTAATCTTCTCTTCCTTCCATTGTGTTTTAGTTGTCCTTTTGACTTCCTTTCCTTCTTAATTCTTAAAATTTAAACTCATTTTAAGATAAAGGATTATTGGCTTTGAAGTCAATGGCACAATATTATTTACTCATAAAGTGTTCCTTCTGTGAGTGGAAAATGTATTGTCCATACCCAAACCAATGGAATAATTTTTACTGAACATATATAGGACAATACGTTTTTTAAAATAATTCTTTAAGTTGGAAGAATAGTGATGTGTACTTACTGTTTTGCCCAGTTTTATGTTCACCCTCCTGCTCACAGGAGAGTATTGTGAATTCCATTCTGACTAGTTGGTGACTCACAGGATTGCTAGTGTTCCTGTACCAAATCCATTCTTCAGTGCAAACTTCCCTGCCACTGGGTTTTGTGAACAAGGAAATCCAGTTAAATGGTGGTATTCATGAGAAGTAAGTTACATTATGTGGATTCACTAGCAAGGCAAAATAGATGAGTACAATGCTAACTTTTAGGGTTCTGGAGAAAAGCTCTACATTCTTCAGCAGAGTATTACCCACTGTTGAAAAGCAGATCCTAGGGTTCTACTGGGCCTTATTCAGAACAGAGTTCTTGACCATGGGTTAACAAGTGACTATGTTACTAAGAATTCTCATAATTTAACAAATCACAATTTCTATCAATCAGGGCACCAAAACATCTTAAGTTGTAACTGGTGCATCTGGGAGTAGGCTGAAGCAGGTCCAACAGCACCAGAAATCTGTATGAACAGTTATTCCTGGCCTCCACATCATCTGCTTCTGTCACACCAACACTTTTCATTCAGCTCAAATAAATGGGCTCATAGTAGGTTTGCTATGACCAGTTGACAGAAGAAGAAAAACTGTTTTGGTTCACAGATTGTACCTTACTACATTTGGGTGTATGCCAACAAACGGGCTACTGCTACATTATAGGCCCATTCAAAGTGACCAGATATTACACTGGTGAGGGAACATCCTTTTGGTGGGAATAGCCTTCAATATTTTACCTGATTATCAACTTTGGATGGAGAAATGCCTTAGGTAAAAATAAACATGAATTCCTAGATTGTAGAAAATGGTTTGGTTCATTAATTAGGGGCTATAGCAGAACAACATTGGAAAAACAGAGAAAGGAGGTATGGAGAAGAAAAATGAGGACAGAACTAGGTGAGTGAACACAAAGTTTGTGGATCATAGTTCTTACATCAATGCCCACCATACACCTTCCTCCACAGAGAAGGCAATCAAGATCTAGAGAAAGGGTAATCTATCTGTCAGCCAACTCTTGTTCTGTATCAATTCTATGCTTACATGATGGACAAGTGAATGAAATAGCTACAGAAGCTAGAATTTAGGCTATGGATGTGCCCCAAAGCAGTGGACTTCCTTTCATTAGGTTTTTCTCACTACTGCCACAACTGTTCTTAAAACTTTACCTATGAGCTGGAGAGATTGATGTCGAAAACTTGCCATCCAGTGGCAAGTCAATTACACCAGATCAAATCCTCCACAAAGGTGGTAGTGATTTTTCTTTATTGGATTTGATTTCTACTCCAGATATGAACTTTCCTTCTCTGCTTACAATCTTTGTCCCCCAGATCACTATCATAGGACTTAAAGAGTGTCCAGTTTATGGATGTGGGCTTGCCTCTGACATGGAACACATTCTACAGAGAAAAGATTGTGGCAATAGGCATGGGACCACAAGATCCAATTTTCCTGAATGATTCCAGTCTCAAAGAACAATTGAATGCCCAATTAAAGGCTCAGAAGAGAGGCTAGCATTGTGATTACACATTGCTTGGAGACAACAAACTCCAAGATGTGATATAGGCATTGTACAGTTAATATGTGATACTGTGTTATCAATAGCTAAAATATGCATTCTAGGAAATAATCAATTCAAAAAGGAAGGGATCAAGATAGAAAGAAAGAAACACGGGAACAACAGAGCAGCCAGCAAACAATAAGAAGGCATTAGCAAGCTTTTATCTATCAATAATTACACTAAATGTAAATGGACCAAATTCTCTAATCAAAAGAAATAGTAGCTGAATGGACAAAAAAAAAAAAAAAAAAGACACAATTATATGTTGCCTAAATAGATATATTTCAGCCTTAAGGACACTCATAGGTTCAAATTGAGGAGATGGAAAAAGATATTCCATGCAAGTATAAAGCAAAAGAGGGCAAGTATAGCTATACTTATCAGACAAAATAGACTTTAAGCCAAAGCTATCACAAGAGACAAAGAAAGTCTTTATGTAATCTTAAAAGGTCAATTAATCAAGAATATTTAACAATTGTATATATATATATACACACACACATATATATATATATGTATATATATATATATATGTACACTCAACATCAGAGTGCCTAAATATATTAAGAAAATACAAACAGATCTGAAGGGAGAAATAGACAACCACACAATAATAGTAAGACACTTCAGTACCCTACTTTCAACAATAGATAGATCATTCAGACAGAAAATCAACAAGTAAATGTTGGACTTTGACCATAATGTAGACCAAATAAGAGACATGTATGAAACAATCCCTCCAACAGCAGCAAAATACACAATCTTCTCAAGTGCACACAGAACCTTCTCCAGGATAGATCATATGATAGGCCATAAAACATTTCTTAGCAAATGTGAGAAGATTAATTCACACCAAGTATCTTTTCCAATTACAATGGTATGAAATTAGAAATCAATAATGTGAGGAAAGTGAAAATTTCACAAGTATGTGGAAATAACACACTCGTGGACAACTAATGGCAAAAGAAGAAATCAAAAGGGAAGTCAAAAAATATCTTGAAACAAATGAAAATGGAAACCTAACATACCAAAACCTATGGGATGCTGCAAAAGCAGTTCTAAGAGGGAAGTTTATAGTGATAGACAACTACTTTAAGAAAAAAGAAATATCTCAAATAAACAACCTAACTTCAACACCTCAAGGAACTAGGAAAAGAGAAAATTAAGCCCAAATTTAACAGAAGGAAGAAAATAACAAAGATCAGAGCAAAATAAATGAAATAAAGACCAGAAAAACAATAGAAAAGATCAATGAAACTAAGACCTAATTTTTTTGGAAAGATAATCCAATTGACAAACCTTCAGCTAAACTAAGAAAAAGAGAGAGAAGACTCAAATAAGTAAAATCAGAAAAAACGGCATGTTATAATGGATACCACCGAAAGACAAATGATCATAGGAGGTTACTGTAAACAATTATACACCAACAAATTGGATAATCTAGAAGAAATGGATAAATTCCTAAAAACATACAATTTACCAAGATTGATTCATGAAATCCAGCAACAGATGGCTTAACTGGTGACTTCAGCAAACAGTAAAGTATAATCAACACCAATTCTTCTCAAACTCTTGCAAAAAAATTAAGAGGAGAGAACACTCCTGACTCATTTTACAAGGCCATCATTACCTTGATACCAAAGCCCAAAAAGTACCCTATGAAGAAAGAAAACTACAGATCAATATCCCTGATGAACATATGTACAACAATTATCTACAAAATGTTAGCAAACCCAATTCAATAGCACATTAAAAAGAATATATACTATGATCAATTGGGATTTATCCCTATGATGGAAGAGTGGTTCAATATATGCACATCAATAAATGTGATACATTAATAAAATGAAAGATAAAAATCATATGATCATCTCATTAGAGAAGAAAAAAGCATTTGACAAAATAAAGCACATTTTCATGATAAGAAAAATCAACAAATTGAGTAGAGAATGAACAAACATCAACATAATAAGGGCCATATATGACAAGCCCACAGCTTACATCACACTCAGCAGTGAAAGGTTTAAAGCTTACCCTCTAAGATTAGGAACAAGACAAGAGAACCTACTCTCCCCACTCCTATTCAACATAGTACTGAAAGTCCTAGCCAGAGCAATCAGGCAAGAAAAAGAAATAAAAGACATCTACGTCAGAAAGGAACAAGTAAAATTGTCTTTGTTTGCACATGATACTATCTTATATATAGAAAGTCCAAAAGACTCCACCAAAAAACTGCTAGAACTAATCAACAAATTCATAAAAGTTGCAGAATACAGAATCAACACAGACAAATCAGTTTTGTTTCTATACACTAACAACTAAATATCTGAAGAAGAAATAAAAAATACTATCCCAATAACATTAGAATGAAAAACAGTAAAATATTTAGGAGGTAAAAGTTCTGTACGTTGAAAACTACAACTTTGATGAGAGAAATTCAAGAAGATACAAACAAATAGAAATACATCATAGATTGGAAGAATTAATATTGTTAAAAAATCCATCCTATCCAAAGATTTCTATAGATTTAATACAAATCCTATCAGAATTCCAATGGCATTTTTCACAGAAATGAAATAAATCGTGAAGTATGTATGGAACCACAAAAGATCCTGAATATCCAAAGACATCTTGAGAAAGAAAAGCAATGTTGGAAGCGTTATACCTCCTGATTTCAAAAACAATACTATTAAGCTATAGTAATCAAAACAGAATGATTACTGGCCTAAAAATAGACATACAGACCAATGGAATAGAATTGAGAGCTGAAAAATAAACTCCTGCATATACAGTCAACTAGTATTTGACAAGGGTGTCAAAAATACTCAATGGAGAATGGATAATCTCTTTAATAAATGGTGTTGGGGAAAATGAGATAACCACATGCAAAGGAATTATATTTGACCTCTGTCTTACACCAATTGGAAAAATTAACTCAAAATGGTTTGAAGACTTAAACATAATATCTGAATCCATAAAATATAGTATTACACTGAGAAATCTATAAAGATGAACCATCTTCGGATAAATTATCCTGGGATAAATTACACTTGGTTAAGGAACACTTTAATACAATATTGGCTTGAGTATGTAAAACTGTCTCTTTTTTTTTGCATCTGTTGTAATAAATAGTGAGATTGGTTTATAATTTTACTTTATTGCTCTTATCTTCATTTGGTATCAAGCTTATACTAAAATAAGTTTGAGAACTTTCTATTTTTCTGGAACTCTTTTATATAGGGGAAGAAATTTATTTTCTAGAAAATTTAGCAAGATTACTTATAAAGCTTTAACAGCCCAGGATATTGGGGCAGGGATTAAGTGGGGGATAGTATTGCTACCAAAACTCAATTTCTTTTGGCCTTATTTTTATCTTGATCTTATCAGAAGCTTATTTTATTACTATTCAAATAAGTAACATTTTATCTATGGTTTCTACCATTTATATTTAAATATTTTTACTGAAGAATTACATATATTCAGAGGAGTATACAAATAATAATTGCATGCTAAATACGATTTCATAAAGTGAACACAATTGTGTAACCAGCACCCAGATTGAGAAACACGACCAGTACATTGGAAGATCCTTCACTCTTGCTTCCAACCTCTACCCACTAAGGGTAACCACAATCACAACTTTTAATGCATACATTATTTTTTTCTATTCTTGACCTTATAAAAATGAAATTATACCCTTCATTTTCACACAGCACCTCTACTGGCAGCTCTATATGTAATCTTACACTTGCTTTATCTCATGTCAGGGCTTAATTTTGGGAAAAGAAATTTTATATCATACAGACCATGCCTTCTGCTTCCACCTGAGATGGAGTAATGGGGACTGGATTTACTCTCCCATCTGAAACAACTTAAAAAAATGAAATACATGAAACAACAGTTCTCAGAATCCTGGACATCAAGCAATGAAGGATAATGACGTCCCTGAAAGATAGGAAACAAATAAAGCGAATCCTACAACTGTCCTCCTTTTTGTTGTGAGAGTTTCCAGGCTGCAGCACAGAGAAGGAAAACTCAGGCAGAGTCCAATAAACATCCTCAGTTGAGGAGATGAATATGAGAATCTGGTGAGACCACAGCAGCTAGCCTTCACAGGACAGAGTATCAAAGAAGAGAGAGATGCATTGAGAAAGAATTGTTTAAAGGCTCTAAATTAACTTTCAAAATACCTGGACCTGAAGAGTCTACATGTGATTTCAGCAGATGGAAATGGACTGGATTTAATAAACATAGAAGTGAAAACCCTTCACATTTAATGGTTCACTGAAAGCAGATGTAATACCAAAAGTATATAACACCAGCATTTTATTCCTAGAGAGAATGTCAGATTCTAGACATTGGAAACTGGACAGAAAGTGTTTCTTAAAAAGAACAGTAGAGTTGCAGAACTGGATCACTTCCTTGGGCAAGATCCTCAGGTCCCTCCTGATGGAGGAAGAAGGCAATATCAGGAAAGCCAACAATTAAAGATAGATTTCTTTCAATGGAAGTCTCCTTAACCTTTTCTTCTTCAAACTGCATGTGAGCTCAAGAGGAAGAGCTAGAGGAAGAGGAAGAGATAGAAATGAAAAAAATAGTTTCCTCATGTATAGGAATGGAATTTTACTTCAACTGGAAATCCTTAAATTGGGGGATCTTCTTTGAGAATTTAGCATTTAGAAATTACTTAAATTATAACATTATTTAGACAAAATAGTTTGATTTAAAAGTTATTTTAACACTCATGTTAAAGAAAAACATTGATATATTACAGAAAATTAGAAGAGGAAGTAGCTGACCTCTTAATGATTGTAGTTAAAGACAAGAAAAAATATTTAAGATGCTTTCAACTTCACAGAAATGTTTCAGTGACCTTTCTACTGATGATAAACACTGTATTTTATGAGGTCACAACTTTTTAATTAATACATCCTAGTGACATATTTCTGAGAACATATCCTAGTGACATATTTCTGAGAACACATCCAAACAGAGAGTTCTCTGATAAGCAAATCCTTCCAACCATCCCTCAATGTCAACTACTCCTGCAGATAGATAATGTCAACAATTATTCAGTGATTCTCAGTCATGACTGTGAATTAGAATTACCGAGGCAGCTTATGGTAAGAAAGCACATTTCTGGGATTAGTTTCTAGAATTCAAGTTCAGCAGATCAATGATGGATCCATATTATCTGCATTTTTTGAAGCATCCCAGGTGATTTTAATATAAGTAGCTTTCAAGTTACACTTTAATGAACACTGTATTATGTATTTAAATTACCTTATTTCAAATAGGAAAATGAGTTTTAGAAATGCTTCCTCAAAATTCAAGGAAGTTCCTCTATTTGGAACCTCTGGCTTCCTGTGAACTGACAAGGGCAAGTTCCCTGCAAAAGCTCATAGTTTGTGGAAAACTGAAACTGGTGACTCCTTTCACTCAAGTTTCACTAACGTATCAAGCAACCGTGCTTATTCAGTCTAGACAACTAAACTGCAGGGAATTCTGCACCTAGATGGATAGTGCAATAGTCCACAACCATCTTCCTGAGTCTGGCCAAAGCAAAACGGTGAGTTGAGCAGATATTGGGGATGAGACATGAGCCATTGGGTAGTTCTAAAAAATCAGAAACGCTTTGTGGGATCTAGCATATATTTGGGTACTTACTATACGACTGGGTCTATGTTAAACACATTGTGGGTGTGTTTGTGTGTATAGTAATAGGACAGAATCCAGAATCCTAGGAAATTAGAGAAAAATTGAAGAAACAAGTTAAATCTTTCCTAAAGAGCAGGACTGGATTAAGTTTCCCTCTCATATGCTCTCAGAGCATATCATGTTTATTCCTCTCGTAGCTCTGATTTCACAACATATTTTGTGATTGTGTACTTGCTTTTATCCCACTAAAGTGGGAATGTGTGTTCTTAAATTCTCTGTCTCCACTCCCAACTCAGTGCATGGAATCTTGCATATAGCACATGCTTGACAAACATTTATTAATTTAATAAATAAATGTATAGATAGTATTGATGATAAAAAATGGCTATATCCAAAGTCTATAAAGTAAATAATCAGTATTACATCAATAAAAATTAACAAAAATAATCCTAAGACAGATATTGATTTCCTTTTAAGTTCTTTTTTTAAATGTATTTATTTATTTATTTTTGCTGAGGAAGAATTGCCCTGAGCTAATAGCTGTGCCAATCTTCCTCTATTTTGTGTGTGGGTTGCTGCCACAGCATGGCTGATGAGTGGTATAGGTCTGTACCCAGGATCTGAATCCACGAACCCAGACTGCTGAAGCTGAGTTCACCAAACTTAACCAGCATACCACTGAGCTGGCCTAACCTTTTAAGCCCTTTTAATGTTCACACATATGGGTATAATTGACCATAAAAATTGACTATGTCCAAAGTCTATAAAATCAAAACACAGTATTATTGCAATAGCAAGCAAGGGGACTGTAGAGAAATTTATCTTAAGGCAGAAATTGTTTTCCTTCTATGTTCTTTTAGTGTTTATGCATGTGTACAGGATTGTACTCATAAGGGAAGTCAGAAGTACCCAGGAACGTGCTTTTTCTGATTGAACACAATGTTCAAAATTACTGGAAGTTTCATCCAATTACTCAAGTAATTCAGTCATTACCCAATCCTCTCCTTTGGTCTGATGTTTCAGAATCAACTTATGAGAAAATTGTTTGAAATCTCTGAACATTAATGGGTTAATATCAAATTTAATTCTTGCTTATGATTGCCTTTGTAGGACCCAAAGAGATTTAAAAGCTCAGCATAAGATCTGAATCTGTGGTATTCAAACACACACTTTCTAATAGATGACTCTCCAAGGGACAGAATCAACTCAGTAAGATGCAGTGTTTATTTAAAACCTACTGAGTAAAAATGTAGTAATTTAATAATCCAATGCATATTAAACGGTAACATTATAGCTTGTGTTTATACCATTAAATATTTAGTCATAAAATATTGATTTTCCCATGTTAAAATTAACTTCTTTAATTGAATATCCCTGGCATGCATTTATTTTTTTTAAATAAAAAGGTTCAGTATAATACACATTCAGAAGAAAAAAATATACTTTTAAAATCAATAGGCTCTTGAAATAGTGTTTTCTTTTTCTCCTCTCAGTCTTTCAAAACAAGGACAAACCTTTATAGCACATTATTTACTTTGAGGCTAGCTTCCCTGTGCCAAATTTCTCATGTCTTGAATGCATATGAACTGACAGCCTTTGCTGTGTTGGACTATGACTAGGAAATGAAAATTTATTTCCATAACAGTTTTTTAGACAAAATAGACTAGTAAGAGAAATCTAGCTTTAAAAAAAAGAAAAAAAATTTGCATAGTTCACTCCAAAGAGTATGTGTGGAGTTGAGTGTGTATATATACATATATATATATACACATATATATATAAAGTTATATATATACACAATTTTTGTTGAAATCCACAACTATTTCTCTGTAATATAACATAACACAAATTATGTCAATATAATGTCAGAATGAAATCTTTGAGCATAATCATATTAAAGAAATGATATCTCCTGAATGAGTAAGAACACATAGCTCTATGGAAATACGGAATTCAGTGAAAAGCCACACGGTTCCACAGTTTCTTCATAGCTGTTTTCACCTCCTTATTTCTTAATGTGTAGATAAGGGGGTTCAAGAGTGGAGTAAAAGTGGTGTAAAACACAGAGAGGAGCTTGTCCACAGAGAACCGACTGAAAGGCCAAACATAAATGAAAATACAGGGCCCAAAGAAGAGCGTGACTACCATGATATGCGCAGAGCAAGTAGAGAGAGCTTTGGATACCCCACCAGCAGCATGCTGTCGGACAGTGATGAGGATAACAGTGTAGGATATCAGGAGGAGCAGAAAACAGCTCATGGAAAGCAACCCACTGTCTGAGATCATAAGTATACCCAAGACGTAGGTGTCCATGCAGGCAAGCTTGATCACGAGAGGAAGGTCACAGAAGAAGCTATCCACCTCATTGGGGCCACAATAAGGTAAACTCACAGTAAAGGCTACTTGACTGATGGAGTTCACAAATCCAATGACCCATGAAACCAACACCAGCCCAATGCAAGTCTGCTGTCTCATCATGGTCATGTAATGCAAAGGTTTGCATATGGCCACATATCTGTCATAGGCCATGGACACCAGAAGTACCATCTCAGCCCCACCAGTAAAGTGCAAGAAGAAGATTTGAGCCATACATCCTCCAAAAGTGATGGTCTTTTGATCACTAAGGAAGTCCCTGATCATCTTGGGAGTAGCAAATGAGGCCAGCCATATGTCCAGGAAAGATAGATTCCCCAGCAGGAAGTACATAGGAGAAGAGTGCAAGCAGGGGTCAAAAATTACAGTGACCACAATGATGAGGTTACCCAGCACGGTGGCCATATAGATCCCAGAGAAGAATATAAAGAAAAAATTTTGGAGATGCTGTGAAGTACAGAGTCCATGCAACACAAATTTTGACACCAGGGAATAATTCTGCAGGTCCATTATCTCAGGTTTTAGATTTTTGTCCTAAATCTACATAAAGAAAAGACATGTAAGTGAAAGTGCTTATCAACTGCCAGGCATATGAAAGTGATCAACTAAGTGTTATCTGAATACGTTTTTTTAATTTGTAAGAGACAGTCTAATATACACTATCTGGAAAATTAAAACCAAGTCCATACCAACATGTATATTTACGTTTTTCAGACTTCAGTGTTTCCTAGGGGTAGTTGGATATTCGAGGAGACTCCAGAATAGATGAGAGTTGTAGGAACATTTTTTTTCTCCCTTCTCTAGCCTTTGTCCATGGGAAAATGTGGAATCAAACCAAGTACAGAATGTGAACCAAAAATCCTTAGAAGGACTGAGAATATGAAGATATTCTGAATGGTATTATGATCTCTCCATCTGTGTCAAAATCTTTACCCAGTGGGTGATTGTTTTTAAGCATCAGACCTAAGAATTTAAATTAAAGCTCAACTGCAAAAAAAAAGTCATCATATAAACAAAGGCAATTGCATACACATTATCAAGTCTCTCTCCCTTCTCCTCTCCATTTACCCACACAAACGCAGAACAAAATCTAGCCAAAGGCATTTTGGTGTGTGGTTCTGTCTATGTATGTAAACACCAATCAACATGTCTTTCTCCTGAAACCAAGAGAAGAAGTAAATTTCATTCCTTCATGACAAAGTTAAAAGGAGAAATATTTCTTTAAGCTAAAAAGGCATGTTCTGGGTGAAAAATACATTTGGGATGATGTATAAATATAAGCTAGCTCCCAGATTGTGAACTCAAGTTATGCATGTTGTTTAGTAATTTGGGGGAAGTGACATTATTGTGTTATATGTGAGTTGTAGAATGGCATTTGTTATATTCTCAGATAACGTCTTTGAGGAAAGTTTGATCTAAATAATAGCACAGTTACATAAAGTTTTAATCTAAAGCACTAATCTATGCCATCAGAGAGAACATCCTCTAATTGCAGGCCACACGACCTGGATAAGACAAAACTATCAAGTTCACAGATGACACAAGTCTGAAAGAGTTCACTTATAAAATATTGGAAAAGGCTGGACGTATGTGCTGTAATCAGCAAATGGAGAAGAGAGAGATAAGAGTGTAGACTGATACTTACCATGCTAACAGGGAGGTAGAGTAGTATATTATTAATGTATTTTGTTATAAATGTGTTTTTATGTATTATATTTATGAGAATATATCTTTACATTTATGATTTAAAAGTAGGTAAAATTTTTTCTCAAAAAAATCTTATGGCATAACTGGTTATAATGTTTATGATTAAATGAATCATAAGGAAGATCTGGTTCAAGATAGATCTATCTTTTCTCCAGTTAATATTCAGCCCAAGAGCAATAGAGTTGGGGTTCTCCCATGTTAAGCCTACTTGGAATCTTTTTTTTAACCCACTTTCTTAAGACGCAATTTACCAACTGTAAAATTTACCCATTTTAAATGTAAAACTCAATAATGATTTTTAGTGAGTTTACCAAGTTGTACAATCATCTCCATATTGCTTGCTTTGGAATCGACAATCCCAGTTTCTTCCAGGACTTTTGGCAGTATCAGGCTGGCTTCTCCTTCCTTACTCATTTGCTCGTTCACACACTCCCTCATTCAGACCATATCTATATAACACCAACGCAGTTTCCCATCCTCACTTAATTCAGTATAGAAACCAATCAATAGAAAGGGAAATAAATCAATTAACCTAGGGTTTATACAATTCTCCTGATCCCACAATTTTTTATTATTGCTCTTGTCATTTTTTTTAATCAAAATTGGGTTTGGGATTAAAAAGCCGAGGAGCTAGTCATCTGTAGATGTATTGTTTATAAACTGACCACCTCTGAGAAGATTTTAGGATGGCTTTCAATGAAAGATATTTTTCAGGACCTCTTAACAAATAAAATCTATGCAATAATTTTGGGGGGAGTGTTTTCACAATTATATGTGAATGACTGATAAATTCAGAATTTAATTTAAAAGTGTAGCTCTGAGCCTCCAGAAGAAGTAGGATGGGATACATAGGTCCCGTTATTAGCTAATTATGAGAAATAAATTGGTGTCTCACTCTCCTCACTAAGAGGAAGATATCGTATAAACATACAAACCTTTTTATAAAGGCATTGAACAGAATTCTTCATGAACAAGTTCACAAAAGATGCTGAACTGTCCTTTGTAAGAACTTTTATTACGTCGGCCCTTTATAAAATTGATGACTATAACTTGAAATAATAGTTTTGTAAGGCTTCTACAGGGGACTAAAGTAATGTATTCCATATCTGAAATATTCTAATGATGCTAAGGATATAGTGATAAAATTTTAAAATGTATAGAAATTAATGGTTATTATATCTGCTTTAATTCACTCAAATAGCACCCATCTCAATCGGGCTTTTGTCAGGATCATAAGGACTCAAAATTCCTTTTGTTCCTCTTGAACTTTTGCAAATGCCTTATATTAAAAGATTTAATTGCAACACTTTTTTGTAGACACTACTCCTCTTTAGACTGGGACTATAAATCTGAAGTTAAATGCCACTGTGGACACAATGGATATAATCACAATTCATGCAGTCTTCAACAGTTTAGTTAGACTACCCTGATATCCATCCTAGCGTACATATTACAGACAACAATGACTATAATTTATTGATATTCATTCTATTTACAACCATGAAAAATTTCCCACATAAACCGAAAATATAACTGTGTTTAATTTAGTGTTTTATAAAAATCCAGTAATCTTTATAAAGGATCCATTTCCATGGATCTTTCCAATGGAACTTTCCATTCCAGTGAATGGAAAGTTAAAATAATAGAATGGAAAATTCAGGAAACAAAAATAATGTCTAACTTGCCATTGAATCAAAGATGCTCTAAAATTAGCTTTTGGTGATGGTTGCACAACTCTGTAAATATACTAAAAACCATTGAATTGTACACTTAAAATAGTAAACTTTATGGTATGTAAATCATATTTCAATAAAGCTCTTTTAAAAATGGATGTTAATAGAAGTGGAATAAAATAGACTTAAATAGTGTTCTAATTTCAGAGAATCCTTTATGATTTGCAAAGGCTTTTTTAAGATTATTAAATGAATGTTAAACTTGTAAACAGAAAATAATGAGGTTGATTTTGTATACCTATAAATGCTACTTAGAAACAAATACAACAATGACAAAATTTAATTTTAACTACAAGTTAATATGGTTTAGTCCAATTATTTAACGTACAACATAATAGAATAAATTAGTTTCTATTTGGCTTGTATTTTCAGACATATATTCACCAAATAGATATCAAAGACTCTTTACTAACCCGGAGTTAAGATGCTCAGTGCTGACACTGCACACCCCTCAATTTGAAGGAACTGCTATACTTGAAGGAACTTTTGAAAGCATACTTATTTTTATCCCAGAGAGGATTTAATCATCTCTTTCTCCTACATCCTAAAAAATAATTCAGGAAAAGCATCACTTTAAGAAGTTAGATCACTTCAGATTTGAGTCTCTCTTGGACTTCACATAGAAATATCTGTATCCTCTGTCTCATCAAATTAAGAATCCCTTAAAGATGGGCTGTTCATGGCCAATTACCATAATGGAGGCTGGGGAATAAACTGTCTTCTGGTGGAAATTTGTGATAATGAATCATGCTCATTTCCCCAAGAGACAATGGAAGAAAAATTTTAAAGATCTGTCAGATTATATAAACATAGATGAAATTATTTTAATAATTCAAGCAGAATAATATGTGTCAGCATCCAGTTAATAGAGGACAAAATGTGCTTTTCTTTTAAATAATCAAATTTAAAAATCAATTAAATTAATCAAATTAAATGAACAACATTAATCAAATTGATCAAGTTACATTCTAAAATTATACTGAAAATCTCTCAACCCTGCACATTATTTTACATAACTTTGATCAAGCATAACACTTTGGAGAAGGCTTATTCCTACTAGGAACATCAGATTTATCTATACCAAAATATTTGCTTTCTCCAGATTCATGTGGTCATGTATAATGGAACCTCCTGGTTTCTGTTACTTTGCACCACTAATAGTTATTATCCTACTTGCTTCCCAAAGTCATCTGAAGTTAATCAGCCTTCACCTGCTAATGGTTGTGTGCTGATTACAAACATCCTAGAATGTTCTGATGAATGATTATCACATTTACAACTACTTACATGACCTTGAATTCCATATTAGATGTATAAGCACAACCAAATTTACAAGAGATTTTACTGCTAAGACAGCATGTGAGTGTAGTGAGAAGTCTCAAGTTCTACGTTGGCAGTAGACAATTGTGGTTCACTTAAGAATCACAAAACCTTTTGAAGTTTCTGTTTCTCTATTTAAAACATACAGATAATTGCTAAAGAAAGATTGTAGAAGTAGGCTATGTGTACCAGCATCATTTGTTTCTGAATTGCAGCCATTATGTGGGTACAGATATATCATGGAAGGCCAGAAATTACAGAAAAGCTTGTGACAACAAACAGAAGTGAATATTGATTTGGAGGTAGGGAAGGATTTACTAAGTGTGATAGTTAATTTTATGTGTCAACGTGGAGAGTGTTTTTGGATGAGATTAACATTTAAATTGGTGAACTTTGAGTAAAGCAAATTGCACTCCATAATGTGGGTGGGCCTTCTCCAATCAGTTGAAGGCCTGAATAGCAAAAAGACCAGCCTTCCCAAGCAAAAAGGAATTCTCCAGTAGACTGCTTTTGGACTTCAACTGCACGGTCAGCTCTCCTGGGGCTCCAGTCTACCAGTCCACATTGCAGATTCTGGACTTGCCAGCCTCCAAATCACATGAGCCATTCTTTATAATAAATCTCTCCTCTCTCTCTTTTAGTTTCTCTGGAGAACCCGACTAATACACTAAATGTAAAGTCAACAATACAAAAATTCAGAAAGTAAAAGGATAATATACAAAATATTTAATGTTAAAAACATCTTTGTATTTGAGAAAGCATTACAATAATATCAAAATCCAACTACAAACTGGTTAACTGTATTTCCAATCTTATGACACCCAAAGTCACTACATAAAGTTGTGTAGACTTCAACTGCTCAAGGACAACTGGCCAAAGGGTCTGTGGGGGCTGACATCCAGCATGTGCCCCACCCATTCGACAAATTACATGTCCTGGTAGGCGTAGGTCTGCCAAAATGAAATCACTTTTTTTGGGGGGGTGAGCCCTGAGCTAACATCTGTTGTCAATCCTTCTCTTTTTGCTGAGGAAAATTGGCCCTGGGCTAACATCCGTGCCCATCTTCCTCTAGCCACAGCATGGCTTGCTAAGTGGTGCATAGATTCACACCTGGGATCTGAACCTGTGAACTCCAGGCTGCCTAAGTGGAGCATGTGAACTTAACCACTGTGCCACTGGGCCAAACCCAAAATCAATTTTATCTAATCCATGCAAAGTTCTGGTGGGGCTATTGTAGACCTGATGACAAAGGCCTGATATCCTTAATACAGAAAAAATATTAACAAACCAATAAGTGAAAAAACCTGAAGAGAAAAATAAGTGAAGAATATAACAAAATTATTTTTTAAAAGTAAAAGAAATAATAAGCCAACAACATTTAAAAGTTTACCTCAATAAACATCAGACAAATAAAAATTGAGATACCTTTATTCACCTATCAAATTTAGAATAAATATATCAAATTCTTGTTCACATGAAAATGAATAATTTAATAATAAAAATAGCAATAAAAATTTAAATAGTATCTGATATCTACTGAATTTTTACTCTATGCCGGCACTATGCTAAGTTGATTCTTTCAATTAATCTTCACAAAAGTCTAACTAGAGAAACATAATTATTCCTACTTTACAAATGAGGAGACTGAGGCTTAATTTAGGCATGCAAATTGTCAGTAGCAGAGTTGGAGTTCTAATCCGGGTATTTGGACTGTAGATACCATATTCTTAAATTGCACAATGCTGCCTCCCTCACCGTTAGTAAGAATGTAATTCGGTACAACTTTGGGATAGACATTTTGGAAATATAAGTCAAGCTCCTTTAAAAATGCTAATAGACTTTGATCTAGTCATATCTATGTTAAAATATGTCTATTATAGAGTTACAGATTAATATATAAAAAATTATAAGCAATTTAATTTTGTCACAATAGTAAAAATCAAAGTACATCTGTATGATAGAAGATGATAAAACATGAAAAATAATGTTTTCAACAAATATTTCAATATATGAAGAAGGGTTCAAGGTGTTTTGTTTGTTTGTTTTTGAGGAAGATTGGCCCTGTGCTAACATCTGTTGCCAATCTTCCTCTTTTTTCCCTTCACTCCCCAAAGGCCCGGTACCTAGTTGTGGATCACAGTTGTAGAGTTGCAGTCTTCCATGTGGGACACCGCCTCAGCATGGCTTGATGAGTAGTGAGTATGTCTGTGCCCAGAATCTGAAACGGTGAACCCTGGACTGCAGAAGCTGAATGCCCAAACTTAACTCATACACCACCTGGCTGGCCCCCTGGTGTTTTCTTAAGGACAAAAAAGCGGACATCAAACTATACCTGTAGTATGCACTCTCAGCATGCACTGGTGAATGAAATAGATAAAATTGCTTCCCTCACAGTACTTACATTCTCACATAAAACACAGACACATAAATACAAATGAATGAGTAACTTATGATAAGTGCTAAGGAAAAAAAAAATCAAGCAGGGCAAGGGATATTGGGAATACCAGAGATGGAGTTGCAGGTTGGGTTTTAATTTTAAATACTCTATTAAGAATAGGCCTCATTGAGAAGGTGACTTTTGATCAAAGACTTGAAGGGGATGCGGTTAGCCACATGTATATCGGGGGAAAGCAAAACACAGAGAGAACAGCCAAAGGCACTTTGGTGAGTGCTGCCTGATGTGTTCAGATAGAAGAAGTAGTTAGACAATAGATATATTTTGAAATTAGATCCAAAAGAATTTTCTGAAGATTATAGCTTGTGGCTATAATAGAGGAATCAAGCATGATTCCAAGCATTGTGGCCTAAGAAACTAGAAGGATAAAGTTGTTATTAAACAAGATTGCAAGAGCTGTATTTGTAGACAGTTTGGGAAGATGATCGAGGGTAATTTTGAACATGTTAACTTTGAAATGCTCATTTTGAATCAAAATGGGGAGGTTGTCTCTTGAATATATGAGTCTGGAGTTCACGATAGAAGACTGGACTACATACATAGATTTGGGAATTATCCTGGTGTAGCAGATTTTGTCAGTACCTTGCTCTTATCTTCTCTGCATATACCATTTATTTACATGTTATCATGAATCCAAATGCCAGCACTTGCCACTCTTTCCCAATGGCTCTTTGGCTGAATCTGCTCGACCTGCACATCAGGTAGGAAGGGAGGGGCAGGGAATTAATTCCCCTGAAAGCAACCTCCAACCAATGCCAATAAATACCCCAGCTCCCTCTCTCCACAGGCTAGATGATTCTTAGACACATGTTCTACACTGTTTTCCAAAATTCGGCAGTGAAATTAAGCTTCAGTTGCCTACAGAGGCAGATTGCTTGATAACGCACGGTTTATCTGCTTCTATTCCTTCTTTGATTCACTTTCTCACTCTACCAGGAAACTAGCAGGTTTTCCTAGAATCAACTTCCCCAATAAACCTGTTTGTACTCAAATCCTGATCTCAGAGACTTCTAAATAAATGCACACCAGGACAGTCACTACTAGAAGTGGTCCTATGAAGCGAATGCTGAAAATGGGAACTTGAAATTGGATCTCTCACAGTCCTGATGGCAGCAGACCCCATTGGTAGTGGTAAGTGAGATCGTGATAGCCTCTGTCGTACTGTAATATCACAGTTACCAAGGCTCTCCCCTGTGATGATTTAAGTTGGGCTAGTTACTATGAACGGGCATCAAAGTGCTGACAGAAAAATAATAGGCTCAGATCAATGAATTATCAATTCAGACCACAGTATGAAAAATAGAAAGCCCCATCACAATGCTCAAAAATATCCCCACTGCCTACAGTCATGGGGCAGGCTATGCTGAAAATCAGGACAAATGCCAATTGTGAGAGTAGCAGAGTTATAAAGAAGGCTGAATTCACAACTCTGGTAATTCTGTGGGCTAAAGTCATGGTCCTAATAGAGAAAATGTTAGGAACTGGTATCTGATAAGAGAATATCTGGGTGTATACATTTGAAAACCTTGGATTCCCAGGTTCATTTGAACATCTGGGCCAGCTGTCTTGCTGCAAGACGACACCCTCACCTTGCCTGGAGAAAATGAAAAAGCCCCAGTTGATGTGTACACCTGGCAAGATAACGCACGTCCACCTCAAGATCTGCCCCACCTCACCTCAGCACTTCTGGACAAATAACAAGGGTGTAGTCACATAATGTTAAGACAAGGGAAATATTGAGCCTGATCTGGGGTGAAAGGGAAAATCCATCAAAGGAACTTCATGGCCTGGTTAATATGCACTGGCAGAAACCAAGAGGGCATGCTTAGGAATGGATGTTGAGGGTTTGGACCCTCTCCATTTTGATTCATGGGGGCAGAATATAAGGCTAGACAAGGGACAATTAATTGATATGGATGCACTTTCCTGTGAATTAGGATTTTATGTCCTTGAAACTTGGGCAGAATGCTGGCCCAGGGTAAATGAGGCAAAATGCTGGAACTGTCTTGGTATATTATTAATGAAGAGGTCAAAAGACCAAGAGAGCTCGGCACAATCAAATGAATTTAGTTTATAATACCAGTGAACTCATGAGCAGAAAATGTTCTAAGGGAGGGCCCAGGGGATTTTTGTTTTGCTAAAGATGGTGGACTTTCCACTGTCAATCACAATAAGAGTCTGGAATATAAGAAGCCAGGTGCCGGACCTCCCGTTTAACCATCAGAGACAACTGGCAATGTTTATGGAGTTCATGGCAGTGAACTGAAATGTATTTTCAAATCATCTAATTCATCTGTGTAGTAGGAGATGGTCCCATTTGTAGAAACTGAAGGGAGAGGTGACATAATTCCACAATGTGCAGCAAGACTGTAATGACAGACAGAGATCTTGACCTGCAGGTATCGATTGTGTTAACAACATGGGGCAAAATCTATAGGCAGCCAACAAAGGTATTTCTTGGCTTATAACCAAAGGAGAAAAAAAATCAAGTGGTGAACAAAGGGTTAACATAAGCCACCATAATGGAAGAAGAAGAATTTACCACTAAATTTCTAAAAATGAGCCAGTGCTCAGATCCAGTACCCATCAATTCAAGGAGAAGCCAGGTCCTCTTGAGGAAGAACCCCACACCACAGCAAGTATGTACAGTAATGGTTCTCCCAATCATGTCTCCAAATTAACTAGGCCCATTTATATGAGGTACTGAACAGTGAATAAAGGGAAATATTGAGATACTTGCGGGCTAGAGTCTGAGACAGAGTTGATACCAGGGAAACAAAATCCTATCATGGTCCTCCTGTTAAGAGTGAATCATATAGATATCAGTTGATATCTGTTACTCTTGTTTCACAGGGAATCTAGTAGGTCTACAGACTTGTCATGTGTCATTTTCCTAGCTCCTGAATGTATAATCAGAATGGCTGAGCATATCCAAGTAGCTGACATAACCCTTCTCTATTTCTTCATTCATCATTCTCCTGATTCACTTTAGCTCTTTGTCCATGATTTCCTCCAACTCTTTGTGCATATTTAAGGTTCATTTCAAGCCTTTGTCTAGTAAGTCAATATCTGTGCTTCTGCAGGAACAGTTTCTCTTAATTTCATCTGTGAATGAGGCCGTAATTTATTATTTCTTTTCATGTTTTGTTTTGTTTGTTTTTGGTGAAAATGGGACATTTTGATCATTATAACCTGGTAACTCAGAAATTAGATCCTTCTCATAGTTTTGTTGTTGCTGTGGTAGCTTGTTGTAGCTGTTTGGTTTATTAATGACTTTTCTAAACTATTTTGTAAAGTCTGTATTCTTTGTCATGTGTGTTCCTAAAGTATCTGATTTTTTAATGTGTGTTCAGTTAGTGTTTTGACAGAGATTTCCTTGGATGCCTGGAGCAAATGAGAGAGAGAGAGAAAAAAAATTACAGACAAACAGAGAAGAAAGAAAGAAAGAAAGGAAGGGAGGAAGGGAGGAAGGGAGGAAGGGAGGAAGGGAGGAAGGGAGAAAGAAAGAACCTCTCTCAGTCTTTGTAGATTGGCTCTGTGCTATGGAACTTATTCAGGGCTTAAACGGGCCATTTACAAATCTGTCTTAGTCTTCATTTTCTGCTTGCACTTAGGTTAGAGATCAGTCTGAGGTGAAAACTTAGGGTCTTTTCATGTCTCTTTTTGAGCACATGTCCTACTCTGATCATGCACATGGCTTTCTAATACCCCGATATACACAGCTGCTTTTGAATGAAACAACTTCCTAAAGAAACTCCCCCAATTTTTCTTCCAAGTTTTGGTGCTCAAGTTGTGTGCCTCAACTATAAGCTTTTGCCTCAGGTGGCTGTGGATTGTTTATTTGCATTACGATATTTTTGAGAAGTGTTGTCTGCTTTTCCACCTTGAGTGAGTTCTGAGGTAGGTGAAACAAAGACAAATGTCTTGCATCAGTCCTTCAGGTAGCCTAAAGACAAGTAAAAACAGACAAATAATGTTAAGAATAAGGTCTGCTTTGCTACCTCCATAACTTTAATTATGTCATTCCACAGCCTTCTGGCCTTCAGAGTTTTTGATGAGATGTCAGCTATTAACATATGGAGGATCCTTTGTATCTGATGTATGTGACACGATTTTTTTTTTTCTGGTTCTAAGAGTCATTATTTGTATTTGGAATTCAACAGTTTGACAACTATATGGGTAGTTGTGAATCTGAATTTATTGAGCTCTTTGAGCTTTTGTTGATGTGTATATAAATGTTTTTCACTAAATTTAGGAAGTTTTTTACCATTATTTCTTCCACTATTCTTTCTATTCCTTTCTTTTTCACTCCTCACTGTCTGGGACTCCCTTTATATATATATATATATATATATATATATATATATTAGTACTTTTGATGGTAACCCACAGATCTCTAAAGCTCTGCTAATTTTTCTTTATTCTTTATTCTTTTCTTCTTTCTAGTCCATACACTGGGTAATCTCAATTGACTTGTCTTCAAGTTTACTGATATTTTCTTCTGAGAGCCAAAACTGAAGTTGAGTCCCTCCAGTGAATGTTTCATTTCTGTTATTGTACATTTTTAATTCCAGAATTTCTATTTTTTTATTATTTCTCTTTATTAATATTCTCTATTATTCTTCTGGTTCAATAGCCCTCACAGACGTGATATGATGTTAGCAAGATATTGGGCCATCATCAAGCCCACCTTCCTGTAGCAGATCATCTTTTCCAAAGACGGTTACATCAACATCTTTCATTCCACATATTCTTCTGCAATGTGACCATCTTATCAAGATTGACAGTCTGAGATGCCAGACATATAAATGAAGAAGTCATCTTGAAAATGAGTACTCTAACTCCAAGGTGTGTTCAATTCCAAAATGAGCTGACCCTATGTGGCTCGGACATGAACTGCTCAGCTGAGCCCTTCCCCAATCATTAATCCACAAAATTGTAGGCAGAATAAAACGGCCATTTAAGCCAGAATATTTTGGTAAGTGGTTTGTTACTCATCAAACCGGAACATTCACCCACAATCCTTCTCCTAGAGCCCCATAAGGTTATCTCAAGTAGTCTTCCATATGTTCCATGTTTCCACATTTCCTTCTATTCTACTCTTTTTATGTCAACTATCCCAATGAAGAATTCTTAATACTGCTTTTTGACCACTTTTACTGCTTCTCTTGTCATGAATTTTTTTCTCAAAACTCTCTAGAATTCATCTTCATGCCTTCAAAAACACTTTTCCCTAGCCTACAAAAAAGTTCCTAGGCCAAATCTGCTGCCAATGTTGGTTACTGAAGAATACTAACATTTACTCATACACCTGCCACTGCTGCTTTCCTTAGCACTGCTCACTTTGTCTTTTCTTCTGCTGCTGCTTTGTTGAGAATTCCTAGGCTTCCATGCTGGTGCAACTCTGGTTAGCTGCTCATATCAGAAATATGATCCCATTGGAAATATCCACAGAGTAAAAGAAAATAAAACTTTAATGGCATCTGTTCAACTGTAATATTAGTTTACATGTCTTTCTCTAGAAATGCCTAAACACCAATGTTTTCAAGATCAGGGATCATGGTATAGGGGAGGAAGACCTATCCTCTACCCACTCTGGGTCCTTTCTGGCTGGGCTATGAATTAAATTAACATGAGACAGAATAACAGGATAAAATCAATCAAGGCTTTATAACATGTATACATGGGAGAGACCCAGGAAAAGCTGGGTAACTCAACAAAATGGCAGAGGTTCTCATGTTAAATACTATCTTCAGCTAAAGACAAAGGAGGGTGTTGAGGGATGGGGGTAGTCAGCTATGGGAGATTACCAGAAAAGCACAGTAAACAAGAGGTTAATACAAAGATTTAGGTCCTTGCCCTCTGCACTGATAACAGTTTCTAGAGATAGGTCATCCCCCTTCTTCCTGGTACAGAGAGGGAGATACCTTTACAAATGGAGATTTCCCTTATAAATGTAAATGTCTCTTACAAAGGATAACTTCTAGTTTTACTTAGTTTTCAGAGATTTGATAAGAATGGGCTTAGCAAGGACTCTCCTGGTTTATCCATACCCAGAGTTATCTCTGATGATGGCCTGTCTTGGGGACAGGACTTCTACCTTAAATTCTTTTAGGCTGTTAGTTGGGGGGTGGTCAAAGTTTCTTTCTGAGTCTTCTGAGCCTTTATTGTCTTCAGCTTGAAATAATCCACATACCAGAGTGGCACATCTTAGGGCAGCCTGCCCTGAACCCCATCAACAGCTAACTTATTCTACCCCATTACATAACATAATGACTAGTATAACCTAGGCATTCATTAAATGTTTCTGAAAATGACATTTATTTCAATGGACTCTCTACCATTGACAATAAGAGAAGATAATGCTAAAATTACTATAAACAAGGGGAAGTTCTTGATATGTGCAGAAGAAAAGCTTTGATAACCCTGCATGTTTGGATAATGGGTTAAATTGTATAAGTGCCAACCAATAAAAAAAAGTTCAGTACACCTGATATCAATATATAAGTTGGGATTTCTGTTGGTAATCTGCAGCTATACTGGTTACCAAAGTACAATTTTTGCTATCAGCAGATCTCTTATACTTTCTCTTTTCTTCCTCTTCTAACCCCATGCCACTCTTGTTCTCTGAAACACATTAATTGATCATTTCACTGCCACACCAAACAGTGTGGCATAATTAGTTCCCCTTAAGACATAACTGGTTCCCTTTAATTCTTTAAATCTTCATTTTATAATTAACTAACTCATTAACTGATTAAAATGAATCTGCCCTGAGAACATATTATATGCCAGAGATTGTGCAACGATCTAGTGGGAATAAGAAAAATGAGACATTATTGCAAGCCTCAAGGAGTAACTTGGATAGTGGCACTTTACAAAAAATAAACAAATAAATGTAATAAAAAGCTATACTTGGAACGATAGCACTGGGTAGCATGGACAATGGGTACACAAAAAGAAGATTGTCAATTCTAACCCAGGAGAACAGGTTTAGGCAAAAACATCATTGAGCACATAGAATCACCTTCTCAGCTTTTTTTTTTTTTACTACTATGTATTGAATATTTAATATTAACTATAGACCATGTTAGGGTGAGATTGATGGGAAGACAAGACAGGGAAAGACTTTTATGTGGAGGAACTTTCTCTAGTGTGACTGATAAATTCACTTAAATATTAGTAATTAATTAATTTTCTCTGACATTATATGATTTCAGTATTCCTTTCATGGGTTTGCTAAGAACAAATGTAACATTTGCATCCACTTGTCACATAGTGAGAAAATTTATTTTATTTATTAATTCATTTATTGGGCAAAGATTTAATTTCTATTATATGACAAATTTTTCTAAGCATTATGATTGAGTGGTGTTTTAGTATGGGGTAATTTCAAACAGTTTCGGTGTTTTGATTTGGGGTGATTTCTATAGGACACTTTTGCTCTACCATATTGTATATCTGTGCTGGGTTTTCATTGAGGGTAAATATTCAGGGGAGTGAAGAAAAAAATGGACCCCAAAGTCTTACAATGAAATGGGAAATGGGTTGCCTTAGTGAGTACTGAGCTTCCATTTCAGTGGAGGCTTCCCTTCTCCTAGGAATTCAGAGCTGGTATCCATCCCAGATGTTGCCTTCAACAATGGCACAGTCTCTCCAATTTCTTTGCTTGAAGGCACAAAGAACAGGCAATCCCAGTTTTGCGATTAAATGTGGGAGTCCTGGACCAGCTCTACTTCTGACTTGCTGTGTGATCTTTGAAAACTGCTTAACCTCTCTGTGTCTCATCTTTGGTGAGCCAGATGCTGGTCTAGGCACTGGGGAGATGAGGTCTCCATCTGGACCATAATCAGTGTTGTAACTGCTTGAGGGGACTTTTTCTGGCAGTTGAGAGCACAGCAGGGCTGAGTGAGGGGACGGCCCGCAGACTGAGCTCTCAGAGTTGGCAACAGCTTCCAAGGGTCACTGTGGCTGCTGTGAGGGTAGATGGTTGGAAGGACGTCCTCCCCCAGGTAGTGGAGGCAGGGACCAGAGCAGAATTCCAGCCTCTCTGTCCCCCACTCTGTCCTGAGCCTCCTCCACGTGCCACCACTGGCCTCTCTCCTCCAGGTGGAGCCATGAGTCTTCCTAAGAAGGGCTGATTCAGAAGGGGACCCCCTCACCGGTCCCAAGGGGGCATCTTCAAATCTCCCCAGAGGCTGGCTGGTGGCTGAAATGGCACTGGCACCTGGGCAGGCCCAATGTGGTATGGAGGAGTAGAGGAGTGTTGAGGTTCAGTGGCAGGGTCCATCCACAGGCGCCTCAATTCCCACTACCGGCCTATAAGGGACGGCTGCCACTTCCTGAGCACCAGCGTGTGTGGGAGAGGAATTTCTTGGCAGTAGTGGATGCACATATTTAATTTCATTGAATAACGTCAAACTTCTCTCCAAACTGGTTTACCCTCCCAGTGACACCGCATGGGGAGTCCTGTATTTCCACATTCTTGCCATCAATTCACATCATCCAACCTTCTATTTTTATGTCAATTGATGGTATAAATTTGTATTTAGCTTTAATTTCTTTGTCATACACAAAGTCATTTTTATCTGATGTTATTAGCGCCTTAGGGCTACCATAACAAATTACCACAAACGCTGTGGCTTCATACAACAGGAATTTATTCTCTCACAGACCTCTAGGCAGAAGTCTGAAATCCAGGTGTCAGCAGGGCCATGCTCCCTCTGGAGACTCTGGAGAGGACCCTTCCTCGCCTCCCTGCATCTTCACGTGGCTTTTTCGCTGCGCATCTATGTGTCCTTTTCTGTCTCTTAGGGGCACTCTCGTTGATTTAGGAACCACCCTAATCCAGTGTGATCTCATTTAGATCCTTACCTTAATTACACCTGCAAATACCCTATTTCCCAAGGAAGGTCACATTCTGAGGTTCCAGATGGACATGAATATTGGGGGACACTGTTCTCACTACTACACCTCTATTTAGACTTTCTGTGAGTAGAATTATAAATTATTTACTATTTCATGCTCAGCTTTTTCAATCAACACTATTTGTAAATTTCATCATAGTTGTTGTAAGTAGTCACTTTTTCAAAACCCCGATACCTATGAGCAGGTGAGCCTTACAGTTGAAGCGTTCTGCACCCCTGTTCTTTTCCCCAAGTGTACAAGAGCAGTAAATTAGCCTTTGCATTATTTGTCCATGGACTCAGCTTCCCAGCCCTCTGTTATGTTTGTAACTCTTTCTGGATTTTTGGAAGGAGGTTATTTGTAAATGTGGTTTCCAGAATTTCGGTAACACTGTCAGAAGTAGCATAGAATTCTAAAGAGGTGTATGGTTTCTAAAGACAGACTGAGTTTGAATCTCAGTTCTTTTACTTGCTAGCTGTGGAAACTTAGGTAAGTTATAAAACCCTTCTGCCTCAATTCCTGCATACATAAAAATGGGGTTAAAAATGGCACCTAGCACATAAGACGGAGATAATCAAAGACTTTAATAGATAGCCTAGTTATTTGCTTAATTTCTCATCACATGCTATTAACTTGTCAAATTTTGTCTTTTGGATAAAGACTGAAGAATTGCTTTTGATCATTCTTTCTTTACTAGCCTCAAACAATTCCTATTTTCTCTAGACATATCAACCTACTCGTCCAATTATGCTTAATGTAAAATCACTTGGGAGAACAACTCTGAGCAAATGGTTACAGTCTTGCTGACTAAGGTGAATAAGTATTCCACATTTTTAGTTCCTCCTGAAATTTGGAAGGATCATCCATACTTTTAGGGAAGTTAAAGTCTTAGCTTTCTAAATCTGTAGGAGGCAATAGACTTAAACAGTGAACATGATTTTGACATCCAGATCATTTCTTGTTTCTAGTCTGATTTGCCTTTTTCAGGATAGTTTAATTCCTAATGATGCCCTAATGGGCTGTGATGTCCACTGGAATTCTGGACTTAGCTGATGAGTCCTGGAGGAAGGAAAGCTCTCAAAGTAATGTTAAAATTTGTCTGTGAAAATGATTATTTTGGGTAATAATGAGAGGATAATTAGCTTGACTGTTTCTTTGGAAGGTACAGGACTTAGGACTGCCTATAAATTGCCTAATGGGGGGTTGAAAGACTCCAGCCCATTCTTATAAATTCTCCTTCCTAATCTTGGAGTTTTTGTTAAAAGCTAGGAAGAGAAACACAGGAGAATGTAGTCACTAGGTGGCGCACAAGCTCCTTGCAAACTTGACTAGTTTCGGTTGTTGCTGGAAGTTGTAACTTCAAACTTTGGATTCATTTTCTTAGAGTTCTTATGCCAACTAAAAAAGATTTATTGCTATCTAGTGGAAGTGACAATAGCTCCACTGAAATTAGTAAATTTTCCCATGTCAAATAAGCCAGGAGCAAATTGTAGTTTTTATCATCCCCCAAACTATATATCATTTTTGTAAGAATGTGTAAAGTATTCACTGTATTGTATGAACATATTGTATGAACATATTAAAATCAGTAATTCTCCACATTGGAATTGAGCTGTCTCAGAACTATTAAGACATATATCTCTTTGTTCTTCAACATTCAGGAAAAAATTTCAGAAAAAGTATAAGTCCCAGACAAGTCGTGAACTAAAATATGAAATAAAATTTTGAAAGATAGGAAAACACAGGATTATCATAGATGAGATGTTACATACTAAGTCCAAGAAAATCAATTAAAAATTTCAATTATTTAGAGTTTACTTTAGTGGCTAATTACAAGTAAGTGTATATATATGAGATTGTAAATTTTCTTCATTCCGGAAATAATAAGAAAATATAATTGAAAAATGACCTCTCAAAATTAAAATAAAAATAATAGGGCCAGCCCGGTGGTGCAGCGGTTTAGTTTGCTCTTTGGCAGCCCCAGGTTCACGGGTTCGGATCCTGGGCGCCCGCCGATGCACTGCTTGTCTGCCATGCCGTGGCGGCGTCCCATATAAAGTAGAAGAAGATGGGCATGGATGTTAGCCCAGGGCCAGTCTTCCTCAGCAAAAAGAGGAGGATTGGCAATGGATGTTAGCTCAGGGGTGGTCTTCTTCACAAAAGAAATTAAAAAATAAAATAAAATAATATAATTCATAAGTTTAATACTTTCAGCATATAATGAAGAAAGTTATAAAACATTACTAGGGGACACAAAAGAAGACTTGAATAAGTGCAGAAAAAAGCCATGTTGTAGGATAAAAAAGGCCAATATTGCCAATATCATATTTCTCCCTAAACCAATGCAAAAGATGAATTCAATTATAATTACTTAATGTTCACTAATTACTTAATGTTCAATAATTTTATTTGATA
Organism: Tapirus indicus; assembly: GCA_031878705.1. NCBI lineage: Eukaryota > Metazoa > Chordata > Mammalia > Perissodactyla > Tapiridae > Tapirus > Tapirus indicus. The sequence continues at coordinate 27,486,591 of CM062918.1, forward strand.
AAATTATTCTAGTTGATAGCAATGAGTAACTGAACTGGTTTCAAGATAATATGAGGAAGAACAAAAACAAGGGTGCTTATAGAATAGATAGATATTAAAATGTAACACAGATTTATAGTAATTTAAACAGTTTGCTATGGGATGAATCTCACAGGCATTATGCTAAGTGAAAGAGGCCATGCTCAAAAGGCCACTTACTATACGCTTCCACTCATGTGATGATCTACAAAAGACGAACTCTAGGGACAAAAACCAGATAGCTAGTACCAGTGCCAGAGAATGGAGAGAAGGGTTGACTTCAAAGGGGCACAGCAGAATGTGGGGGTTGGTGAAACTCTCCTATATTGTAGTTGTGACAGTTACTTGACTATGTGTTTGTCATGACTCACAGAATGTACACTAAAGAGACTGATTTTTTTCTATTTGTAAGTTGTACTTTTAAAATGAAAAAAAAGCTTGATACTGGTACTATAATTTGATTATCGGCTTCTCGGAATTGTCAATCATCCCTTTCTTTTTGTGAGTTCTGAATCAATTTATAAATAGAATCAGGAAAAAGGAAGAGACTAATATCAGTGTTATTACTGGTAAAGTTGTGTTGGACTTGCAACCTCAAAAGTCTTTGTACCACTCCCCTTAAGTTTAACCCTGGAACCCATTCAAAGGGAGAGTTTGCAGAACAAATACTTAACCAGGCAGAGGCAAGGGTAACTCTAAAGTGCACATACCTCTTTGAGCAGACAATCCTGAGAGGAAGACTATTTGAGATTAGTTTCCAAATCTGCCCCTAGACGGCGGGTTCTAACCCAAGACTCTGAGGTTTAATGCCAAGAGCAGAACAGAGAACTCTGTGTGCCTGTAGGAGACTGTGAAGAGGAAGACTGTAAAATGCTGAGGAGCTCATGCTCAGTCTCTTTTCTAAATCCCCATGGTCTATAAATCATGCCTCATACCAAGAGGTAGTAGAGTGAGTGAGTGGTGTAAGGAAGGACCTGGCGGAAGGAGAGAAGCTTGTACTTGCTGATATTAGGAGAGTGAGCGTTTCTGTACTGTATGTTGAAGGCAGGCAGCACTTTGAGAGAGGGCAAAAATGATTCCTGCTAACAATGACAGGGGACAAATTTCACTTGACAAAGTGAGCAGGTGAGATTATATTAAAAATAATGGTGTGGAGAAAATTAGTAACTCTTTGGGGAAAACAGTGAGTAGTTAGTAGATTTATTCTGAGTTGGCTAAGAGCAATTAAATACAAATAATTTATGTCACCAATTTGTGACAATTTGTTCAATAAATTTTCAGCCACATCAATTAATCAGTAATGTCCTTGTAAAAATGAGACTCTAGATTATTTTAAACTATGCTGCAGTTCCATAAGATGTGCTCAGAGAAGAGATATCTCTGGCTAGATATAATTCAACCTGCATATAAAATGTTTTATCCAGAAAATTGGTTGCTCAATATAAAATAACTAAGATTAACAAGAAGTGGCCTTTATGTAGAAAATGACCTATTGACGTGCTGCTGTCATAGTATCCAATGTGTTCTTTTCTGGGTCATAGCTATGATAAATCCAATAAACGATATAAAATTCTCTTTGGATTTTTCCTGAAGTTAAAAGACAATGGGCATCTCTTCCCGTAGCCAGTTGCCTTAAATTTCCTTTTGTCCTTTATTCAGTTCCAGGCCTAGTTGTCTAGATTGCAAAGAGGAATATCGTGGACAGAGCTGAAATGGAGGAGGTAAATGTGGAACAGAAGCAACGCAATGTACTAGTTGGGGCAGGAGTCGTCTATGCTTTCTTTTTCTTTCTGTCTTTTTAATTTCAATATCACATAGTTCTGAATACCAAGGAGTGCCCCTGTGTCTTCTATTATATAATCAGATTGCATTTGCCTACCTCCCTACCTCATCTCTTGCCATCAAACCCCACTCCCCAGCTCAATGAAATTATGTGTAGCTCCTCCAGTGTGTCTGTTGTTTCATGCTTCCATGCATTCTCACATATGCTCCCTTTGTCCAGGATGTCTTTCTTCTCTGTCTGGCTGATGCTTACTATAAATGCTACATCCTCCTGGAAGTGTTCCTGGCCCCTGCCCTGATTTAGATCCACTCCCCTGCAGTCCCATAGCACCCTGTGCAGCCATGTAACATAGTGCTGTTCATGCCACAACACAACTGCAAGTTTAGTTCACTCTCTCCATCCATAGGCTGTAAGCTCCTCGAAGCCCTGGATGTATCTTCTGGCACTTTGTAGCTGGCAAAATATGTGGAGAATGGTTGGATGCACTGTGCCTGTGGCAAATGAGTAACTAAAAACTAATACACAATGACTAGAGACTACCTACAAAATGCAGTTTTCTAGCGCTCAACAGTCATTAACCAGACACTTGGCTAAACAAGTATGTGAGGTATCTTTGTGCATTTTCTAAATGCAAATTACCAATAATAATAACAACAACTATAATAGCAACAATAATAATGTATTTTGTAAGGATTAAAAACATGCTAAAATAATAAAAGAAACAGAATAAGAAGTTTTTTAATAAAGAAACTAAGTCACAGAGAATTTACTCATTTTTTTCACATTTGCATGAGATAAAGTGCTGCAGGTGGGATTTAAACACACACTTGCCAACTGTAGATGTCATGGTTTTAACCATTAAAGATGACAGAAAAGAGGATTGCTTTTTAACAATTACACCCACTGTTTCCTTATACAGAACTTGAGATACATTAAAAGTTCGTTCCTTAATAACATCCAAAGAAGAGATTATCTATTCAGAAGTGTCATCTACAAAGTCTGTTTTGAATTTATATGTTGAGCCCTTATCTTCTTGATGGCTGCTTTTACTTCTTGATTCCTTAATGTATAAATAATAGGATTTAAGAGAGGTGTGAAAATTGTATAAAACACAGAAAGAATCTTATCTACAGAGTATCTGCTGAAGGGCCATACGTAGATAAAGACACATGGGGCAAAGAACAGAGTCACAACTGTGATGTGAGCTGAGAGAGTGGAGAAGGCCTTAGGAGAACCACTAGCAGTGTGGTGCCTAACTGAGTATATGATGATGGTGTAGGAGACAAGCAAGAGAAGGAAGCAGACCAGGGACAGGATGCCACTGTCAGCAATGACCAGGAGTTGTAGAATGTAGGTGTCCTTGCAGGCAAGTTTGATCACAAGGGGAAGGTCACAGAAAAAGCTGTCCACAACATTGGGACCACAGAAAGGCAAATTCAACATGAAAGCCATTTGACTAGATGAATGCACAAATCCAACTGCATAGGAAGATAACAGTAGCCCAATGAGCACTTGTGGGCTCATGATGGTCATGTAATGGAGGGGTTTGCATATGGCAACATACCTGTCTATTGCCATGGCTACAAGCAACATCATCTCACTTCCACCTAGGAGGTGCATGAAGAACATCTGAGAATAACATCCCCACCAGGAGATGGTCTTCTGTTCTCGGAGGAAATCCACAATCATCTTCGGGGTAGCAAAAGAAGCCAAGATCATATCAATGCAGGAAAGATTGATAAGCAGAAAATACATGGGTGTGTGAAGGCATGAGTCAAAGGCCACAGTGACCAAGATGAGGAGGTTTCCTAATACAATCCCAGCATAGACCACAGAGAATCCCAGGAAGAATAAAATCTGAAGATTCTGAGATTTGGAAAGTCCAAGCAAAATGAACTCAGATACCACTGAATGGTTTGACTTTTCCATGTTGTCAATTTTATCCCACAAAAATCAAAATGAGTGAGAATAAGGGGCAGGAAAATTGTGTTTACAGAAAGGATAGTTCGTGTTGATGTACAGTTTTGCCTCTCAGACAGGATACCTGAATTTACAAGCACTCCCTTTTGGGAAATTTAGTTTGGGGAAATTTTGTTGGTCAGTGATTTCCTGAATGGCATAGAGAAGTATACCGAAAGGTCAGTAGAATTCAGAATATACATTTCTGAAAAACAAAACAGAACAAAACAAAACAGTACCTGAAACCATAACTGTATACATTGTAAACGTGGAATCAGAAGACCTTAAAACAACACCCACCTGAGCAACTCCTTGGGCAACATGGGACAAGTAACTTTCCTTTGAAAGTTGTTTCCTCCTTTAAAAAATAAATAAATAAAAAATTGGACTACACGATATTGAATGCCTCTTTGTGCTACAAAGATCTCTATGAATAAGATAATGACCATGGTCGGTTCTATATTCAGAGAATAATATTAAGTTTTTTAACCTGGAAATGATAAATGCAGAAAATATATCCAGGATTCTCAAAGAACTGTATTTTGAAATAGATTCTGGTAAAGAGCTATAATTTAAAACCTTAAGTCTTACATGTAAGATTTTAGGTCCTGAGAAATGTACCTCTTATTTTCCCCGATCCATTCTTGTGTCAATCTCTCACAGCTCATTCTAGTGTCAGTGATGGTCACTGCACACCTTTTAAGAGTCAGACTCTCTCTCTTTGTATATATACATATGTATGTATATATATATATATGTAATTTATTCACTCGACATTTAACATTATTCACATCAGATGCCTCTTCTAGGATTTTAGGCAAGGAGTGCAAAGGATGCAGAAAGTCCACAGCCAAATGTAACTGAATTTATTTCATTTTCAGTTTGTATTCATTCATGTGCTTATTATAGAGGATTGCTGGTTGGCTTGTGCATGTGTATTATCACAGGCTTCAAAATGACAAAATGAGAGAACTTGAGGTAACTGATCTATGTTGGTAAAAGAAATACAGTTCTTTCAGTATAATCATCTACATTTCTGCCATAACTTTATCATCAGCCCGTGCTTATTGCAAAACTGGTTTTACTGGCTTTGCTTTAAAAAAATTGCTTTCATCACTAATTGTTTTTATAGACCTCCTTTAGTAAATAAAGTACAGCCTTCTTTTTGTGCCATTATTACTTATCAGAGAGAAGGAAAATACTTTCATGTGCAGGTGAATCCCAGGAACGGGCTTGCATCTCCTTTTCCTAGCTCCCATCAATTTCCTGCAATTTACTTTCCAGATCAGCATGATAATGTTGTACACTCTATTTCTGTGAGACAACCCCATGTGAACATTTCCAGTTGAGGGTGTATTTTTCTCTATATAAACATATCCTCTGGCCAATTCCCTACTCTGAGAAACTTGGATTGATATAACATACTAAGTTATATCAAATATGTAAAGTTGTTCATTTCCATGTCTAGAGAGGTTATAGCTCCTTTCACTTTTATGTCTAATACTTTAAGGGTACATACTTTTTTGACATCTAATTTTTGAAACTGCGTTTAAAGAGAACAGGACAGTTTTCAAATATACATGCAGTTTGTACACATTCTAGCATCTATAATAGTGCATGATACTCAAATATCTGTTGAATGAATGAACCCTATAATGTATTTTCAGGATCTAGATTAAAATCAGTTATAAAGGAAAACCCACAGAAATTAGAAACGTTGATCATATTTATTTTTAAATGTCAAATTGGATGTTGAAACATTTGTAAACAGAAATAGTATAACTATTTTTAAAAAAAATTAGTTAGAAGTATACATTTTCCTTTAACTTACATAAAGAAAATAAAAGTAGCTTATACTAATGAACAGAAAAAAGACATGTCATACATAACAGAAGGATGAATAACTGTTAACAGTTTAACAATTTCCTAGATGGCGTTTGAGAAAAATAATACACATGTTGGTCTGTGCGGATATTACTATATGTTAACATTTATATCGTTTTTATTATGACAACAGTGTTCATGCTATATACATAGTTATTTTCCTTGGATTTGTCAATATGTTAAAAAATAAGTTCATATGAGCACATAGAAATTCATAACATTTTATGGCTGTATAGAATTCCATTTTTTAGATGATACATAATGTAATCCCCCCAAAAATACAGTCTATTTTTAGGAATTTAGCATTACTTATAAAAATTTTGTTTTCATCATATCATTGTCTTCTTAAAAAAATGTGTGTTTACATAACTACTTTATCAATCCCCAAATTTTCCTATGTCTTCACAATCAGCCCCTCCTCCACCCTAAAAACCCAATACTGTTTTCTAATATTGCAAAAATTTAACTTCTGTTTCAATAAGAACAACTTCATGGTTTTCAGCATTCTTCGTATATTTTTTTTCTATCCCTGCCTGTTTTCTTCTTTTTAGCTAGATAAATTCCTCTGTCCCTGTAAGCAAATCATTCAGGGTACCTCAAGGCCTCTCTTCTACATAGTAAAACCTTCCCTGGAAATGATAAATGTAGAAATTTGAGACCCATAACATAACCCATGAAATATGAGACCCATAACAATTTCCACTGTGTTTATGGCCTATTTCATGTTTTCTACCACTTGGTTATTTTCCAGTATATCAAGTGTATTTAGGTATTAATATTCTGAAATAGAAAGAACACTAGAACAAGATTTAGGCATATTTGTTCTGATCCTAGGTCTCTCATTTCTAGTGTTGTGATTCTTTTTTTCCCCAAATAATTTTTAAGCTCCTCAAAAATAGACAAGTTACTTTTATATTCCTTATAATACATGTCATGAAGCCCATCAATAGAGCTGTAGATTGAGTGAGTGAAAGTAGACAAATATTTAACAGTAAAAAATTTAATTAAAACATTTTTAGAGAATGCAACTAATGATATACAACAATGGGATAGTTTTATTAAGTGCAAATAATTTTTCTACTTTTTACTTCTTTCTGTTTTTACAGTGTAACTTGCAGTAATCTATGATTTTCCTTTAAAAGCCATTTTCATATATAATTTTTTAAACCTAAACCTTACATGCACACACATCCTCACACACACTTCCTGTGAATGTGAGGGGGCAGGGGAAGACAGAGAAAGGAGAGAAAGTTTATGTTTTCAAAGCAATCATTTTGATTGTCTGCCTGGCATCCTCCCTTCCCGAGAAATTAAATTCCTTAGATTTCCTTTTACTGTGAAAAACTTCAGAGTATTCTAAAATGGCGGAGGATAAAGATATATGAACTTTGAAAACAACATTTAATTCTAATGCATAGAATCATGTGTAGCAAATATAATGGAATTGAGTGATAGAAGTTGAAATTTATTCATGGGAGGTTATAGTCATCAAAATATGAAGATAAAAAACAAATTGTGATTGATCTTCTTGTTGCTTGATCTACAGAGAACAAAATGCCCAACTACTTGAGAACATATGAATGACTTATTCTATCAAAATTTATTTTTTGAATTATTTGTTATCTCAATATGGAAGAATATGAAATAAAAGCAATTATAGTTCAGGTCAGATTTGCCAAAAGTCATGTTATTGTCCACAGGATACTAGTCAATTTAGCTGACTTAAAAAAAAAATAGAATAGGATAAATTGATATATTAGGTCTGGTAGATTTATAAGCACAAGGGAATAACAAATTTCTTTGAAAAGAAAACTGAAGATTCCATTCAGCCAGTTACTTCTTCTTGAATAATCACTCTTTGGCATGGATTGGAAATTCTATAAATTTTGATTGGTAATGACATTGACATGGTAAAGTTTGACATGGAAACTCTTTAGCAAAAAGAAAACAAAATCACTGGAAGTGTGTCAAAGTGTACTCAACTTACTTAATTTGCCCCATATTGTCACACTTATAATGAGAATATGCTATATTGTATGGCAGCTAGAATAATAATACCTTCTAGAATTCTAAAATTTTATCACATTGTTCAGCTTCTAAATGACTTTTCACATTTAATTCTACCTATGGGTAATGTGATTAAAAGGCAGTATGCAGAAATAATTCTATGTTGTTTTAGAATGTCTCCCATGACTTACCAGTTCTACAGAGTGTTTCAGAACATTACCTGATTCAGGACACATTGAAACCTGGAGAGCTTCACTTTTCAAAAATAATGGTATTAACCCTAAAATAATGACAAATATGAATATTTTCTCTGAAAAAAAAGGACCATAAATATTGAGAGGGTGGTAACAAAGAAATGATGCATTTTGAGACCTAACAATACCCAAAAGGTGATCAAATATCAGGGGGAATTATTAAAGATACCGTGTTGTTTTTCCTGAATTACAACAGAGAAAATTCTTTTCTGCCATGCGTAATTATGGAAATTGATATACTTTACTTATGGACAACAGTTAAGAGGAGCAATATAAAACCATTGTCAGGTCTGGGGTGTTCTAATATGGAAATTCACTTGAAGAGTATTAAAAGGCATCAATTTCAAAAACATAACTAACATTTACTGTATATTAACTTTAGGCCTAGTGCTATTTTAAACACAAATGGGCCTATTAAAACAGAAGACATAGATATAAAGCTGAATAATTGCATTTACCACTATTCCTCATTCCCATCTCCAGTTCTAAGACACTTTTCCTGTGGAGTATCCCCTTTGCTCTCTTTCATATCCACCTGAAAAATGCATTTTCTTAATATTATTAGCCACTTTCATGCCTTTGTCCATTCCTACTTGAAGTAACTTCTAACTGCCTGTTTTAATTTTCAATGAGACCACCTCTCTAAAAGTGACTAGAAATGTGATATAGTCGTGTTATCCAATGTTTCTTTGCTCACTTTTGTGTACTAATAACAATGAAGTGCCTTTGTCCATCAGAGGAATTTTAGCACATATGGTGCACTGATAGACTCTCCGATGTTGTAGACCTTTACTTGTATTCCCGGTGACTGCTTCTGTTAGAGGATGAGCAAATCCTGGAGCTGAACAGGTGTCAATTCTATTGAATAACCATTTTTATACCACTGGGGTTTCTGGAAGGAGACCAATAGAATCTATTTGGTGGTTCTGCACAGGCTCTTGTCTTCAGGGAAACCTGCCTAAAATCATCTTCAGAGTTTCCCCCCACTATGGACCCTGAGTTCCGTCCAGAGCAGTGCCTCCAGCGGGTGTGAGAGAAGTGTGTCATCCCTCAGTCCTTCTTTTCCTTGTTTGGATGTTCCCATGTCCTTTTCTTTCATGATCCCGAGTAGCTGGTTCTGGGAATCCCTAAAATATCAGATGAAGACATTAGCATTCCAATCTCCTGGCTCAGCACCAGGTCTTTTTTGGGGGGTTTCTACACGACTTGTCTTGATCTTCCTCTAGCTTCCTATAAAGGTTTCCATGACTGAGTGCTCAAGATGAGAGTGGTTTATTTTCTATTATCCAGGGGCCAATTTTCTTGACAATTTACTTGCAAGACCACTAACATAAGAGACTAAAGATATCTTTGAGGCCCTGAGCCCAATTCCTCCTGCAGTGCTAAACAAGGGGCACTTGACTGCATCTGTCATGCAGATTTCCCCTTGCCTTCTTCCTTCAGAGTTTTACTGTCTTCAGGACTTATTGTGGCTGATTTACAAAGAGTGACTGGCCTTCATTCTGGAAACCCCATCAGTGACCAAGGAGCTTGTTTTGCTTTGACCAGGAAAGAATCAAATGGCTTAGACCTGGCCTGTCCAAGTTAGTAGCCACTGTCTATACATGGTTATTTTAACTAACCTCTGTTCTGTTTGGGCATTTTTCTCGTGGTCTCAACCATTTTTAACCCTAAGTATAACATTGACTGACAGTTTTTGCTGCTACCTTTAATCAAATTGTGGAAGTTTTATTTATAGATTACTGTTTTTTTTTAATCATAAATGGGTGATTGAATTTTATCAAATGATTTTTAGGCATCAGTTATTATGATTATAGGCTGTTATTATCCTGTTAGTGTGATGAATTACAATGATTACTTTTCAAATGTTAAGTGAACTTGGGCATGGTATATTTTATATATTTGATTTCTTAGTATTTTCCTTATAACATTTTGCTCTATGATCATGTATTTTTCATATCTTGTTAGATTTCCACATCCTTTTTAGGTTTAATATCAGATTTATTATAGACTAACACAGCTGTTTGTGAAGGATTCCTTCTTTCTCTGATAGAATTTATGTAATCGCATTCTTAAACATTTGGAAAAAATTCATCAGTGAAGCCAACTATTCCTTGCATTTTTTTCATGGGGGAGTGAGGAAGATTGGCCCTGAGCCAGCATCCATTGCCAGTCTTCCTCTTTTTACGTTAGGAAGATTGTCCCTGAGCTAACATCTGTGCCAGTCTTCCTCTATTTTCTTTGTGGGATGCTGCCACAGCATCGCTTGATGAGTGGTGTATAGGTCTGCACATGGGATCCAAACCTGTAAACCCCAGATCTCCAAAGTGGAGGGCACAAACCTAACCACTACACCACCAGGCCGGCCCCTATTCCTTGTAGTTTTTATAGAGAATATTTTCATTGTTGTTTTAATATCTTTAATAGATGCACAACACCCACATTTTTTTCTTCTCTTGTCAGTAGCATAAGTTGTGGTTTCAAGGAATTTGCTTATTTCTTCTAAGTTGCCAAGTATTCATAAGATTTAGGCAAAAAGAGTTAAAAAGATACTTCACAAAAGGGAATATTCAAATGGTTAGTAATAATAAATAAAATGGGAAGCAATAGGATATATTGGACTATATGAGGAAGCCATTTGTGTAAAATTAATTTGGCCTCATCCTGTTTTTCCAAAAGGGCCTGACTGGCCTTTGAACATGCATTATATATCTGCTTTGAGCATTTACCATGTCCCAGAGACAAGAAAAAATGCCCTTAAGATAAGGATGCAACTTCCCCCACATTGGCATTTCCTTATGGATAAGCATTTCTCCCTAGGCTAGGATTTGATTGCTGTGCTCATCCTGTGACCACCCAACTGGAGACAATAGACCAGCTACCTGCTGTGCCCATCAATCACTGTGCCAACAGGGCAATCTCGTGACAATTGTAAAAATGACATTGCAATCGTATGTGATATATGCTCTTTGACTGTATATAACCACTCTGTACACCCCACTTATTTGGTGCCCTTCCTCCCTTGGGGAAGTAAGGCCCCAGGCTATATGGTCTTCAAATTTGGCTCATAATAAACTCACCCTAATTTTGATTTATAGATTGACTATGGATTATTTGCGTCGATAGTAACCACACGAAAAGGTGTACTTCATCACTAATAATCAGGGAAACATAAATTAAATCACACTCAGTATTGCAACATACCAAACAAAATAGCTAAAATTAAAAAGGCTGGAGAATATCAAAGTCTGTTAAGGATGTGGAACAACTAGAACTCTTGTACATTTCTTGTAGGAGTGTAAATTGGTGCAACCACATTGGAAACTCTTTGGCAGTTTTCTAAAAGACTAGCCTACCCCATGATCCAGTCATTCCACTCCAAGGTATACACCTAAGAGAAATGAGCCATTATTATATATAAGAAATGTACAAGAATGCTTACAGCAGCTTCGGAAACAACACATCAACCCCTTTACCATGTATGTTATTTTCTTAAGAGTGTCTAAGGTACAGATTGTGAAGTAATGAGTGTGTGAAGTTACCAATTCAGCGATGACAACAACAACAAAGTAGATTTAGACACTGTTGACCAGGCTTTTCATTGAAATCCTAACATAATTTAAGAAAATAGTTGGTTGTACTGGCCATTTGTTGACATAATAAACACATCAGTCAAATGTGAGAAATAAGAAAGTAGTCAGCTGTTGTTTGACATGGAAGAGATCAAATAAAGGACAGAATTTTTTTTTTTTTCTTTTTAACCATGAACTATTCTGGCACAATGCCATACCAGCGGAGCTCACAGATCCAAGAGGAACTAACTATAGAGGAAAATAAGAGCGCCATCAGAGGGATGTGATTCTTAGGAATTAGTTATTTCCAATTAAATTGGTACTGTTCTCTTGACTTTTAGTCAGAGAATGGGATTAAAGAAAGAGATATATATGGCCACCAAAGCTTTACAAGAAATTTTCTATAATAAAGTGAAATATAATACAATTAATCTTATCCTATATGTTTCTAAATTCTTACTTTGAAAATTCAATGTTACCTACATCTTAAATAGACAATTTTTATATCAGTGTCTGCGTATGGAAGCATGGGTATATTGTTTGGTTGGCAATGTCTTATTTATCTCCCTTCTTTATGGGGAAAACCTTCACACTAAGGAGAGATTCTGAGTAATCTAGCTTGCCATATACATGACCTTGTAATTGCTGACGGACTTCGTTTAGAAGATGTAAGCTCTTCCCTAGGTCATTAATTGACACATTTTCCATGTTGTCTTATGCAATTTCAAAATAAAAGGGATTTCTCTTTTATTAGAATTAGAACATACAAAAAGAAGACTGAAGTGGGGGCAAGTGAAAAAATCCTGGAGGACTCTCATCGATTTTCAGTCACAACTTCCAAAGCAAGTAAAGGTATGGAGAATAAAAGTTAAAAGATATTTTTATGCTTGTATTTTATTAAATGAAATATTTAGTTAAAAATCTTTCCACTTTCAAATGTGAAGCATGTTTATTACAGAATATTTGTGATATATCGAGAATTATGGAAAAATACGATCAGATATGTCATTCTACCATCCAAAGCAAATCACTAAAATACTTTGATGTGTATGACTTCCAGCTATGTTTTTACTGAAATTAAACTCTTTTTTTCACGCGTGCAAACATCATTTATATATTCTCTTAAACATTTTGTATTTTCCCTTGGCTTATTTTTTATGCGGAGCTCTTAAAATCTTCCTATTGGCTTACAAGAATTTGATGTTGAGGACACATAGATGTGGCTGTCTTTCTCCAGTTCAGCTTTTGTCCCTTACAATTTTGATTATGTTCTGAGATAATGAGAGTTTGCTCATCGTCACTGAGTAAAATCTATTAGTCTCTCTTCTGTGGTTTCTGCCTTTGTCATGATCCTAACCCAACATTAAAAATTCCAACAAAGAATATATATGTACTTATATATTTATCTTGCTCTTGTACTGTTGGAATTGTTATTTTGTTGAAATGTTTAAAATATTTGAATTTGTTTTCTTTAAGGCTGTGTAGCTAACCAGCCTTATTTATACCCAAATAACTGCAGCATATTTTTAATATATAACTCAATTTCTGAACTCTAGGGTTTCTTACATCTATTTGTTATTCTGTCTATTTTTATGGAGATAAGGCATCATTTTATTACTCTAGCTTTTTAATAAGTTTTAATATCAGATACATTTGTCTCCTTCATTGCTCTTTTCAAGAATTTTCCTAGTAATTCTCAGAGGACACTTTGGAAGGGCTGGTGGGATAATAGGGTGAAAGACATCTTCCTGCCTTTCTTGGTGAAGGTGCTTTGTCAAAAGTTGATACATGACATAGAATATATTTTCAATCCTGGCTATCTATAATAAATTGCTGAATCCATAATTATCTACCACCTAAAACTTTGTTTTAGGTGGTAGATGATAAACCAGCACTGCTAGTTACTATCGCAAGCTTCAAGTTATTTACAGATTATTTTTTAAATTCTTTCACAGTTATATGTAAAATAAATGGTTCTCTGATTTGAAGTTCTTGGAGCTAAATGCCAACTATATTTTCAGGAGCATTTATCCAGGGCTAGAATCTAATTCATTTTTATTAAATTTTATAGAATTTGAACTTACAAAAATTAGAATCTGCATTAAAGCCAATAAGCTAATATACCAGAAGTAAGTACTCTTGATAGTTTAATGAATTTATGCTTCTCTGAGATTTGTATAAAGTTTATATACATGTGCATACATTTTCATTAAAATGTTATAATAATCTACTTAAAATATAACATTTTAAAATTTAATAATATATCTTATGAATTTTTCCATATCAACACATATAGATTTTTATTTTTAAATCATTCCATTAATGATGGGCTTTGGGGAGCTTTCCAATTTTTGATTATTAACAGCAATAGTATAATGAGCACTCTTGATCATTTTTCTCTGAAAACTTAAGCTATAAATCCCAATTGTGGAGGTTCTCCATTAAACTATTGCAAAACTTTTAAATCTAAGATATAGTGCCAAATTTCCCCTCAAAAATATTGTGCCAGTATACAAAAAGTAGTATATGAGAATTCTTAACGTCCATCTCACATGCTGACCAACATTGAATTTATTTTCTAATGTAATGGATAAAATTATGTATTTTGTTATTTTAACTTGCATTTCTTTAATTACCAATAAAGTTGAGTACTTTTGTGTTTAAAGATATTTGCGGTTCTCCTTTCTGTGAATTGCCACCTCATATGATTTCCCCATTTTTCCATTGTTTCTTTAGTCTTTTCATACTAATCAGACAGCAGTTCTTTATTTCATTTGTTGAAAATTTCCTCTCATTCTCATCTGTTTTATGTTCACTCATTTTATGTTTTCACTTTCATAAAGTCAAATCTATGAGTCTTTATCTTCATGGAGTCTAGTTTTTACATTGCATCTAAGATGTTTTTATCTGCTCCATTATGTTAAAATATTTTCCCATGTTTGCTTTTACTAATTTCACAGTTTAATTTTTACAGATGTAAATCTTTTGCATCTTTGAAATTTATTTTCAAATGCTAGTGAGGTTGGGAATCTGATATCCCCATCCCCAGTTACTAATTAGTTGTCCTATTATCATTTACTGAATATTTTCCTTACTTATCCAAGTGCCTATCTCTATCAGATATTATACTTATGTATATGTTTGAGTCTAGATCTGGGCAATACTTTCTGTTGTATTTTGCTGTCTCATTCTTTCTTCTCTAGGTCTTCACTCTGAAATGCTGTAACTCAATAACGTTGTGGAGTAAGTAGTGCATGAAGGCCAACACCACTGTCACATGGCAGAGTCACACATCAACAAGGCAGCATTTAGTGGGAAAACATAAGTAAAAGTTTAGCAAAGTTCCTCTTTCTCTGGTCATCTCATGGAGAAGCATACAGGGACTGGGTTACTGCTGCATGCAACCCTGTAATGTGTCCTAGGAAAGTGATCTCACTTGCTGCCTAGTTTATTTTTTAATCAGGCAAATCTAAGAATAAACTTGGAAGAAAAGATTAAAGCGTCAAACCTTGGAAGCTAAGCAATATAAATTTTGCAGCCAGTTTTTTAGGAGAATATTATAAAGCCCACCGCTGGCATGTATTGATATTGTGGAATTCTGACATCAGGAAGAGTCTCTCCCAAAGAAGAGCTACCAACACCAGCTAACTTATCACAGGGCAACCCTCCTGGCTCACCAGTGAACGGTTAGTTCTGTTCACCTCCCCACAAATATGTTTTACTATGTTATTTGTTGCTATCATTAAGTAGAACTTTACTGATATTTTCAGTTTCGTTCGTTTGTTTTTATATCCTTGAGTCAACATCAAACTGTCTCACTATATAGCTTTATAGTAGATCCTGGTATATTACAGTATAAATCCTCTAGCTTTGTTCTTCAAAATTGCCTTGGTTCATTTCAGCCTTTTGCATTTCAATATACGTTTTAGAATCAACTTGTTAATTTTCAAAAAACTCCTGCTTGGATTCAGATTGAGAATATATTGAATCTATACATGAATTTAAAGATAATTGGCATATTTTCAATTCATGAACCTAAGATACCTGTTTATTGGATGTTTATTTTATTCTCATTTTTAAATCATTATATTGTCTGCCTATCTAACTCTTTAATATTGCTAATTATATAAAGAGATTTCCTAATATTGAAACATTTTTGCATGCTACAATAAAAGTAGTGGTTAGAATGAGAGCTAAAAAAAAATACCAACATTTGTGAGGAAGTGGCAGTGTAAATTTGTACATTGTTGAGAATTTGGCATTATTTGATTAATTGGAAACAACCTAGTAATTTTAATTCTAATAATATAATCTTGAAAAAATCTTTCACATGTAAGTAGATATTTACATATATATTAATTGTACATTTTTATAATAGCAATTCATCATAAAAATAAATTTTGTTTGCAGAACATTATTATGAGGGGATATCATTTTTTCATTTTTTATCAGGTACACACAAAATAGTAAGATAAGCAAACTTTACCTCTGCCAGTGTTTTTTATTTTATTTAAAAATTGTGAAGCAAGATGAGAAAAATACAAATATCTGTTAATTCTGAATACTGGTATGGAGATCTTTATTATATTGTTCTTGCACTTTGCATTCTTAAAACATTTCAAAATATTTTAAAGCTATACTGTGTATTTATTTCTATTAATGAGGTTTTCTGTCAGATATAAACTCTTGTGTGTTTTCCTTTTTTTCAGGCTTCACCTAAATTTGTTGTGTTACCATCTTTCTTAGGTATCTAGCATTCTTTCTTGATATCTTGTTTCAAAACTTCTGGCTAGCATTATTCATGTTTAAATAGGTGTCGTTCCACATGGGTCTGCTTTACCATCTAAAACAACATAAGTGTGTGCCCTGTAGATTCCCCTTTGTTCATAGAGCCTACACTTATAATATCCTCATAAATGATACAGATGTTTTAACAGATCTGTTTGGACTTCAGCTGCTTGACAGAGAAAGTGAGTTGTGAGGCAGTGGGAAGTGAGCAGCAAGCATCCATTTATGTAACCTCTGAGCACTGTACTTCCCAACCTACTAAATTCATAGGCCCAGAGGTAAAGTTAGGAGCCATGGGAGAAGACCCAAATGTTTGGAGCCTTCTTACACCGTAGGGAGAAAGAAGGTGAGAATCCATCTCAATTTGGCCAACTATAGATTCATGTGTCTCAGAGACTCATAGTGTTTATTGTCTCTGCTCATCTGATGTTCAGCGGCAACTACAGAACTGGAAATCTTGTAGCTTCATCCTTGCGAGCCCTGATATCGGTTTTCCCACATCAAGCCCAGCAAATCTGTGGTTAAAGCCAAAGGCGCTCCTTCCTTTTCCCAGCTCCTCTAAGTTACTTTCACATGTGGATACAGTTGTTTTAAACTTTGTAGCCCTAACTTCCACAAGGCAAATGGAAGTAACAAACTGTTACAGCCCAGGTGGCCTCATGCCGGGAGGGCTTGAACGGAAGTTTGACTAGTTATGGATCCTTTGTAGTCTTGTTGCAGGGAAATTGGCATCCAGAACATATCAAGAAGCTGACGCTTCCCAACTCCTTGGTTTCCCTGGTGCCAAGATTCATCACCTACAGTTTCCTTTATCCCCACCAAATGCAAGCTGATAGAAGGATGCCATCTACAAGGCCACAGCTCCCCCTCCCCTATCTAAAACCTCATAAATTTTGTAACTGTTAATTGGCAGCAGTTTCCTTCTCTCCCCTGTCCAGGTCCAATTTAGGGTGGCCCAGGAGGGTTGATCGATAGGGCCCCGAACCTCCCGTTGTAGATAGGGGTAAAAGTCACTCACGACATTCTTTGTGGACAAGTTATTGCAACAGACTTTGAAGCTTGTGGTATAAAATACACCAGCATCAACAATATGATTAATTTTGTAAAAGCATCATCTTGTAAAACAAGACTTTATTGTAATATTGTATAGTAAAAGGCATAATGATTATGAAACTATTTTGTGCCATATAGATATTCTCTGAAAACTCATAGGAAGGTACCTAAATCAAAAAACAATTATTCATATTTTAGTGACCATAAAATAGTTATCCTATAAATGTATAATATTAAATTTTAAATTATTTATCATAATTTATTTTAACTTTATCTTTTAAAATTTCTACTTCCTGAATATGTTAATGCTGTACATAATATATGCTTTAGTAGTAAATTTATAACATATATAGATCAATTTTTATATTGAGGATGTTATACTTAGAAAAGTTTGAAGATTATTCATCTAAAAATTACAAAATTGTTAGAAGGAAGGTAACAGGATAGCTTGGGAGTAATGTGAGGGAAAGGAAGTGTCCTTTAAATCAAAGACATCTACACTTAGTATATCACAACCAATCAGTAAACACTTTAGTGCCTGTTTTAATCAAGTCAATGTTCAGAGAAAATGACAGCATATTAAGGGCCAGAAATTAAGTGTAAACATCTCTCCTGGTCATGCTAGGGCAGCAGCCTCAGTGTTTTAACAACTCCCACTGAAATTTGGATTCCCAGAGCTCCAACAAATCTGCTTCCAAAGGGGTTCACATCTTTATAAAAGAGGAAGAAAGTAGTATGCAGAATCATATACAGAGCATCACAGAGGGTGCAAAGTACTTTTTTAATTTTGAACAATCCCTTGAACATGGTGTTTCTTATACTGTGCCTTTAGAACAGGTGAGTAAAAATATTACAGAGAGCTAATTCAGTAGAAGTTTAATATACTGAAGATGGCATTTAATTAATTTTGTCTTGGCTGGAAGGAAAAAGCTGTGGCTTTTGAAACATCAAATCCTTTCTCACTGGGAGATCACATAACTATTTCATAATGAACTATAACCAACAATTTCTATGAAAATTTAAAGAATAATGCTCTCAAAATGATATTGCAGAGTAAAATTTGGCAGTAGATGATAAGTGATTAAAAATGACGAATAATGTTAAGAAAAGTGAATCCTGAACATCCAGATAACTCATGCTTGTCGTTGAAAATAATGGAAAAGGTAGAAAGATAATTTTTTGTAGAATAGGGATATTTTTCTTTTCAAGGTGTGGACAAAATGTGTAAAGAGCATATCATAGTGATAGTTGGAGAAAGAGCTGGCGAGGGAGAATTAGTGACCAGAACTAGGTATTTAGAAAATCTCTGTATAGAAGTTACCATCAGACCATAGACACAAAGCAGATCTGAAAGGAATAAATAGGGAAAAGTCTTGACAAGATGTTCATAGTCAAGAGAATGGAGGAAAGTGTGAATTATTCAGGAAACTCATAAGTATTCTAAATAGTAGGAAAGGTGTCAAGAAAGCTGTTTAACAAAAACAGAGGATAGTAAATTTCCAAACACATAAGGCAGTCAAAAATGTGTATTCAAATAGGGGCGATTAAGAAATTTTTAAAACTAGATTGAATTGGATTTGCAGTATGTCATTGATTGTCTTGTGAAATATATTTAAGTCCAAGCAGCTGCATAGTCCTAGAAAACTATATTTAAAACACTAAATTAATATAATAAAGATAATTTTAACTTAAGGATAAAAGCAAAAATGTATAATGGTTTAAGTTTTATTGGATACAATTCACATACTATAAAATTCACCCATTTTAAGTACACATTTCAGTGATGACATTTATATTCATATAGTTGCACAACTTTCACCACAATCTTATTTTAAATTATTTTCATCACCACAAAAAGAAAACTCATGGCCATTTGCACTCAATCCCCAGCTCAAAGTGACCACTAATATACTTTCTGTCTCTATAGATTTGTGTTTCCTAGACAAGTTATATAAATGAAATTATACAATATGTGGTCTTGTGTGTCAGGCTTATTTTACTTAGCATGTTTTGAGGTCCATCTGTATTTTAGCATAAGTATGTATAATTTTTGAAAAAAACAAAATCAGTTGAGATTAAAATTATGTTTATTTTCTTAAAATGCCAGTAATGAAAGGGGAAGGAAATATTTATCTGAATCAGTTATTTTTATATTAAATAACATGTATCATATACACAAGAGCAAGAGCAGAAATGTTCATATCCAATTATTTAACAAAAAAAGTCTTGGGGGCTGGCCCGGTGGCATAGCGGTTAAGTTCCCTCGCTCTGCTTCGGTGGCCCGGTTTCACAGGTTTGGATCCTGGGCACAGACAGACACACTGCTTGTCAAGCCATGCTGTGGCAGCGTCCCATATAAAGCAGAGGGAGATGGGCACAGATGTTAGCCCAGGACTAGTCTTCCTCAGCAAAAAAGAGGAGGATTGGCAATGGATGTTAGCTCAGGGCTAGCCTTCCTCACACACACAGTCTTGGCTCATTCTTTTCCTAATAGGGATTTATATGGAAAATTCTCAGGTTCATAATCTTGAATTTACATGAATGACTCAGATTCAACACACGCCCTCTCAGTGCTCATTCTCTGCCTGGGCAGGAGCTTATACATACACCATCTTGCCTAATACTCACCACATCTCTCTGGGGAGGTCCTGCCTCTAGACTTGTAAAGATTTACTTAATTATGTGGATCTTGATTTTTCATCTACTAAGTAAGATGTGTAGAATAAATGATTACAAATTTCCCTTCTAGCTCTAATATATTATTATTCTCCCTTCAATTTCCTCCAAAACACATCCTAAATTGAGTAAAACTAATTGTAGTAAAATGTGCAATTGATTATTCAAGAGGAAGAAAATTTTCTGCGTCAATAGGATTTTTGTCTAAACTAGATAATTTCTTTCCTTTCATTTATATTGCCTTTGCACACTCATAATATAAGAACAGGTGTATTAAGTGGAGAACTAAAGAAATATTTTTAGAAAGCTTGCTTGTGAAAGGAAGGAGAGGAATAAGAGAAACAAATGCTGGGAAAGCCATAAACATAAATGAATGCCAGTTTTCCCTCAGAAATAAAGACCAAAATAAAGCTTACTTAATTTATGCTTATTGTGTTAATTTTATATCCAAGTTTTTCTGCTGTTGTTGTATCACAGGGCATAAAATACCATGTAGCAAAGTATTTGTTCCCAAATTATAGTTGGCATATTCATTCTGTCTAATAATCATCAACCCTTATCATTTCTCCAAAGTGCATCTAATTATTGGAATTACTGTCACAAAAGTCTCAAAAGCAAAATTCCTGCCCACTCACTCATGGTGTGATGGTGGCCCTCTGTGTGCTCTTCCAGGTCCACAGTCCATCATTTAGCATCCACTCTGTATACTCCTGGAGATTGACCTACAGGAACTACATCCTTTTCATCTTTATTTTCCCTAATTTGCTGGCATTATGCATTTCTTAAAAATATCCAAGATAGGAAATTGAGGAGATTGGGATTGGATAATGATGATAGGAAATTTTGGCAAGAGACTGAATAGAAGTGAGAACAAGGAGAGAATTACAGGCCATTGGAGAAAAGAAAACAGAGACTTTCTATGCATCTTCATATCTTAATTCAGTCCCTTTTCTAAATACACCACTCTTCCTATTCGCTGCTCTTAATTATTTGTTTCTGATAAATCCTCATACATTCTCTAAGCCTTGTCCTTTTGTTTACTGACCATGAGAATTGTTTTTACTTTTTAAATGTTGTGAACATAATAACAACCAAGTCTGAAGTTGTATCTGAAAAATGTCACTTGGAATTCATCTCCATTCTTTTAAAATTCTTACATGTTGCATACACCCTGTATGAAATTAAATATTTTCTTATTGCTTTTTTCTATATCGCTATTTTTGTTTGATAATTATGTCTCTCTAGATCATAAGTTCTCTAGACATAGGGCATTGATTCATTCTGTATAAGAAAAAAAGTGCAGTTAATTATAACATAGAAGGATTCAAACATACTTTTTGAATCATGTTTTCATGTTCCAAATGAGTGGAACATTCATATGTCCCATATGAATTCAATCAATACTTAATAACTTGACCATAAATATATATTCCATTAACTTTGGAGGCAATATGATAAATTGGTATGAGCCCAGATTCTGAGGTCAGGCTGAGTGGGCTTCAATACCAGCTTTGATCCTTGTTAGGTGGGTAACCATGAATAAGTCATAAAATACTTATGCCGTAGATTCCGTATATGCAAAATGGGGATCATAACAATACCTATCTCACGGGACTGTTATAAGCATTAAATGCATTAATGTATGTGGGACACTTAGAACAGAGCTTAGCACATAGAAATCACTTAATTATTATTGATTAGTTTTGATCACTCTAGTTCCTATAAACAATGTCTAAAAAGCCAAGTAAAGATAATTTAGTATGATACATTACAACCAAAGAAAATGTATATGTTAGGATTGAATCACTTCACTATTTACTTCTAAACCACCACATATATAAGTTTACACACAACACAATCTCCTCACTATGAACGATGATAATATAAGGATTTGCGAAAACAAGCTCAAAAAGATGTGAGGCTGAGTCCATGTTTCCTGAAATTCTCTGTACACTACACAACTAAACTAAAAGGAACTATAGAAACTAAAAGAAACTACACAAACTAAAAAGCAAAATTATTTTTAAGGAACTCAGAACTGTCTTCCACATATAAATTAGCCCCTAATTCTGTGTGCGTGTACACTTGTTGGTTTCTTTTAGAAAGAGAATGACCTTCATAAATTACTTCAGAGATACAGGACAATAGAATTTTCTCATCTTCCAAATTTTATATTCCTTACATATTGTGATAACCTAACCTCAAGGGGTGACAGGTACATAAAATTATAACAATAAAGGGCAAAATAAATACTAATTTAACTACTCATCTAATTTTTCTAGATGCACAAATTAGTGACAGTCAAGTGATAAAAGAATATCATTTGCTAGAATAAAACAACGGAAAATGAAACTTCCATTCCTTCAAATGCTTTTTATTTACTGCACAACTACGAGAATGTTTCAAAGTGATGTGACCCATAAAATAATCTCAAATGATAAACAGTAATGTGCTGACATATTTAAGATTATGTGCTTGCATATCACTATTATTGATCAAATAGAAATAGGAAAACATTGGTGCTAATTGTGTGGTTTTTTTTTCCATTCTCTCTCTATATAAAGAACTTCTGGAACTTTTCTGAGTTGAGTGAATGGATCTGAAAAATGGATCTGTAGTGACTGAGTTTATTTTACTAGGATTTTCTGGACCACGGGAACTTCAGATTTTCTTCTTTGTGACATTCTCCTTGATCTATGGTGCTACTGTGTTGGGAAACAGTCTCATTATGGTCACAGTGACATTCAGTTCCACCCTACATTCTCCCATGTACTTCCTCCTTGGAAACCTCTCTTTTTTAGACATGTGTCTCTCCACTGTCACCACACCCAAGATGATCACTGACTTGCTCACTGAACACAAGACCATCTCCATATGGGGTTGCATGGCCCAGATGTTCTTTATGCACTTCTTTGGGGGCGCTGAGATGACTCCTTTGATAGCCATGGCCTTTGACAGCTATGTAGCCATATGTAAACCCCTGCACCACAGGACAATCATGAGCCATAGGTTGCTGAATGGCTTTGTGATACTTTCATGGATAATTGGTTTTCTACACACTATGAGCCAGATGGTATTAACAGTGAACTTGCCTTTCTGTGGCCCCAGTGTCATAGACAATATATTTTGTGACCTTCCCCTTGTGATTAAGCTTGCTTGTATTGAAACATATACCCTGGAATTATTTGTCATTGCTGATAGCAGGCTGCTCTCATTTATCTGTTTCATCCTCCTGCTTATCTCTTACACTGTCATCCCGGTCACTGTACAGCAAAGATCGTCTGGAGGGCTCTCCAAGGCTCTGTCCACATTGTCTGCCCACATCGTTGTGGTCACTCTGTTCTTTGGACCTTGTGTCTTTATCTATGCCTGGCCATTCAGTGGTTTTACAGGCAATAAAATCCTTGCTGTATTTTACACCGTTATCACCCCTTTACTGAATCCTATTATGTACACACTGAGAAATCAGAAAATGCTAAGGGCAATGAGAAAATTATGGTTCCAACATATTAGGTCCACACAGAATGTTTAGATTTTAGCACTATATAATGAACACAACCTTCAAATACTATGCTAACAGAATTTGAATAGACTATATATAATGCATAGTTTCAGTCTTCTTAGACTGAATCATAACCAGTGCTGGAAAAATTAATAATAAAATATTTTAAATTTTTACTTAATGCTATTATAACACATAATGATAATTAGTGACCTGCAATGAGAAAGACATGTGAAATCTTTGAATACTTTCCATAGACATTTATTATATATTTATTGATGAAGAAATAATTATGAAAAAATATGGGTGAATACTATTAGGGATGATTTTAATGAACATGTATTCTTAACAACATTCATAAAGTTGTACTATCATTAAATGAAGTACCCTGAAAAAATCATGATTAATATAATGTTAACAGCAATAGGAAAAATATGATTCTAATCTCTTGAACCAATGAGACAAAAAATAAGAAGAAATAAATAAATTTGACAGTATAGTGAATATAAGATACCAAAAAAAAAAAAAAAAGATGGAAGGACAATTTCAATAGAACTACAAAGAACATCCCTGAAACAAAATGTTCTGAGAAATATTATAAGTATGCACAGTTAACTTTCAAATCTCAATAAATAAATGTAGAAGCACACATCTTGATTTTATGTAATATGCCATGTAACTTTTTCTTTCTACGTGCTTTACATAAAACTATAGCTAAATTTGCCTCTGGTAGGCTTGTAATCCTCATTGCAATTATAAGCTAAATCTGATTTGTTTGTGGGTGCATGCTACACTGGGAATCCCATACTCATTGAGGATTAATCTTAAATATTCTCTCCCAACTCAAGACACCAACATTTCTTGCCTGTTCTAGGCAATAGCTTTGTAATTGATCCAAAATCACCACACAAATTCTTTCCTGAATTCCATGCATTTTCTACAAGCATCCGGAGTCATGTCATTAAAATGAAAGTCCCAATGTTCTTGTTTGACTAAAACTATTTTATGTCATTAAGACTTGGGTCCATATCCTTTTTTTAAATTCTTTTATTAAGGTCACATTGGTTTACAACAGTATGTAAATTTCAGGTGTACATTATTATATTTCAGTTTCTGTACAGACTGCATCATATTCACCACCAAAAACCTAGTCACCATCCATCACCATACATATGTGCTCTTTTACCCCTTTCACCCTCCCCAGACCTCCTTTCCCTCTGGTAACAACCAGTCTGTTCTCCTTGTCTATGTGTTTGCTTGTCTGTTTATCTTCCACATATGAGTGAAATCATATGGTATTTGTCTTTTTTTTATTTGACTTATTTCGCTTAGCATAATACCCTCAAGGTCCATCCAGGTAGTCACAAATGACAAGATTTTGTCTTTTTTATGATTGAGTAGTATTCCATTGTATATATACTACATCATCTTTATCCATTCATCAGTTGATGGGCACTTGGGTTGTTTCCAAACCTTGGCTATTGTGAATAATGCTGCAATGAACATAAGGGTGCATATATATTTTTGAATTAGTGTTTTCATGTTCTTTGGATAAATATCCATAATTCGAATAGCTGGATCATATGTTATTTCTATTTTTAATTTTTTTGTGAAATCTCCATACAGTTTTCCATAGTGGCTGCACCAGTTTGCATTTCCACAAGCACTCCAACAGTCCTCTCCAACACTTATTAATTCCTGTCTTTTTGATAATAGCCATTCTGACGGGTGGGAGGTGATATCTTATCATAGCTTTGATTTGCGTTTCCCTAATAATTAGTGATGTTGAACATCTTTTCATGTACCTGTTGGCCATCTATATATCTGCTTTGGGATAATGTCTGTTCATATTCTCTGCCCATTTTTTGATTGAGTTGTTAGTTTTTTTGTTGTTCAGTTGTGTGAGTTCTTTATATATTTTGGAAGTTAACCCATTGTTGGATATATGATTTGCAAATATTTTATCCCAGTTTAGTGGGGTGTCTTTTTGTTTTGTTGATGCTTTCCTTTGTCATGCAGAAGTTATTTAGTTTGCTGTAGTCCCATTTGTTTGTTTTTCTTTTGTTTCCCTTCTCTGAGGAGACGTGATTTTCAAAAAGATACTGCTAAGAAGAAAGTCAAAGAGCATACTGCCTATATTTTCTTCTAGGAGTTTTAAGGTTTAATGTCTTACATTCAAGTCTTTATTCCATTTTGAGTTAATTTTGTGTATGATGTAAAATAATGGTCCATTCATTTTTTTGCATGTGGGTGTCCAGTTTTCCCAACCATTTACTGACGAGACTTTCCTTTCTCCATTGTATGTTTATGGCTCCTTTGTCGAATATCAGCTGTCCATAGATGTGTGGTTTTATTTCTGGGCTCTCAATTATGTCCCATTGATCTGTGTGTCTTTTTTTTGTGCCAGAATAATGTTGTTTTGATTGCTATAGCTCTGTACTGTATTTTGAATTCAGGGAGTGTGATACCTCCAGTTTTGGTCTTTTTTCTCACGATTGCTTTAGCTATTTGGGGTCTTTTATTGTTCCACGTAAATTTCAGGATAATTTGTTCTATTTCCGTGAAAAATGTCATTGGGATATTCATAAGGATGGCATTGAATCTGTAGATTGCTTTAGGTAATATGGACTTTCTAACTATGTTTATTCTTCCAATCCATGAGCACAGAATCTCCTTACACGTCTTTATGTCTTCTCCAATTTCTTTCAATAGTGTTTTATAGTTTTCAGTGTATAGGTCTTTCACCTCCTTGATTAAATTGATTCCTAGGTATATTATTCTTTTTCTTGTGATTATAAATGAGACTGTATTTTTGATTTCTTTTTCTGCTAGGTTGTTAGTGTGTAGATATGCAACTGATTTTTGTATGTTGATTGTGTACCCTGAAACTTTTCTGTATTCACTAATTATTTCGAATAGATTTTGATGGATTCCTTAACATTTTCTATATATAAAATCAAGTCATCTGCAAATAGTGAAAATTTTACTTCTTCCCTTCCAATTTAGTTGCCTTTTATTTCTTATTATTTCCTAATTGCTCTGGCTAAAACTTCCAATACTATGTTGAATAAGCGTGGTGAGAGTGGGCATCCTTGTCTTATTCCTGTCCTTAGAGGAGTAGCTTTCAGGTTTTTCACCATTGTGCATGATGTTGGCTGTGGGTTAGTCATATATGTCCTTTTTTATGTTGAGATATTTTCCTTCTTTGCCCTTTTTATTGAGAGTTTTTATCAGAAATAGATGTTGGATCTTGTCAAATGCTTTCTCTGCATCTACTGAGATGAGATGTGATTTTTATTCTTCATTTTGTTAATGTGATATATCACATTGATTGATTTGTGGATTTTGAACCCTCCCAGCATCCCTGGAGTAAATCCCACTTGATTGTGGTATATGACCCTTTTAATATATTGTTGTATTCAATTTGCTAATATTTTGTTGAGGATTTTTGCATCTATGTTCATCAGCAACACTGGCATATAATTTTCCTTTTTTGTATTTTCCGTTTCTGGTTTCAATATCAGGGTAATGTTGGCCTCACAGAATCTATAACAAGCATCCCATCCTCTTCAATATTTCAGAAAAGTTTGAGAAGGATAGGTACTAAACCTCTTTGAATGTTTGGTTGACTTCACTAGAGAAGCCATCTGGTCCTGGACTTTTGTTTTTTGGGAGGTTTTTGATTACTGTTTCAGTCTCTTTCCTTGTGATTGGTCTATTCAGATTCTCTATTCCTTCTTAATTCAGTTTTGGGAGGCTGTATGATTCTAAGATTTTATCAATTTCTTCTATGTTATCCAATTTGTTGGTGTATAGCTTTTCACAGCATTCTGTCATAATTCTTTGTATTTCTGTGGTATCTATTGTAATTTCTCCTCTTTCACCTCTGATTTTGTTTATTTGAGCCTTCTCTCTTTTTTCTTAGTGAGCCTGGCTAAGGTTTGTTCCATACCCTTTTCTTAGATCCTAATTAATACCAATCCAGTCTTATTTGCTCACATAAGTCCATCACCTACTTTTTCCTCAGACATTAGAATTATAACCAAATGATATCATTCCCACAAATATTTTTCATATAATATAAAACTTATCAGAACGTATAAAACATTTTGAAAGATACAACAGTATACTTCTTTTTACCTCGTCTGAGCCCTTGCGTTTGTGTTGTTTTATGTCTAACATCTACTATCATCTGCTGAAATAAAGTATTCATTGATATATTGTTATTCACTTTTGCTTTGCATAGTCATTCACGTTGTAAAGAGATTTATATAACAAAACTTGTCTTTTATTCTCTTCATGTTTCATTTTGTATAGTTTTATTGCTGTCTTTAAGTTCACTAATCTTTTCTTCTGCAATACCATTTCTGTCATTTACACCAGCCACTGAATTTTTTACCTCACAAGAGAATTGTTCATTTCCATATTTCAATTTAGATTTTTTTTTCTACATCTTCCATGACTCCACCTCACCATTGTATAGTAGCAGTACTACCTCTACTTCTGATGATCAAGGTAAATTACCCCTTACAAGATGGTGGCATCTTTCCTTGCCTTCAAGTTTCTTGGAAAGAAAAACATAAAGTGATTGAGTGGCAGTGATAGTTTGAAGTTAATAGAAATCTTCTTACATATCCTGGTGGAAGCATGTCCCAGAACTTCTAGAATCTAAGGTTGTGGGAAAAGAAAGCACAAATTCTACAAGTGGGTTACAGGAATTGAAGATACATGAGGAATATTCCTGTTCCCAAGCCTACAGATTCTTCCTATTAGGGACAAAACTACATATAATAATCATTGGTTAAGAGTGTATACTATATCTTAGAGAATACCATCTCAAGATAGCAGGATACAATCTAAAAATTGATGCTTCAGTTATAACATCACATGATTTTTCCTCTGCTCTATCAACCAGCACAGTAGCTTCTCTGTTAAGCAGTAAAAAAGGCCAGTAGATTTCTGATAATTGGTCAACTCTTGAATCTCTTTTGCTGAAAAGAAAGTTTAATTAATTAAGTTATATTATAAGAAAACTCCTCTTAGATTAAACACTTTATATGTCCTCAGAGAGCAATTATGGTCAAAAGCCTGTGGACATGGAAACCAAACTTGTACCCAACATATATGTTGATTCCTGTGAAGATGAATCATTGTCTCATCTAGAATGGAATGGGTCAATGTATTCAACTTGTTGCAAGTGTCTAATTAGTCTCCTCAAGTGATGGTGCCAGATTGGGGGTTCAGGTTGTCCTTTGTTGGTGACAGATTGGACATGTATTGTACCACAGCAAGATCACTCTTGGTGAGTGGGAGGCCACACCACGGAGCCATGCATAGCCTTCCTTTCTGCCACTGTGGCTACTCCAATGATAGAGGGTAGCTTATGTCAACTGGCAGAGCCATTATGTCTCCTTGATTGTTTAGTGCCTCTTTTGTGATGCTCTCTAGTCAATGTTAATATTAAATAATGCAGCTCATCATAGACATCTCTTTCCCTGTAGTCAGTTGAAGTTCCATACTTACATGGTCCATTCCTCCTGGGGCATAGTAGAATGGCAGGAGCTGATTTCCAACTCAAGTATAGTTCTCTGCTGCAGAAGGCATGCTCGTGCTATGTAATCCTATGGAACTACATTGTGATTCTCCTATTAGGATTTGCCAAAACTTACAAATGGTGTATTTCCCAGCACAGATAACTCTAGTATCAATAATTTACCAGGACATATGACGCTAGTGGTAAGGCTACTTTTACTCTAAACTAGATCTGCTAACATGCCTTTACTGAACTAAGTACCACTAAAAACTGGAAGCCTCCATGTCAATCAATAAATAAGTAATATTCACAAATTGGAATATATTGCCTCTAGAACTCAAAGAGGACCACCAGATATTATGCTTTCTTCTTAGTGGTGCAGTGATTGAGGTACAAGATGCAATATTTTACCTTTAACTTTTAAGGTGATGTCCCAGTACACTTCCCGTGAATAGACTTACAAAAACTTCACTAATGTGGCAGGACCCTGCCTTTTTAAATAAAGAAGGTTTTCATCCTCACACTTGACCCTTTACAGTGACCTAACCTGGGAAGAGAAAATGTTGTTTTTCTTATGTCCTATCTTAGGCATATTGAAAATTTCACTTAACTGCCTTTTAAGTAACTGTACTTCATATGTCCTTGACTAGAATTCTATTTGTACCTGTTGGTCTGCTAGTAATAAACTTTGATCACAGTGTTGTAAATAAATTAGATAGAGATTTATTTCCTATTTTAAAACAAATCCATATAATCTTAGTCCAGTTACTCAGTCCAGTAATAACAGTGCCACAAAATCAGCAGGGACTTCAAAACTTCCTCTCTGTATGCTCTTATTTTCTTATAATTTGTCACAAAATCTCTGTAGGAAATCCACATCACATTTGTATTCAAGAAAGAATGAGTAATAAAAGAATGTAAACCATTACGGGTCCATTTTCCTTCCAACCCTTTCTTATCATTTCTCTAAATTTGCTCTGTATTGTAGGGAGCCCTAATCCATGAAGACTGCATTTCCAGGTCCCTACATCACCTGATGTCCACATGGTGACTAACAGTATTTATTTACAGTGCTGTAATACTGTTTTTTCTTACTGTAAATATTTACAGTATTTAATGTTAGTATAAAAACTAACACTTTTTCAAATTAGACCTGAGAAAATATGGGGTTGGGGAGAGGCAAAGGGCATAACTTTCCAATGAGTCAGCCCCTACGGAGAATTTTCATCAAGTAGCTACCTGACAATATTGTTTTCTTCCATGTTATTTACCATTTCTAATTGCAAGAGAGGCTATACAATGTCTCTAAATGAATTCAGGTGTCTGTTACTAATGAAGACTGGGAGGAGGCTACTTGGCAGACACTAGCAGTCTCTGCCACAGGGTCTATACTCATTGCTAAACTAGTCACTGGTGAGGAAAATGGAGGAGATGTGATTGGCCTAGGCTGGTGAGATGCAGCTTTTTAAAACAGGGTTTGAGACACCACAGAGGCACATAGGCAACTGATCCCGAAGAAAATAGATTTCATTATCAAGAAAGAGGGAAGAGTCATGGTCGGGAAACTAACAAGTTCTGCCATAACCAGTTATCATCACTGTTATTCATTACTGCTCTAAAATTCTAGATAATGGAATAAAGTACAAAAAAGTAATAGAAAAATACTATTAATGTTTGCAGATATTTTATCAGTGACTTAAAACACAAGAAAACCAACCAGAAAAAAATTTAAAAATGAGATTTCAGCACTCATACTATTTACTACTTAAATATGTGAAAAATGAAAGCAATAGAAATATGGTCAATTAAGTTAAGCAAAAAAAAAAAAATAAGTATAGCACCTAAGTAGGAAATGAACAAAATTACATTTAACAAACTATTTGCTACCAAAAAATCTGTTGATATAATGAAGATTACAAAATTTTGTTATGTCATAAAATTGGGCAAATATTTAAAGAGACATAAAATCCTCCTGGATGAAAAGACTCAGTTTTGTAATTCTGTTCATTTTTTTCTACATTTATTATACTTTGATAACAAAGTACCAGTGGAATTTGTTTTAACTTTAGAAAGTAAATCTATTTAATTTAAAATAAAAAGATATGAAAATAGCCAAGAAAACTTTGAACAAGTAAAGCAATGAGAGGGGACTTGTCCTTCCGTACATTAACATATACTGTAAAACAATGAGCAAAAATAAAATAGGTAGTATCTCCTCAAAAATTAACAAGCAAAGCTAGGAAGAAAACAAGTAAACCTGAAAAAAGCTTGATCTATCTGCAAACTTAGTGTTACAAAGAAAGCATAGCCAATTCTTAGTGGAATGTATTATTATTTAATTGCAACAATGAAAACTTACCTCACATCATTTATCAATAACTTCCAGACATATTAAAATTTATTTGTGAAAATTTCCACATTAACAAAATTCAGAATTAAAATAATCTAGAATATATTTTGCCTGAATGTAACAATCATCAACGCTCACTGTAGAAGATAAACTGCAACAAAAAATACAACTGTTTCAAAAAATAATTCACATCTAGTAAATTCACCTCTAGTAAAATATCCCGTAATGGACCATCTTTCCACATCCTCTTGATTATTGACTGATGCCTTTAAAGTGTTGTCATTTTGGTAGGTGAAAAATGGTGTACCATTTTCTGTAATGTCAAAACGTGTATTTTAACAATCCCAATTACTTTTTCACTGCCAGTCTCTGAGGAATCTAAAACAATCAAATGAGTTTTTTCCTTCATGCCTCCTATCAAGGAATACATTTATATACTGTTGTCTTCGGAAGTTCAGAGCAGAAAATAAAATCACTGGATGATGAAGATTAAGCATCTAGAATTTCGTATTGATATTACTTCGAAGTCCAACTACAAGCTGGTAGGTTGCCTAATCCTGACATGTTACTCTACCTATGTAGCACATTTATCATAGTATTTTCATGTACAGTATTAAATGTGTCCATAAGTGATAAAATACAATGCCATAATAATAGCTGACGGGAGGGCTGAAAAGGTAAAAATTAAACTGGAACTAATTTGATTTTGTTACAGTTGGAAAAAAATACAAAAATCACCATATGGGTCTGAATTGTGAATTAAGATAATAATCCAGTAATCTAGGCCAAATAAATTAGTTTTAGAGAGAGAAAATCACCATACTTAGATGGTGTTTAAATTGCATGGCTATACTGTTTCAGTATGTTAAAACAGTATGTTTAAACTGTTAAACTGTTTAATGATAGCATTAATATTTTGTGTGGTGACATTTTATGATCTTCTAAGCCTTGGATGAGGCATTAAACATACTGTTTAAGTATGCTTAAATTGTTTGTCTATACTGATCAGACTGAATAATTTTATTCTTTGAGTTACTGCATAATATAGAGATAGTTCCATGATTGCTTTCAGGGATGCAACTATTTTTAAAGAGAGAGAGAATAGAACTTCAAGGATAAAATGCCTGATCCATGGCTTAGAAGATCATAAAATGTCAACACACAAAATATTGATGCTGTCATTACCTTTCTTAGGAATGACTAGAGGAACATATGAGGAAATTTAATTTTCCTATGACAAAAATCTGAAAATAACCACATATTTGAACACTCATTCAGCTGGAAAGATCTTGAGAGAAATCACCTTGTCTAAGGCTCCATCTTTGCCAGGTTCAGGTGCTCCTGAAAAATCTGCTTATTTATATATTTTGTTGAAACATAGAAGATCCAGAGGCCATCTCAGAACATGATGGTCTTACTGTAAGAAAATAAGCACAAAGAACAAATAACTTTTTTTTTAAATTGAGATGTGATTGAGAGATAATATTGTGCAAGTTTAGGTGTACATGTGTTGATTTGATACATTTTATACACAGCAATATGATTACCACAGTACTGCTAATTAACACCTCTATAATTATCATTTCTTTTTGTGGTGAGAACTATTAAGATCTAGTCTCTGAGCAGCTTTGAAGTGTATAATACAGTATTGTTGACTATACATAATCACTGTGCTGTGTTAGGTCTCCAGAACTTATTTACAGTTATAGGTTTGTACCCTTAAACAACAACACCCCAATTAAGATTTACAATTGGGAATAAGAATTGTCAAATATTCCTACTTTCAAATTCTTTTAACTTGTGAAAGAAACTAGTTTTCATGTCAATCTGAATGATGGAGTCCAACATAATGGTCAGCACATGGCCACTTATGACAAAATATTAGCCTTAGTGGTAATATCTGTGCAGGAAAGTACATATAATTAAATATTCATTGAAGTCTGCTAGAGATATGATATTTCCAAAATGTAAACTATGTGATTAAAAGGTTAAATGTACAAAGAAAAATTGCATATATAAATGTAAATATATCACATGTATATATACATATACGATGTTGAACCTTCATAATCCTTGATAATCAGGTCTAGGACTCTGATAAATACAAGAAAAAGACTGAAGATGAGCAAGAAGCCTGGAATAACAGCTGGTAAATAGATCTACATCCAACCAAAATGGGAAGCTCTGAACCGAGTGAATTTATGGAGATCCTGCTCTATCTGTACTCTTTAAGTGTTTATTTATTTTTTTAATCCTTTAGATTACCTTTGTCCACCTCAGTTACTGACATAATATTTATGACATTTGCATCTTGGAAAAAAGTTAAGGATAAATGATCCTTAGAGAAAATAGTTGTGAGAAAATAGAGCTCTAAAGAGGGAAAGTTGCTTTCCGAAAGATTCTGCTCAAACATATCATAGATTTGTTTTGTTTTGTTTACTTTAGGTAAACAGAGGTTAATGATTCACATCATACTTTATGCTTCTTTGAAGGAGAAAAGGTGAACAAGACCAAAGTGGTCATCCCCGTTAGTTCCTAGTCTTAAAGACAGGGATCTAGTTATTTCTATCACTTACTATCACTTAATATATATGAAAACATATGTGTTGGCAGTAAATTTCCAGTCAAAATGTTCTTTTTATCTAATTTTTCACAATTGTGTGAGAATGTACAGATGGAATATACTTATTTAGTCTGCTCACACAAAGTGAAGAGTTAGGCATGATGTGAGATAAACGTTTATAGTTTGGAGAGTCAATCTATGTCATTCATGTCTGAAAACAATCTTTCTTCAGTAAATGAGTTTGATTTCAACTAATGACATAACTATCTCAACATTCAACTTTATATCACCAAAACAGTCATGATCTCTAATAGTTTTTTGTTGTTACTTCAGAGAAGCATAATACACATTGTGTCATTACAGCAATGTATTTTTTTAATATGGCAAAGTACTCAGACTTTTCATTCATACTTAGGATGGGACAAAATATGTCAATAAGTGTACTTCCTGAGACCTGCAAAGATAAAAATCTACTCCACTGATGCTCTTCCAAAGTCTTCTCTATCGCTCTAATAAATGACCTGTTCATACACAGTCTCGTCTGGAGCCAAACTTGAAAGGAGACCAAATTCACTCAAATGTCTAACAGAACTTGCCTCATATTATCCAAGAGAAAAAATTGATTTAATTGGCTCCCAATCAAACACAGTTTCTATTGGACTGTGGTCATACGGAATATGTCCAGTTGCAAAATAAAAGGAATATCTACAAAGCAGGCATATTGCCAAAAGAATTGGTTACTGAATAAGAAATAGGATGCTTAAGTAAAGATTAACCTCACTGCCTTGATAGTCCCTGTGATTTGCTGTTTTTTCCCTTGTTAGAAACGTCTGAGAAACCCATGAAAATGGATGAATGGATCCCGTGAAGAACAGATCAAGTGTTTCTGAGTTCATCTTGTTGGGACTTTCCAGTCCCCAAGAAGTTCAAATGTTCCTTTTTGCAATCTTTTTTCTTGTCTATGTAGCCATTGTGGTAGGGAACCTCCTCATTGTGATTTCTGTGATATTCGATGACCATCTTCACTCCCCTATGTATTTTTTTCTGGCAAATTTATCATTTTTTGACTTATGTCTTTCCTCTGTGGCAACTCCCAAAATGATTGCAGACTTTCTTAGAAAACCCAAGACCATCTCTTTATGGGGCTGCACGGCCCAGATGTTCTTTACGCATTTCTTTGGGGGTGGAGAGATGTCTCTTCTGATAGCCATGGCCATCGACAGGTATGTTGCCATATGCAAACCCTTACACTACAAGACCATCATGAGACGCAGGGTTCTCATTGTGTTTCTGCTGCTCTCATGGGCAATTGGGTTCATACATACTACAAGCCAGATGGTTTTCACAGTGGGTTTACCTTTCTGTGGTCCCAATGTTGTGGACAGCATTTTCTGTGACCTTCCCCTGGTCATCAAGCTTGCCTGCACTGAGACCTATACCCTAGAGCTCTTGGTGATTGCAAACAGTGGACTCTTGTCCCTGATCTGCTTCATTCTCCTGCTCATATCCTACGTTGTCATGCTGGTCACCATGTGGCAGCACTCCTCCAGTGCATCCTCCAAGGCTGTGTCCACACTCTCTGCTCACATCACTGTGGTCACTCTCTTCTTTGGTCCCACTATCTTCAGCTATGCTTTCCCATTCAGCAGTTATTCTGTAGATAAGTTTCTTTCTGTGTTTTACTCTATAATCACCCCCCTCCTTAATCCAATTATTTATACTTTGAGGAATCAGGAAATGAAGGCAGCCATTAAGAGACTGAGCAGCCAGCATATTGGTTCCTGTCTCACCCAATGAATACTGTCTATAGCAAATGATTGTTTTCTATCCTCTGCTATTTTTGGGGTATCGAGTCTTAACTATTTATTCAAATAAATGAAATGAAAATTTTAAATAGTACCAAAATTTATGGAATTACTAAGATAGTTTGATTAAAAATTCTAATGGAGGGCCAGCCCAGTGGCGTAGCGGTTAAGTTCGGGCGCTCTGCTTTGACGCCCCAGGGTTCACAGATTCAGATCCCAGGCACAGACAGATGCACCACTTGTCAGCCATGCTGTGGCGGCATCCCATATAAAGTAGGGGAAGATGGGCACGGATGTTAGCCCAGGGCCAGTCTTCCTCAGCAGAAAAGAGGAGGATTGGCAACAGATGTTAGCTCAGGGCTGGTCTTCCTCACACACACACACACACACACACACATAAAATTCTAATGGAGGGCCAGCCCTGGTGGCCTAGTCGTTAAGTTCAGTTTGCGGTGCTTCAGCAGCCTGGGTTCAGTTTTAGGGCATAGACCCACACCACTCATCTGTCAGTGGCCATGGTGTGGCAGTGGCTCATATACAAAAATAGGAAGATTGGCAGCAGATGGGGGAAACTTCTTCAGCAAAAAAATAAAACAAAGTAAAAAAATAAATAAAATTTCTAATAGAAAATGTTCATAGCAAAGACTTAATATGTAAATAAGCACGCATTCATTACCTCCTTGTACCTCCTTTATTCTTAGAATTCAGGAAAAGAGCTCTGATGAATGTTTAAAATACATAAGCATAATATCTTCTTACAAAAATGTGATAATACTTCAGTCAATCAATATGTTATAATAGGAAACTTTGGTAAGACAGCACACTATATGGTGTTTAGTATAAATTTTTATTTCTAAAGTTATAATTACTAACTTAATAGACATAAAAAATATCTATCACTATATATGTAAACCATATGGAGGCTTCACCGGAGTTGTGATTTGAATGAAAATTTGAAGAATACTTCCTCACTGTGTGGCCTCAATAGGCTAATCATCTCTAGTAGAATGTTAAAAAATATGCCTAGAAATAAACATTTCAAACATATGTTTGAATATCAAAATAATTCTCTAAGAATCACTATCAACTGAGATATTAAAGATTAAAACCACGAACTGCTTATTGTATCTTACTACAACAGAAAACATTGGTACTCAGTGTTCTTTTCATTGAATTCAGTCATTCACGAAACATCTAAAAATATGTTTACTAGGTACCAAACACTGTCCAAGCAATATGGATACATAGTTAGTGATACAGACATCGTCCCTGCCCTGGAGAGAGTAACAGTGGCAGGGATCTGTGTTGGGCATGGTGGACTCAGGATCACTGTAAGGAGGAGACATTTATACCAATACCTTAAGAAAGCTAAAGAATTAGGCATTTGAGCAGGGAAAAGAGAATTTCAGACAGAAGGGTCAGTGTATATAGACACTGTGAAGTGAGACAGAGCTCGCAGGTACTGAAGGTAGGACTTTATGAAAGAGGTTGGTGGATAGAAGGAAGAATGATGTATGCTGAGATTTTCTGGAAAGGGAGAGACCAGAGTATTTGGGCCTAGTGGATCCTTTTTCCTTTTTTTGGTGAGGAAGATTGGCCCTGGGCTAACGTCTGTGCACATCTTCCTCTACTTTATATGTGGGACACCTGCCACAGCATAGCTTGATGAGCACTGTGTAAGTCCATGCCTGGGATCCGAACCTGTGAACCCTGGGCCACTGAAGTGGAACAGCATGAACTTAATCACTCTGCCACCTGGGCCAGCCCCAGTGGATACTTTTTTATCGGCAATGTAAACCCATTAAAGCATTTTGATATTGGGAGTGATGGGAGTCTATATATATTGAAAGTTTGGTATACCTCTGCCTTCTTAAATGGAGAGTATAATGTAGCAAGGTTAAAGCAGATGGAGTAGTTAGTGGGCTGTTTCAAGCAGTAAGTCCCAATTTATTAAATGATACAAACAGTGAGCTTATGGAAACATTGCAAAGAGGTCTTCCAAAGGCAAACACAAAACCTAAAATTATGCAAACATCTTGGAGACCATGTCTTTTGATGTCTTTTGTTTTATATACCAATATAACTTGAATTTTCCCTCTTTATCCCCTTCCTTTTTTAGGTAACCTGCCCCACTTTAGTTTGGCCCTAGACCATGTGCCCCTAACATTTAAGCTTTATTCTGAAAAAGTCTGAGTGGCCTTACCGACTGGTTTGGGTAATCTAGTCTGGACATCCAATATTGTCCTCATATTATCTTTCTAATTTCTATATTTAAGAATTGTTTTCTTTCTTGAACACATCTCCTCAAATGCCACACTAAACGGTGGCATATATCTATTTCCTCAGAAGAAATATTTTTATAAAGTTTCTTTTTTTTTTGTGGAAATTCTAATTGCTAGTGGCTGCATGGGGTATTAAATTAAAACAAACAAACAAACAAACTTCTGAGTGTGAGAAAGAGTGAGAAATCTACTAGCAATGTCTGCCATGGACTCTGGAAATGAAGGTGGCACCTTGTTTATCATATATTTACTACCCTGACTTCCCTGTAATCTTTTCAATATTATTATAGTTGTAGAAATGTGGAAGAGTTACATATGAGAATAAACACAGAAAAATTCCACTAGAAAATGAACTCATCTATAATCATGTGTTGTTACTCAGTTAGCCTTTAGAAATTTATTTAATTATGTTGTTTTACCATAAAAGTTTTACTAGAGTCTCCTCCAAGATCTTCCTTTAATACTGTTGAGTCATCATGAAGTTCTACATAATTATAAAGGACTTAGCGAAATTCTAAATCTTCAGAGTGGTTGATGGCTAAACTCTGCTAATTAATCATTTGTTGATTACCATTAATCATTCATTGATTACCACCGTGAAAGCCTCCCCTGCTTGCTCTCTCTCTCTCTCTCCCTGCTTATATGGTAAAAGGAGATTTTTCTCTACGTTAAGAACTGGTCTATAATCTGTGTATTTTCTTACAAGTTTTGCTCAGTGTGGACACGCTTTATTTCAATTTTACTTGAATAAATGCATTTAATTATCAAATTAGTTATAGGCTTTCAGATTAAGAAAAGCAGATTAATAGAATTATAATTTCCCCAAGTCTGTCATCTATGTTAGATCCATTTTCTAGAAATGTGCTCACCCTCCACCAATCAAAGCACTTAAGTTAGTGCTTTCTCTGGAAAGCACCCACTAGAGAAAGTTCACACGGTTGATACACTGGGTGAATTCACAATCCATTTAAATAATGAGCAAGTAAGTCCTTGTTCTGAACTCTAGGGAACACTAGTGTGTTTATTTTAATAATTCCTGCTGGGGGTTGATCACCAGTCTGCATCTTATGTAAGTTTCTTGTTATACATCTTATGTACGTTTCTTGTCCTTTTTTTTTTTTACCTGCAAATAATTGTCATGTATATTCATGGAGGTAAAAAACACGTATACAACATATATTCAAAATCTCACTGTGTCTGAACGTCTTTGAAGAGACCACTCTTCAGCTAACACTGGTAGGTTTAAATAGCAGCACTGACACCACACTGCAATTGTATACTTTAATGAAAGAGGAGACATTTTACAAGAAACTTGGAACTTAAAGAAAACTTTATTATTCTGATCATGAGGGCAACAGTAAAAGATAATTTCGGTCAACTAGCCATCTGGACAAATGTATCTAGTTTCAGTAAGAAGAAGACCCAGTCTGTGATGGATAAATAACATTTACATTCCTGATCTGAGGGGTCAGTTTTATAGATTGAGTTTGTGTTTTGGCATATAAACTTGGGTTAGTTTAATCCCCATGAAATAAAAAATAATAATTCACAATATGGTAAAAAAATGGAAAAAATAGGTTCTTCCTTGGTTAAGTTTAGCACCTGTGACAAGTTTGAATGTAATCTAATAAAATGCCAGATCAAGAAAATGGCAAACATTGACATTTTATTTTATATTAATTTACTTATCTATGTTTTTACTTTCCTACACTGAGTATTTATTTTAATACAGAAAACACTTATGGAAGGTTAAATGAAGTAAATGATTAAATCAATTTTTTAAAAAAATTTCCATCTATACTTATTTTCTTGCTTGAAGTCATATAACTTTTTATTCAATATAATTTTCTCATTGTACTGCAAATATATTCATTTTTGGTAATTTTGCAACTCAAGGACTATTTCCCATTTTTTAAACCCACCAGGCTTTTCTACCTACATTTAAAACAATTATTTTAAGATTTTACTTGATTGATATATGAGAACAAAGCCCTTTCTGCTTTTATGTTTTTTTCCTATTAAATGTACAAGTATACTTTTTAACTAGAATAATATTTATAATGGTTATTTTGGCAACAAATCTGATTTTTCACATTCCAAACTTTTTTTGTGTATGTGATAAGTGGATATTAGCCATGGCTTATCTAATCCAAGCATGATTTAACACTCTTATGAAAAGGAATCATAAAAAAAAAAATCTCAAGATCTATAGAAAATTTACAGCCTTTATTCTCACCAAAAAAGCTGTCAGTTACACATTTCCACATCCACTATTTAAGTGCTTTTGTGGAAATGTGTGGAAATGGCTTTATTACTGAATGTAGACACACAGTATTGAACATCCCATATATTTTCCCCTCGAAGCAACCACAGTCGAAAAGAGTGGAGTAATTTTTCATCTTTTAGTCACAGGATGGCACAGAAAGAACTATGCTCCCCAATCACAGACCATCCATCCCATTCTCAGACAGTTCCTGCTGGAGAGAAACCAAACCCTGCCTGATCCAGTTTTATTCAGTTGTTTTTCATTCCTTCTCAGTTCTCTGTTGTTTGTATAATGCACACCACTCAAAAATTTAAATTTTCCATTTGAAGTTTAACTGTGGCTTAAGTTAGAAAAAATTCTTCTCTTTTTCTTACTCTAACTTATTTCTACCTGTTTCTGAGTAGAAAAATATGTAATTTAAAGATATTTCTTCTCTGGTCATATGTACAAATTGTCATAATGAATGATTTCATCTGTCATAACAGATTTGAATCAATCTATATGTATGCTTAGCTACATATATTTTATAAATATTTGTATATATTTTATAAATATGCTAGCAAATTTTTAAAAGCCTAATTAATAAATTTTTCTTTTAATTTTCCAATTTTACATATTAAACTATAAAAATTACTTCTTATTATTTTCCTCAAGATTTTCTCCTGTTAGTATTTTGAGACTGAGGACTACATAGTTTTGAAAACAATTTCATAACAAATCTGTAGAGTCAATTACTGCCTGAAATAAAATACCAATGATGACGACAATAATTCCTTATAAAGAAGACGATTAGATAATTAAATCACTTATATATATAATAGAGACAAATACTTCCACTAACACTAAGTCTTTTTTACCAAGTCTTCCATATCTTTTTTCTGTGGTCCTTGTTGGTTTGAGTATCCTTGTCATCGTAGAAAATGAGATAATTCTAAAGATAGAATTTTGTGAATGCACATACATAGGACCTATGTGTATACAATGAAATATGCAAATATACTCCATATATGTTACTCTTTAGAGTCTCATAATCTGTAGGAAAAGTAGGCATTATTTTATTTTTATAGAAAAATAAATCAATGTTCAAAAGAATTAAGAATATATGTGGCTAGTAAATGTTGAGACCAGGACTAATTAAATCTTGACACTTGGTTCAGCTTTTTTTTAATATCCTGGTAGTTGAGCTAAACGATAACTTCTGAATACTTCATGAACTATTAAGCCAAAAATGGAAATTCAGAGTATATTTTCCACATTTTTGTTCTGGTGCTCTAGAACTAGAACGTGGTATAAATATGTGCATTTGTGTTTGTGTGTGTTTCTGTATCTGTTATGTCCAAGAGCATATTTGGTGTAAGCCAAATGGTTTTAGACAGGACCAAAGGTGATGCAAGGGTGTCTGTGTGTTTGGGGTGTATTGTTAATAGATTTTTTCAAAAAAGAAGAGGGGTGGTCTGGTCGCATAATGGTTTAGTTTGCATGTTCCACTTTGGCAGCCCAGAGTTCACGGGTTTGGATCCTGGGCGTGATCCTACACACCACTCATTAAGCCATGCTGCAGTGGTGGCCCATATAAAAAAATAGAGGAAGATTGGCAGAGATGTTAGCTCAGGGACAATCTTCCTCAAGCAAAAAGAGCAAGATTAGCAAAAGATGTTAGCTCATGGGCAATCTTCCTCACCAAAAAAAAAAGAAGAAGAAAGAAAAGAAAAAGGGAAGAGAAAGCTGGAACAAAAAGATCTAGATCAAAACTACAAAGTAGATAAAAGTGAGACACATTGAGTGTCAGCTCAACGTGGGAAAAGAGAAAACATATAAAGTGCAAGTGTCAAGGATGTATGAGCCAGGATAATAGTTAATAGTCAGCCTGCACACAAATGTGCAATGTCAGAAGAAAGCGCTGAGTACAAAGAAGATAAGCGTTTAGGAGCCAAGGAAACATAAACACTACTTGTACAAGGTTTGGTGGTTGTTCAGAGAACATCTGTACACAGAACACAAAGGGACAAGAAAGAAAACTTCAGCCAGGAACCCAGCAACAATAGATTCAGGAAAATACACAAAAAGGCTAAGCAGTGGAAGTCAGGAGTTTTGTTTAGGAACCAAAGTATGAGATACAGAGCACTACTCAAAACAAACAAACGAAAAACCAAAGAACAAAAGAAAGAGGAAGGAAGGAAGGCAGAGAAAGAAATCTGGACACTGAGAAACATTTATGTTCTTGTCCAGAAACTTCCTAGGAGGCTTACTTTATTATAATTTTGGGAGGGTAAGAATATGTGACATACTGTAGCCAGTTTAAAGATTCAGGAATAAGTGCAATCATTGGTATATTTCTTTGGGATGAAAGGAAGGGGTGAGAATATAGTATAGCTGATAGGAAAAAGTACCCTAAAGTAATCTGCTGAGTGGGTATATAATATAACTCATGTGCACATATCTGAATATTTCAAATGAAAGAGTGGGAAAGGGGTAAAAGATTGAATACTAGGCATTGAAAAGTTACACAACTATATTCCTATCCATTTGAAGTAACTTATTTGACTGGTAGCCATTTGACCCTCTTACTCGTTAACCCACTGAACTCATGGTTCATGGACTCATGAGAGAAACAAATCAATGTGGAGGTGCAATCTATGGAAAATTTACAAAATTTTACAATAAATTTCTCATCTTTTGTGCCTTTTTGGCTGAAAAATATGCAGTAATGTGAATGTTGCTTGTATTAATCAGTTAAAAAATATTTTTCAGAAATGTCCATCTTCTCTCTTTCTATAGGAATCGAATACTACTTTCTGTATGTCCATACCTTCAAAATGATCACAGATATAATTATCACTTTTCCCACATCATTTTCATTTTAAAGGCCTTTTGAAAACTCCTATCTAGACTAGATGGATATGATCAATAGCTCAATGATATCTGAGTTTGTTTTATTAGGACTCACCAACACTTGGGAACTCAAAATCTTCTTTTTTGTAATATTTTTGTTGGCCTATGCAGCGATTATGGCAGGAAACCTACTCATCGTGGCCATCGTAACCTTTGAATCCCACCTGCACTCCACACCAATGTACTTCCTCCTTGGAAATCTCTCCTTTCTTGATATGTCTATTTCCACAATCACAACCCCTAAGATGATCACAGATTTTCTCAGGGAAAATAAAACTATTTCCTTGTGGGGCTGTATGGCTCAGATGTTCTTCCTCCACTTTTTAGGGGGCAGTGAGATGACTCTTCTCACAGTTATGGCTGTTGATCGGTACATTGCAATATGCAAACCTCTTCACTACGCAACCATCATGAACCGCCGGGTACTCTTGGGCTCTGTGCTGCTGTCATGGGCTGTTGGTTTCGTGCACACAATGAGCCAGATGGTTTTTACTATCAACTTGCCCTTCTGTGGCCCCAATATAGTGGATAATATTTTTTGTGACCTTCCCCTAGTTCTAAAGCTTGCCTGCACTGAGACCTATGTTCTGGAGCTGCTGGTAATTGCTGACAGTGGACTGTTATCTTTCCTCTGTTTCATACTCTTACTCATTTCCTACACTGTCATTCTAGTAACTGTCCAACATCGATCCTCTGGTGGACTCTCCAAGGCTCTGTCCACACTGTCTGCTCATATTACTGTGGTCACTCTGTTCTTTGGGCCGTGTATCTTCATTTATGCTTGGCCACTTAGCAGCCTTTCAGTGGATAAATTTCTTTCTGTGTTTTATTCGGTTATCACACCCTTACTGAACCCCATTATTTACACTCTGAGGAATCAGGAGATGAAAGCAGCAGTGAGTAGACTGAGGACGCAACACATCAGCTCCAGACAGACCTTCTAGATAACAATCATGATGATGAAGATTTTTAGTGGAAAAACCCATATATGTTACATCTCAGAATAAATTGGTATTAATTTGTTTTATTTGTAGATTTTTAAAAATATTCATGATGTACATTGAAATTATCAAATGCTCCATCTGTATGACATTTGGTTTTATTGGAAGAATAATTATTTTAATTGAAATTCAATTCAGTAGGGGTTAATGACTTTTTAAAATGTAATAGAAAAATAAATAGGAAAAAATGATTCACCAACTATAGTTGGAAACCCAGAAATGTCCAAGACTAAATCTATTAAATAAAGAGAAATCAAATGTGAATTTGCCTATTTTTAATTCAGAATTAGGGGTCTTTCAGCTAAATTCTCCAGTTGACTAAATGTGCATAAAAAATTGTATGAACTCTTCTAACTCGAAAGCACACATACGTGAACTCACATTTTTGTGTCCTAATATGTGTAATAATTATTAATTTTTAGCAAGGCTAACAGGCTATTTTCTATGAGTAGATCGATGCAAAAGTAACTGTCAGCTACTGACAAGAAGCACATATTTCTTTCTTTCCTAAGAAAATAGAATTCCCACCTGAGATATGTTCACAACAGCTCATTTCACCTTATTCTTTCATCAGCTGCTTAAGTTGCACAATGTGTACTAAATTATAGTTTGATCTATAGTCCATGGACATTAGAATTAAAACA
Source organism: Tapirus indicus (assembly GCA_031878705.1). NCBI lineage: Eukaryota > Metazoa > Chordata > Mammalia > Perissodactyla > Tapiridae > Tapirus > Tapirus indicus. The sequence goes on from CM062918.1 coordinate 27,531,423, forward strand.
TTCTGTGACCTCTTTGATATCAAATTCAAATGCTCTGCTTTTTCCCACTCAACAGTCCTTTTATAGGCTCCTTCCAAAACTTTTTCTTTATTGCCTCTTAAACAATATGTGTAATACACTAAATATAGGCTAAAGACTGCTTTAAAGATACATTCCTGGCCATATGTGCACGACGTATTTTAGACTAAATTCTTATTTTAAAAAGTGTGTTGAGGAGGATAGGAACTGGGTCTCTGAGCATCATTGGGTGTATTTGTACCTAATTTTGTGTGTGTGTGTGTGAGGAAGATTAGCCCTGAGCCAACATCTGTTGCTAATCCTGCTCTTTTTGCTGAGGAAGACTGGCCCTGGGCTAACATCCGTGCCCATCTTCCTCTACTTTATATGGGACTCTGCCACAGCATGGCTTGACAAGCGGTGTGTCTATCTGTGCCCAGGATCCAAACTCCCAAACCCCAGGCCACTGAAGCAGAGTGCAAGAACTTCACCACTATGCCACAGGGAGGACCCCGATTTTTGTACCTAATTTTTATGAACTATTTCAATCACAGTTAAGTGTAGACATTGATATAACATGTAGTTTTATCAAATTTCTAACATTTTTCCACATTAATTTCAGATTTTTTTACTATGAAAGTGGATTATTAGAGGTAATAAAGACTCCTAAGCAACATTCAACATCCAGTTATTTTATTGTAACAAAGATAGTCCCTATCATCAACTCCATAAATATCATTCCTTTGTGTGTTTTTAAAACTATTTTTTTCAATTTTTATACATTGCATAAGGTACATTTTGCATGTTTTTGACTTTACATAAATGGAATCTATATAAATGCTATTATTCTAAAATTTATTTTTTCACTTGATTTAATGTTTTAATGATTTATCTGTTTAAATATGTGCTGCTCTAATTCATTCTTTTTTATTGTAGTAGAAAACAGGACATTTTAATCCTTTTTAAGTGTCCAGAAGTGTTAACTATATGCACCTTATTGTACAACAGATTTGTAGAACTTTTTCATGTTGCAAAACTGAAACTCTGTACTCATTGTAAAACAGCTCTCCTTTGTGCATTCCCCAGCCCCTGTCAATCACCATTCTACTTTTTTTTCTAAGGGTTTGACTACTTTAGTTACCTCATATGAGTGGATCATGCAGTATTTGTCTTTTTTGTGACTGGCTTATCCTACTTAGCATAATGTCCTCAAAGTTAACTATGTTGTAGCATATGACAGGATTTCCTTCTTTTTTAAAGCCGAATATCATTTCCTTGTATGTATATGTCACATGTTTTTATCCATTCATCCACCGAGGGACATTTAGGTTGCTTCCACCCCTTCGTTATTGTGAATAATGCTGCAATGAACATGGGTGTGCAAATCTCTCTTTGACATTCTATTTTCAATTATTTTGAATATATACCCAAAAGTCAGATTGTTGTATCATATGGTAATTCTTTTTTCAGCTTTTTGAGGAACCTCCATGCTGTTTTCCAGAGTGGCTGCATCATTTTACACTCCCACAAACAGTGCAAAGGATTATAATTTCTCCACATCTCCACATCACCACCAGCACTTGTTATTTTCTGTGTTTTCAGTTTTGATAGTGGGAATCCTACCAAGTGTGAGGTGATATCTCACTGTGGTTTTGATTTGCATTTCCCTGATAATTAGTGATGCTGAGCATTTTTTCATATGCTTATTTCTGTTTGTATATTTTCTTTGGATAAATGTCTATTCAAGTCCTTTGCCCATTTTTTTTCATTGGGTATTTGGGTTTTTTGTTGTTAAGTTGTAGGAGTTCTTTATATATTCTGGATATTAACCCCTTATCAGATATATGACTTGCAAATATTTTCTCCCATTCTGTAGGTTTCCTTTTCACTCTGTTAATTATTTCCTTTGCTACTGTAGGGGAGGAAGAAATATTACTCTACCTTTTTAGGTTCTTCTGGCTGGTCTAAGAATTAAATTGATGTGAGACAGAATAGGAAAAAATCAAACAAGTTTAATAACATGTACACATGGGAGAAACCCAGCAAAATTGAGTAACTCACTAAAATGGCCAAAGCCACCATCTTAAATACTATCTTCAGCTAAAGACAAAGGAGGATGTTGGGGTTAGTGGTTTGGGACTTCAAAGGGGAGGGAGGCAATTCACATGCAGTTGGAAAAGGAAATGTTTGGTAAGCAAATGTTTGCCATGCCTTGCAAAGACAATGAGACATGGGGAGGACTTTGATCGAATGGGCCTTCCTGGGTTTCTCTCTGTCTACCACACCTAGTTCATATTATACTATAGTTCCCTATGGTGAGAGCTCCTTTTTGGAACAGGCCTTCTATCTTAAATTATTTTAGGCGGTTAGAAAGGACATCAAAGTTTCTTCCTGAGTCTTTTGTTCTTAAAAATAATAAAGCCAAAGAGACTCATTTTAGGGTGGCAAATTTTTCTCTACTCTGCATAGAAGTTTTTAAGTTTGATGTAGTTCTATTTGTCTACTTTTGCTTTTGCTATCTCTGGTTTTGGTGACATATCCAACACATAATTGCCAAATCCAATGTCTTGAAGAATTTTTCCTGTTTTCTTCTGGGAGTTTTGTAGTGTCAGGTCTTACATTTAGGTATTTAATTCATTTTGAGTTAAATGGTATATGTGGTGTAAGATAAGGGTCCAACTCATTCTCTTACATGTGGGTATCCAGCTTTCGCAACACCATTTGTTGAATCTAGTTCATTCATTTTAATGGCTACAGAGTCTTCTATTTTATGGATATACTAAAATTTATACAAATCCCTTCCTCTTGGGAGAAATTTAGAATTTTCAAGTTATTTACTGTTATAAATAATGGCTCAGTTGGATATATGTACATATGTTTCTTTGTGCACATGTGATAATTTATCTAGGATATGTACGTAGAACTGGAAGTTCTGAGCTGTAAGGTATAAACATTCTAACGTTACTAGAAATAATCAAATTTCTTCCAAAGTTGTAGATATTTATATTCTATGATGAATCCTAATTTCTCCATGACTTTGTCAATACAGGATTTTGTAAGTTTTTTTTTTTATCATTTAGATACATATAAAAATATTTTTATTGCATTTCCTTGGTTAATAATGAATTTGGGCATTAATTTGAACATTCTCTTTTGTCTTTTCAGTTCTTACTTTTGCTGATTTCTCTTTTGGGTTATCTTCTTAAATCTATTTTTATAATTATATACATATGTTTACACACAGAGAAATTATATGAATTGAAAGTATCTTCACTCCTATTGGTTATGTTAATATTTTGTGGTGTTCATAAATACATAAAATTTAATATAGTTACATTTATCAATCTTTTCCTTTAGAATTGCTATGTAATTCCCCTTATGTAATACATCCTTTACAACTGATAGCCCATGATATTCTGTTTTTTCTTTTTTTATAATTTTAAACTTATCTTTTCACATTTAGTTATTTAATCCAATTAGAACTTAAGTTTTGTATTAGTATCTGATAGGAATCTAATTTATTTTTATATGAATATAAACTATCATCCAAATATTATTTATTGAATAGCTTTTCCTTACTGATTATAATGTCACCTTTGCCATATATTTATCCAGTGTCCATGTATGGTTGGGTCTGTTTCTGGCCTCTCTCATCCCTTCCATTGGTCATTTTGTCCCTCAGAGACAACACTACACAATCTTAAACATAGTTACTATTTAGCATAGAGAATCTGCACTCTCAAAATATTCTACCTTAAGTGTATCTCAGTTCTTGTCATAACTCTTCTGAATGATTTTAGGATAAGTTGTCAAATTCCATAAAAACAATTTTACAATATCAATTGAAATTGGATACTATTTATAGATTAATTTAGGAAGAGTAAATAGCTTTATGCTTTTGATTATTCTCGTACATGCACCTAGTATATCTTTTTAGTTGGTTACATTTTATTTTATAATATTCAGTGATATTTTAATTGTTGCATTTGTTATTAGCATCATATTTTGTCACTATTACAATGGGATCTCTTTCAAACTATATTGTAGTAGGTTATATTCACACTATATGTAGTTGATAAATGATGTAGAAAAATAGCAGATTTCTGTATGTTGGTTGCATATATAGCAAATTTGTTGAAATTTCATTCCCTTCATTCTTATTTTGTCTATAAATTCCTATGACTATCCTAGTTTATCACAAAATCAAGTAGTAATTTTTTTTCATCATCCTTTCCAGACTGAGTGTTGGTTGGTTGGTTGCATTTTGCTGTATTGCATTTGACTAGAACCACCAATACAATTCTGAAGAAGGCATTTCCTCTTTTCTAAATTTCTAGTGTTTGTTTCTAAAATATTATCATGGACTATACCCTTTTAAAATAAATAAAATAACATGCCTTTTCTATTAATAACTTTCCAATGTTTTGTAGAACCGTTAATAATTGTTAAATTCACAGAAATGTTTATGCATACTTTGAGATAATTATATCTTTTCTCATTTAATCTATTACACTAGTGGATTGACTTAATATTGTTACATATCTTTAAATTTTTAGTTTAAACTCTATTTTGTATATATAACTTTTCTTTTGATTTTCATCTTTCCAGATTTAATTTGCTAGTTGTTATTTTGTTTTGTTTTAAAATTGTTCATTGTGTAACTTTCTCTCTTGTTCTATTGTGTAAAACAGTTGAAAATAAAATAAGGATGGCTTAGCTTATTTTTAAAAAGCTGAATAGAAGCTTCTCCACCTCCCACCATATTCTTTAAACTGATGCCTGCTCACTTTTCAGGGAATGCTTTAACATCATCTTCTGAGAGAAGTCTTCCCTAATACTCCAAACTTGATTAGAACTCTTTGTTCTATGACTCCATCGCAGCTGACATTGCTATTTTGCAGTGTCTGCCACACAGTAAATTATTTAATTAAGTGTTTGTATCTATCTATATTCCTATTAGAACATAAAGGAATCATGAAGTCAAGGACCTTGTCTATCTTAATCACTGGAATATCCCTAGTGAACGTCTTAAAGTAGGTATTTAATAAGCAATGCTTGACTGACTGATTTGATTGCAAGCATCTCTGACTTACCTTGTCAGATAAGCTCATTCTTCCATGTAATTTTTAAGAGAAATTATTAGCCAAAAGCTTGAGAGACCCTCTTATTCATGACAGAATTTAATTAATTAAATTAATTAATTAATTGCTTCTTTATATTATGCAGTGAGGAAAAGATTTAAAACACCAGACCACGTATATCAATCTTTTATTCCCCTGTGGTTTCTATTGAAACCCTGATGCAGCATCGAGATCAAAACAATCCCTCAGCTTATTGTACATTACAGTCTATTTATTTTTATTTTTTGATCCTAAATCAATTCTTGACTGCAATTTTCTTCAAATAGTCACTCACTCTAAATGTGTTTATTTTCCTTTAAATATGCCAATTTCTTGATAAAATATGTACTTTTGTTTTATGAAAGTATGTGATTTAATTTACATAAATGTCATTCTATTTTCTTTTCCTCTGAATAGAATTTATATTGTTTTATTCAGAGAGAGGTTATTGCTTCAAAGTGTTGCTATTATTCCATAGAATGGATAAACTCACTTTACTATCTATTCCCCAAATGATGGACAGCTAAGCTGCTTCAATTTCTTATTACCGTAAACGATTGCATGATTAATATCTTTGTCCAATAGCCCTATGTAGACTTATGTAAGAATTTCCCTAGATAAACATCAGAGGAGAAAATAACTGAATACTAAGGCGTTTACCCACTTAATTTCGCTAAATATTACAGATTGCTTTCCAGAATGACTTTATCTGTCTAAGCCCAATTCCAGAGCAAGAGTTCCCATCACTCATGTCTCCACTACAAATGTAGTATTATTAGCCTTTCTAAATTTTTGTTACATATGAAATAATATCTTGTTGTTTTAATTCACTTTTTTTCTGATTAGCAGTAAATTTGGAGCCCCTCTCATATCTATAAGCTATTCAAGCTTTAAGTTCTGTGAATTACTCTTTTAAGATGTTGGCCCAATTAAAATGGATTTTGTGTGCTTTTCTTGATGATTTGCATTGCCCAATATACTAGCTGTAAACATATATGACTACTTAAATTTTAATTTAAATGAATTAAAATAAATAAAATTGAAATTTTAGTTACTCACTCACATTAGCCTTATTTCAAGTGTTTAATAGCTATATGTAAATACTGGCCACCCCATGGGACAAGGCAGATGTAAAACATTTCCATCATCATAGAAAGTTCTATTGTACAGGAGTGATCTAGATATTAATCCCTTGTCAATTTAATATATTGCAAATATTTCTTTTGAATCTATCATTTGTTACTTTTGTCTCTAGTTTACTTCACTGGACAAAAAATTTTACTATTTGTATTCTGATATTTATTAAAGCTTGCCTTTTTATTCATTTTTAAAAGATTTGTTTATAAAATAGCCTTCCTCAAACATAAGTTGCAAAGATATTCCTCACATTTTCTTCATTGACTATCAGATCATATTTTTCAAATTTTATTGTTAAATATTTCTGGAGACCATCTATGTATATATGGAAGGAAAGGACGCAACATTTTTTATGAATTAAATTTTATACATTAAAATTTTATATGAATGAATTCCTCATTCTTCTGCTGGTGAGGTTTTATTCTGCAATTAATTCAAAATACAAACACTAAAAACTGCTCTTCATCTCTCTCATTCACTTTTAGGGTGCTTAGACAAAGAGGAATTGAATCATATTTAAATTCTTTGAACATAATCTGATCACATCTTCCCTGGGGGTGTGGAGTAAGGAGGTAACATGTTTCTGCTTTGTATCTGAGGTCATTGGAAATGATTATATATGTACAGACCTCTATGTTTTGTGACTCCTTGAAAGCTTTGAAAACCTGCACATTTTGATAATCCTATTAGAGTAACCAGGCCTCGCCAATAAAGAGTTTTTTGAAAAGTCTGTATTTCTCAACCACTCTTACTGCCAAGGTGCACATATATGACTTAGCTTCCACTTAGCTGAAATATTTATCTGTGTAAGACTTTTATTTGAAAGTGAGTCATATAATAATAAGGCTGGAAATGGTTTTCGTTTTGCTCATACCAGTAGCAACAAAGGTCGATTAATCTGATTGTTTCACAACCAAAAATAAAAAAAAAAATTAATGATCTCATAGCCAACTGAAGACAAGAGATGAAAGCAAGTCACCAGTTCTAAAAGTCTCTTCAATCTCCCTAGTGGATCTTACTTCATCTGCCATGTTCAAACTCTCATTGATGCTAAAAGACCAAACCACCACAAAACACTTTTCTTGAAGCATTATTCCCTCAACAGACAGGATTCCCATTAGAATCACCTACTGGGGATTCCCAGATTTTTTCAGCACTTATTGTACACTACCTAATCCTAACAGAAACAATATTAGGAAGTCCCCAGATTAGAGTTTGTATATCTTAGTGACCTGTTCCTTCTTACAGAGGTGTGAATTTGGAAGGCTCCTGGACATTTAGATATTTTCTCATCTGAACTCATTGCCCATAACTGCTCCTAAACTGGTAAACAAAAGAGACATTGCAAACATAATAAAGTCAATGTATTTGCCTGTTACACCTCACACGAAATAGCAAATGTTAACTGAATTTGTTATAATCAGACCTGAAAAGGTTTGGGAAATTGTGTCAGAGATTCTGGAAAGTAGGCCAGAAAGAGAATTAAACTCAGTTATGAAAATTAAGTGAGATGATTATGTGAAGTTCTAATACAGAGTCTGGCAAATAGCAGAACCCCAAGGAATGATTGCATTATTGTCAGTGAGGAAAAAATTTTGAGCCTCTGTTGTATGCCAGGCAGAGCTAGGTGCTCAGATTATAATAAATAAATCAAAGAATGCATAATCTTGGAAGACAGAAATATATAGATATAAACATACATATCTTTTAAAATGCTTTCAAGTCTGTTCACTCTACAAATAAGAGATGTATACCTTCAAGTTAATAAATACAAGTATAAGGATGCCTCCATGAGATAATCACAAGACAGCTTACTCATTATATTAACATCAAAACAACTCTCAATGTAATACTGAAAAGAAATATTTGACAAAAGAAAGATATCCACATTTCTTTTACCTGATTCCACATAGTAATGCAAAGGTAGATTTTGTGATTATTTTCTAAATCATGAATGCTGTGATTATTCAGAGGAAAAAAAGAAAACCTTAACTCAGATCCTTGTACTCCTTTCTTTTCCTTCCTTATTTGCCCATCTTTTATAACTCCATGCTGGTCATATTGTATTTAGAGTATCAAACTTAGTGCATAGGATCTGAAGTTCTCTCAAGGAGAGTAAGGAGACTTAGAATCATATTACATGAGGAACCCTTGAAAGAATTCAGAATTTCTTAGCCTAAAGTAAAAAAGGAATGTGGAATATATTGATGGAAGTGGAAAAAATTATAACTAAGATCCTTGCCCCCAATTTCTATGCAGTGATACAGAGTTTCTGATCAGGGGAGAGACTGGCTTTAAAGACAAAAATCTCTGCAGCTCTATCTGAGGGGGCCAATTTCATTTGGAACACAGCATGGAGAATTCCATGACTAAGGACTTTTTCAAAAAACATGGATATCTTGGTGGAGAGTATTTAATAGGGTGTTGGAATTTCCATGATACTGGTAACTACAAGCAAAACAGCAGAGGAGCCAGAAATTTGACAGATAGAACCAGCCAAGAAGAACACTCCTGAGATTACAGTCAACCTAGGGGGTCAGTAAGGCTGTTTTCTTGGGCTCGGTTGCACTCACTCAGGCATAATGAGGCTGACTTGAAAGCATCTCCCAATTCACACACAAATCCAATGAAGGGTGAAGGTTGATAGGCACAGAGGTGTAAGCACAACATATGAAAAAATGCTGTCTGAAAAATAATCTACTCTGATCTAGGAGAAACTCCTAGGAAGATAACATTAAAAAAAAAAAAACTGTACACATCTCTAGAAGTTTGGAAGACTGCGTGCATGTTTAATTCCAAATATGTTCCCATTCCTTATTAAGCAAAGCCCTTAATTTCACAAATTAATAAGCCTGCAACATACAAAATGAGATTTTGTGTCTGATTTTAGCAAGATTACATCTGTAACTACAATAAACAAGATGTTAGTTAAGAATTTTTCTGGTTCTAATACTAGAGCTTGAAATGAACATTTAAAGATCTGAACTTGCCATTTCTTTCTGTAAGCATTCAGAAGAATCCATCACACACCACACTTCTTATGATTATCCTTAGTAACAAAATGGTCAAGTACAAGATTCACTTGGTACTTTAATACAATCAACAAAATTATTCATGATGCCACTGCTTGCTGGTAATGGAATTACTAGTGTAGGTGAGGAAGAGAATTCCTCTACCCTCTCTAGGTCCTTCTGGTTGGTTTGTGAATTAAATTGACATGAGACAGAATAACAGGAGAAAATCAAACAAAGCTTTATAACACAAGTATACATGGGAGAAACCTAGGAAAGCTGAGTAGCTCACCAAAATGGTGGAGGCTGTTACCTTAAATACTATCTTCAGCTAAAGACAGAGGAAGATGTTGGGGGTGGGAGGAGTCAGTTATGGAAGATTACCAGAAAAGCACACTAAAGGAGAATATGGTTATTATGCAGGTTTAAGTCCTTGTCTTCTGCATTGATAAGAGTTTCTAGAGATAAGGTCATCCCCCTCTTCCCAGTACAGAGACAGAGACATGTTTACAAATGGAGATTTCCCTTACAAATGTAAATGTCTCTTACAAAGGGTAGCTTCTACTTCTACTTGGTTTCCAGAGCTTTTCCCATGTGTGCAGTTTTTAAAATAACCAGCCCTAAATAATCCTTATGCCTAAGAGATACATGTTGGGGTGGCCAATTCTGATCCCCCACACTAGCATCCCATTTCACATTGGGAAGGACCTCAGCCTGTGTTCATTCCCAAGGACAAGACCAAGCCAACTCCAAACAGACCCATATTTGAGGGTCTGTTTCCTAGGACCAATTTTTTTACAGATTTCTGAATTAGTCAGGAGACAGAAACTATAATTTTTGTTTTAATAAAATATTATTTAGAGATAGTTGACTCTAAGAAGTGAACTCTGAAGAATTAAAGAACTCTGAAGAACTGAAAATACTGAACTTTTTAAAACACTAAGGGATCATTAAAAAAGTACTAGCTCTGGGGCTAGAGGAATAAAGGGAAGAGTTTGACATTATTAAAACTTAGAAGGTTAGAGAAGGACCACATGGGCTTGTAACACAGACCTATTAAAAGGTGGCAGTGGCTGGTGCTAGTATTTTTGAGAAGCATCACTCCTCTAAGCCAGTTTCTGTAAAATACCACCTCATTCTCATGATAATTTAAGGATAAGATGCATAATTTGTGTAAAATGCTTAACAGTGTCTTACACATAATAAGCACACACACTGCAAAAGCTCCCAAAGGCTATCTATTATTGTCAGGATACAATTCAAAATGTGCTGTTTTCCAAGATCTAAGGGACCTGCATTATGTAGTTCCTGTCTGCCAGCCACATCTCCTACCACCCTCCTCATCTTCTGTTCCCCCAGGCCATGAATGAAAAAAAATCCAGATGATACAATTCTAGAAATGTATAGTATAGTCCCAGAGAACAGATTTACTTATTACTTACTATTTATTTATTTATTGCAGGCAATGGTTTCTTTAAATGACACCAAAAACACAATCAACAAAAGAAAAAAATAGATAAGTTGGCCTTCATCAAAACTAAAATCCTTGGTGCATCAAAGGATACAATGAAGAAAGTGAAAATAAAACCAGAGATGGGAGAAAATATTCATACATCTTATATCCAACAAGGGTCTTATAGTGGGTTGAGTGGTGGCCCTCATAAAGATGTGTCTAAATCCTAAGTCCTGAAACTATTCATATGATCTTATTTGGAAAAAGGGTCTCTGTATATATAGTAAGAATCTTGAGATGAGATCATCCTGGAGAACGTGGGTGGACCTTAAATCCAATAACAAGTATTCTAGTAAGAGGAAGAAGAGAAGACAAGAATACAGAGGTGAAGACCATGTGAAGATGGAGTTAGAGATTGGAGTTATGCAAACACAAGCCAAGAAATACATGGAGCCACCAGAAGCAGGAAGTGGTAAGGAAGGATTCTCCCTTAGAGCCTTAGGAGGGAGCATAGCCCTGCCAACACAGAGTTCAGACTTCTAGCCTCCAAAACTATGAGAATCATCAAGTGTGTAGTGATTTGTTATGGCAGCCCTAGAAAACTAATACAGGTCTAATACGCAAAATAAATAAAGAACTCTTAAAACTCAACAGTATAACAAGTGGCCAACAAAGAAGCACATGAAAAGATTTTCAACATCATTAGTCATTAAGAGAATGCAAAACAAAACCACAATGAGATATCACTTTAGATCCACTAGATCAGCCATAATAAAGAAGAATAAAATACAGTGACAAGTGTCAGTGAGGATGTGGAGAAATTGAATAGCTCATACACTGCTGGTGAGGATAAAAATGGTGCAGCCACTGTGGAAAACAGTTTGATAGTTCTTCAAAATTTTAAACATAAAGTTACCATGTGGCCTAGTAGTTGCACTTAAGAGAGTTGAAACAGATGTTCAAATGAAAACTTGTGCACAGATTTTTGTAGAAGCACTGTTCAGAATTGCCAAGAGGTAGAGACAATCCAAATGTCCATCATCTGATGAATGGATAAACAAAATGTGGTATATCCTTACAATAAAATATTATTCAGCCACAAAAAAAGAATGAAGTTCTGATATGTGCTACAATATGGATGAATTTTGAAAACATTATGCTAAGTGAAAGAAGCCAGACACACAAAAGACCACATAATGTAAGATTCTATTTATATGAAATGTCCAGAATAGTCAAATTCATAGAGAAAGAAAGTGGATTAATGGTGCCAGGAGACAAGAGGAGAAGGGAATTGGAATTACTTGCTAAAGATGAGAGGTTTCTTTAGGGTGATGGAAATGTTATGAAAAATAGAAAAGATAAATAAGATGTGCTGCATGACCAAAAGTTAAAAAGGGCCAGGAAGGGGGACAGCCTGGTGGCATAGTGGTTGAGTTTGCACTCCACTTCGGCAACCCAGGCTTGCAGGTTTGGATCCTGGGTGCAGACACATGCACCGCTCATCAAGCCGTGCTGTGGCAGCTTCTCACATGCAAAATGGAGGAAGATTTGCACAGATGTTAGCTTAGGGCCAATCTTACTCAAGCAAAAAGAGGAAGATTGGCAACAGATGTTCACTCAGGGCCAATCTTCCTCACCAAAGGAAAAAAAAAGGTCCAGGAATACAAATTTACACACCACAGACTAAGTTTCTCTATTTATTCATTTTGTTGTTACATAAAAGGAAAAACCAAAATTAAGCATGTTAGAAATGTTAAAAGAAAATTTCAAGTTGTGCAATTTTTAAAAATCTTCACTATCAGGCACAAAGTACTTTTAAACATTCATTTATTCAATAAACTTTCACTGACTACCTACCGAAAATACCCAATCTATACCAGATATTGAGTCAAGTTAGACCTTAAAACTCTCACCTACCTTCAGGAAGTGTCATCTTTAGTGAAGGAACTAGACCTTAAATAACCAATGACCAGTGTGTGCAGTTACATGTACACTTGAAAAAGTGAATTCTTCATTACTGACTTACAAAATCTGATATATACCCATACACCCCATATATCTAGCTCACTATGATTATATTATTTAAAATTTTCCCTTGTATTTTCCACTTGACCTGTCAGAATGAACATGGTCTGTTGATGCCTGTTAACAGATCTGTTCTATTTTGTTTATTATTTTGGGTTATTATTAACATGTCTACCACAATATTGTCCTTTTTATTTGCTCTTTTTAATTTTTAAAAATTTATTTTTATATTGTTTTGGTATAAAATTTTATGGCTTCTTTCAGTGTCTATCTTTCTATAATGTGCTTAGTTTCCCACTTAATAAAAATTGAACTTCCATTTTTGAGGTTCTATTAATTTTCTGGCTCCTATCTATTGCTGATGGGAAAATCAACACATTTTTCTACTTTTTTCATTTTTCGATCCCTTCTTCATTAAAACTGTTTAATTTATCAGAGGTTTAACACTTACATACTATTCTTTCATGTGTAGCCTCACTTTTATTTAAGTCCTAAACCAATAATACAATGTATTAAACTCTAAGCACCAGTATTGCTGAAGGGTCCCCAAATCGTTCTTAATTTCATGGAGCTCATCTAGATTTCTTCAGGAAGTGCTTATACATACAACATTTGACAAAAATTTGCATACTTAAAATCATTTTTCTTTAATCCTGATATACTTGAAGGATAGATCAGCTGTATAATAAATTTTTATCTCACATTTTATTTCCTTGAGTTTTTTGAAAACGTGATTCCATTGTTGTCCTTCCTTGTATATTATCATGAAGAAGATGCCAACCTGATTTTTCTCTCCTGTTTAGGTTACTCGGGTTTTTGATATGAGGCTTAGAAGATATATTTTAAATATCTAATAATTTTACTATGTTATGTCTTGGAATTAACCATCTGGGGTCAGTTTTCTCAGGTTCACTACAAGCTAGATTCTGGTCTTTTATTTCTGAAACACTGATAAAAGTTTGAAATAGAGAAGTTTGGAATAGAGAAGGACCTTGTCACGTAGGACCTCATAGACGTATCTGCGGACTTTGACTGTGAATGAATCTATTATAGGCATCCTCACTCAGAATTTTTCAGTTTTCACTGTACTTGGCATTTGATTTTGCGTGACACACACACACACACACACACACATACACATACACATTTTTTTTTGCTATTCACTGAATGTACAGAACAAAGGCCAACAAGGCAATTGTCAATGGCTCTCCTAGCACGATCCCACATAATATTCTCTGTTCCGCTGGTCTCTTCTTCTACCATTTTTTTTCTCCATTCTTCAAAGTATAGTGTCTAGGAGCACAGATTTCCTGAGTAAGGCTGCTTGGGTTTGAATCCCAGGTCTACCACTTAACAGCTTTGTGATCTTGGGCAAATTACCTACACTCAACAAAAAATAAAAATAAGATTAGTTTATATGATAGATCACATGTGAATACAAAAAGACTATGCATGATACTTACTATTATTCTAAAATTCCACTTGTTTTCCATCTGTATGTACTTAAGGAATATCTTAGATCTCACTTATAAAGGCTTCTCTGAGTTGCAAATACAAATTACTCCCTCTTTCACTCTCTTGCCTCCACAGAAGTTATCTACGGCTTTCAATTATTCATTTATTTGTGAGAGTATTTGTTTGGTATCTGGTTCCCCCTCAAAACTCTAGGGTCAACCTAGTATTTCTAGTGCTAATACCATTGCCTTGCACATTGTAGGCACATGACGTAAACAATGCTCTCCTTAGTAGTCTCAAAAATATACATTTATATTGGCTTTTCCTCCTTCCTTGTCTCATTCCCTTTGCTCCCTCACTCATACCTCCAGAGATCCCTTTCTCACACAAACTGCCTACACACAAGTCCTTAACTCAAGTGCCTCTTTGGGAGAAGGAAACTTAAACTAAGACAGGATCCCAGAGGTGGGAAGTCCAAAATGAAGTGTTGGTAGCAGACAAAACAATGTCTTATCATGCCTGAGAGAGACACAAGGCACCTATAGAAGCAACCACATTGGGCCCTTGGTTGTGTAGCAGAGGCAAAGGCAGTCATTGTTATGGATACTCCAGCTAGAAAAAAGGTAAGGGTACATATCTGATGTGATGTATAAACTAAATCTGGTACACTGTTATCAACATTTTACAGATTGTGCATTCCTTTGTTTACCCAAGCTACTTTGGTTGGATACTGTCCAGAAATATAAATAAACAAACAAATAAATAAATACTAAGCTAATAGAACAAATCCCATTTTAGATACAAAAATATATAAGGCTCAGAATTTGTATCTTGACTAAGTTCCCATAGTTCATAAGCGATAGAGCCAGTTTCAGACTACATCTGCCCGTCTTCAAACCCTGGGCTTTTTGATTTACACTATTCACTATCCTCTTTCATGCACTATGAGAATAGGGTTCCCACTATTTGAAATCGCATTCCTTTCCTCCTACGTCTTTGTAGTCTACCCATCGTTCAGTCAGCTTTGGTATATTCCATGGCACTTCCACCAATATGTCCTGCCCATTTCAATCCTGCCCATGTTACTCCTCTGAATTTTGGAGTCTGGATTGTATACTAACTTCTACCATTCAATGTCTCATTTATTTAATCTTGACTTTCCAGCCTAATACTACATTCTTTAAGGTAAGGAATCTGTGTTATATGTATTTATATCTTCTTCTAAGCAGTTCTTCTAAAACAGAGTCCTAACTCAGTCTCTTCCTTGTGTAGACTGAAGATAATGGACTAGAAAATGATAAGTACCAAGAAAGTGGTATTCCACCAAAAAAACTTTGCTTTGAAAAAGGCACGTTGAAGAAATCATAATTTTTACATCCCACGGTTCCATAACTGGCTGGAAAGAAGTTGAACGTAGGGATAAAACAACCCATAGTAACACAGAAAGTGTCATCTCTTAAGGGTCTAAGAAGAAATCATTAAAACAGTACTGTTAAAAATGTGAGAAGTGGAACCCATTCATTACTCTACCACTTAATTCTTCCCTCCTCACTACCTTTGTACAACAATTTTTAGCTTATAGATGACTTGATCTTATTTAGAATTATATTAATCAAGCTGAGATTTTCTATATTTCTTCCTCATTATAATTGGTTAGGACCCGCATTGCCTAGAACCTGCAGGAGTATATGAATACAATTTTAAAACCATTGAGATTCTTAATCTAGTTGGCCATGTGAACTAGTCAAGATCAAAAAATAAAAACAAGCAAAACAAAGATTGTCTTTTTCAAATATTAGTGGGGAAAGAAGCTCAGTTTAAGTAGCCTTAATAATTTCTAGTTTTCTTTCAAACAAGGAGCTGATGTAAAAGAGAAGCCAAATAAAAGAATAAAGATTTTGATTACCTCCCTATTACCTTATTGAGGTCCATCTAAAGTTAGGTGGTCAACACAAGCTGAAAATTATAAGAAATCTGCTGACCAAGGGACCTCAGTGCCTCTAGTCTATTAGTTTTCACACCATCAGTCTGGGAGAAGTTCCAGACTAACATTCAAGTCTACCCACTACTATATAAGGAAATTTCTTTTTATGCAATAATTACTTAACTCCAAATTATCATTCTTATTGAGTCAGTTGTTTTAGAGTAGCCCTCTCTAACATAATCCAGCATCTTGGTTAGAAGCATGAAAGTTTACCTCTCTTTCCCCATAAATTACTAACAACCCCTATGATATATACACATGTAATCCTTCTTAAGTTGGCAACAACTCATTTGCATACATAATTACTTAAACTTTGCCTCCTTCCTCCACCTTGAACACTAATGAGTAATATAAATCTCAATGGGAATTGTTCAAATTTTGAGTCTTACTGGATTGTGCATGCATGCTTTAACTCTCATATCTCAGCTTGCGCTGTTGTAGGTTACTTTGTTTGCTCCTATCAGACAGTTATTCAAGTTTTCATCATCACCCTCATGCAATGTGGCTGGACCACTGGCCAGGAAGCACTCCAGTACCTCCCCAGTCAGCTGTAGATGTAGACACATGTCTCAGGATAATGATGTACAATCACAACATTGTCCCAGGAGTAGCATCCTCATGTCCAGGAAGAGCAGAATGATCCTTCAGTTCCAATAAGAATGAATTTTTTGAGACAACATCTCAAAAGGTTGATGAGTGGTTGAAATCCCTGTTAAGTGAGTTTGTCAATATGACCAGGAGAGATTGCTGTCATTCTCTATCATGATTCCATGTTACCCAGTCCTTTGAAACCCCTTCCATCTGCCTGATTGGACCCACTTCAGGCAGATGATATATCCAGTGGCATTTGCTACATAAATGCTCATCTTCCTAGGTGAAAGTCCCTGAGACTTTCCATTCTTTTAGCTTTACGTAGGGATAGGTGAGTATGATCTAATGAGGTAACTGCTCCCTTTTCCCTCCTAAAGAATAAAATATCAGCACCTCCCTCAACTGAACAGATTGACCCTCTCCTCTATTATTGTCTCTCCTTACTTGGTGAAACTGAAACACAAGATTCATTTACTCTCTAGAATACAACATAGATTGTTCCAGACAGAAGGACCATAACTATGAAGTTTAGGTAAATTCTTGGAACCTGTCCAGAGTCCCCAATCACTCAGGACTAGTAAAATATCTGTTTAGCAAAAGTTGTCTAACAATTAGAAGAGAAGTAAATGAACAACAGGAAGACATCCTGCAGATATGCTGCATCATAGCCACCCTTCCTTGACGAGCTTGTGTGGAGTTGAGGTGAAGGTATGTGACTGTGTCTCCCTTCATCTTCAAAGTTACTTTAGAGTAGCTGCCATATTTAAATATGCTTGTATTCCCCATATTATCTAGAATATGCACATAATGCAACCTGAATAAACAGTTTGGTTTCCATTCCTTAAACTTAATCAACTATACTCTAATGTAGAGATGTTTCTAGGCTATGTCTCAAGACACAGGACCTTCCTTAGCCTGATCTTCAGCCAAGTTGACCAGCAGACTCACATTACTGACACCACCCATATAATGTCAAGCCCAGTAATCCGAATCTTGTACCTCATTGTCTTTCCACATTTGCTTTCCAAACCCTAAGCACCCATTCCTCAAGTGTGACGAGAACACTTTAAAAATGTGTCTTTATTTTTGAACAAAAAAGGAGGTATGTTTTAAGCAAATTTTCTCTTAATTTCTCTAAAAGCAACCATTACCATTCAATGAAAGATATTTAAGTATAAATTGATTTTAAATAAATTAGAATTTAAAATACCCTTCCACATTGTATATATTCGAAAACAAACAAAACTCATCCAAATATATGTAAACATGTGCACATATAATTATGTAATTACATGTAAAGGAAATTGAAACAATAACCACTAAAATGTGGACAGATTTTTTTCTGGCGAAGAAAATAATAAGAAAGGTCAGATAGAGACAGACTGTCATATTTCCCTCTCAAACCTCTAAAGTGTTGGAATCTTGATCAATAATACTGAATTTACATAATACTTTGTAAATGAAAATAAAATAAAAGTAGGGTTCCATTATTGTTTTGTTATTTAGAAGAATATTAATAATGCTGATTTTTTACCCAGTGTTAAACCTAGACCATTGCTCAAGTAACCACAGAAATTTTTGAGACTTTCTAATGTTTCTCTACTCTTCATTAAAACCCCACAAAACCAGCAGTTCAAGGCTGGCTGATCTGTCACAGGCACAGTAGAGTACATCAGTGACTAGTTCATCTCCCTCTGCTGATCGTCCCCTGCCCGCTTACCCAAGTCATTTGCTCCTGCTGGGACTAGGAATGGCAACTTAATTCTGAAATAAGGTTTTTCTTTTTAAAAAAAAGTTAACCAAAGAAACATTTTAAAACTGTGCTTAACTTCCATCATTGGCACTTTTATACCAGGTCTGTCTTTGATTTTGACAAAAGGCACACTTTCAGGTGATACTCTCAATCTAGGTAAACTCAGAAATTAAGAGGTCCCAAAGGAGCATAGCATAGGTAACTTGAAAGTTTCCTACCCCAGAGTCTACTCTCTACAGTGAATATATGCCTCACGCTCTCCCATAAATACTGGCCACAAAGAAATGGATTACTTGTTTTGCTGCAATATGATTTTATTCCAGATTCTAGTTAGAATATGGACAATGCTTTATCCATGGAAAAAAATATGGTCAAATATGGTGTCTCTCTGGTAAGAAGATATAGCCTATACCCTGTAAATTCTTAACTTCTCTCTTAATTCCCTTCCTCTATCACATTTAAGAGAACTTAACAATGTTTCCGTACCATATTTCCATATGTACAAATTGGGATGGTTTGGAATTGCTGCATAGCTTCTAGAAATATCAAGAGTTTCTTTGCCCAGCTTCATCTTGGACTTCTGGACTCCGTACACCTTCAAAAAGAATGTCTTCTCTTCAGTTTCACAGCTCCCTAAATACCCTGGTTGAGGAAGTATTCATGTTCTCACAGTGCCACAACCATCAGGGTCTACAGTTTTCCTGCATTAAGAGACTGTTCTAGGCACAGATATGTAACAGTAATTAACAGAAATTTCCAAACATGGAGAAAAATTGATTGTTAATGATTTAGCTCAGGAAGAAACAAAAATACAGAGGGAAATCTCTCAAAAGCTATAACAGACAACAGTTACCATGGAAATACAATTATGCTCTTGGAACTGAATAGAAGGAGATGCAGAATGATACCACAGAAGGACTGGAGTCAGAGACATGGGGTGTGCACAGCAGTCATGCTCTTTCTCAGCCCTGAGACTTCTAACAGATTAAACTGAGAGCCAATCTCAGAATAATAAAACCTGTTTCAAGGAGTTATGGTGAAGATTAAGTTAGGCAATGTGAGTGAAAGTTTCTAACACATGGAGGTTTTCAGAGAGAGAGAGACAGGGACACACAGAAAGAGTTAATTTTCACATGACCCTGAAATTAGCAGCTCAAAAAAAAATGGGAATTGTCTTCTTTTCTTTTCTTTTCATTTTCCTAAGTTTCGTTTCTCTCTGGTGAGTTCTGCTTTAAGTCATTTGATTTTAAAATTCCACTCTTGGAATCTGGAGATTTACTCTCCCGCCTAGAACACGCTTGAAAATTAATTATAACAGTATTATTAATATGGCTATTGATATAATTATTTTGGTAGTAATATTTTGTCCTTTGTAACTCAGCTAAAAAATAATTTTTAAAGTAAATATTAGGTGAGAAAGCAGACATAGGCTTTTACTTCTCTGGTATAACCTGCAGCATCTAGAGTCTGTTTCCTTTTCATCTGAAGTGCCCAAAAGTGATCAGAATATGCAATAAGAAAATATTCAATAAATTCTTGTTGACGATACTAGAAAAAATTAAATGCCCCTCCTACATCTAGTACTTTCTAATCCTGTTCTTCTTTTCATCCCTCTTATCTAATAACTCTAGTGAATTTAAACAACAAAAACATCAACAACAACTTTAATTATAGAAAACAGGGAAGGTAAGCCCATACTAAATCAGAGGAAAACCTGAAGCAATTAGTACTAAGAGCAATAATAGAATTATTACGTCTAGAGAGAATATTTTTCATACAGCTATTGGCCATGCATATTTAATCATAATTAAATATAATATATACATATATATAATTATGTATATTATATATATGGCTATTTATAATTACCTTTTCATGGGACTTGCATTCTTAGGAAGAATTTTATTAATTTTTCTTGATTTATAGAAATTGTATTTCTTCTCAACCAAACTCAAATCTTCTCTAAACCAACATTCTTTCCAGAAGCGAACTCTACTAGATCCTCTATATACTGCGTTACTTCAGCAGTAAAATTAGTATGATTGTTATCATGGTTATGAAACTGTGATTAAAAGTGTTTAGCATAGCTCACAGTTACATAGAAAATGAAAAAAACAACCATATAGATGATTCCCAACTTTGAGAGAGGGCCATGGACACCAGTCATCAAGAATTAGTAAGGGCTGTTGGAGATAATTGATCCATTGTGGCAAAGCCCTTGAGATCCAGAAATTTTTAAGGAGGAGGAGGAGGAGAAAAAGGAAAAAGAAAAGAAAAAGAAAGAAAGAGAAGGAGAAGGGAAACTGGGACAAGAGAGTAAAAAACAGCAAAAAGGGAGAGAGAGAGAAAGAATATAAATCTATTTTCTAGCTTAGTAGGATTGTTAGATTTTTTACGTAATTAACTTCAATAGCAGAAATGACTAGTTTGAAGACAAAGTTTCTCTAACTTGTTGATAAGCAATCTAATTAGTTTATATGTGCCATTTACTCTGCTATCAAAAAAGAAACTCTTCACCAAAGATTGTTAGGAAGAACATAACGTATTTAAAAGATCATGGCTTCTCAGGCTAAGGAATATGCGACTAACTGGAAATGATTTCCTATGGACATGTTGGAAATGGAGGGATTTATCCAACTCTAAAAATATATAGCCAGAGTCTCAGGTCCCAAGGAACTTCTCATTTGCAATACAAAAAAGCTTTTTCTCAAGTAACTTGATGCATACATAGTCTTTCTCCCAGAGTTAATCCCAGACTTTGGATCCTTTTAGTCCATATGGAGATTCCCAGACTTTAGTTTCTCAGAAGCCATCTTGTTTTGAATCAGAAACATAACACAGATTGTGTGTTCTATGGTCCTAGATCATGTCTGGCAAAATGAGCTTTCAAACACATTTTAGAGTTCAATATTCAAGACTAAACCTCAGGATTCACTGTGGCTGAGGTATACCTCAGACTTAGAGTACTTTCTTACAGGTTACACAAGCTTTGAGTCTCATGAACACAGAGTATTTCTTCCTGATGCTCATGATTTATCCTTTCTTTATAGCTGGAACACTTACTCTTTCACTGATTGTTTACCACCTTCTCTTTGATTAATTTATCAGCTCTTGTACTTAGTTAACTATGTTCGTGGGTGAAAAAGTTTTGTCATTTTGTCAAGGTTAGTATTAATATCACTTTTTAAAATTTATTACTGATCATTTATTTATTCATTTATAAAATAATAAGAACCTTCAATAATGTGCTAAACATTGTTTCAGTTTTTCAAATAAATTTATAGAAGCTATTTTTCTATCATATAGCCCCTAAACAATAAAATGCACTTTAAAAAAAATAGTATTTTACCTCAGGTCCACAGTACTGAATTGATCATAATTTCTGTTTCATAGACCACTCTCACCATTTTTCCATGTCCACTTTGTGTTTTTGTTTATTTAATAATAAAATTAAACCTATGAAAATATTCCCTAATACAAGATCTAAACAATTGATAATAGTATACAACTGCTTATGTGCTCATCCTCATGCTGACCCTGGGCCTCCCACCACCATAGTTTTATCATTTATACAAGTTCCTGCAACGTACACTGTCATTTTTCTATTGCTCTTCATCTTATAAAAATTATGCTGAGTGGATCCATTCTGCACATTTTTCTCTTCATTTTTATATCTTACTGGGATACCTCTATATTGTTTTATATAGTTGTACTTTATTTGTTATGATTCTGAATGATATTCCATTGTCCTGATTATGGGCATCCTTGTAAATGTCTCCTTATATGCATATACAAGAGTTTATCTTGGATACATAAATGAGGGTGAAATTACTGGGCCATAGAATGCATGAATGTTGAACTTTACAACATAAAATCAAACTTTTTCTCAAACAATTACCTCAGTATAGATTTCCATCAGCAATGTATAAGAAATCCTCTTCATTCACATACTGTTTATTCAGAAAATCTAATTTCATGTCTTTTCTTCAGATGAATTTAGAGCAAAATGGACTAAATGGAAGAAGTAAACCAGTCTATCGTGTCTGAATTTATTATTCTTGGGCTTTGTAATTCACGGGAGCTCCAGGCCTTCCTCCTAGTGACATTTTCTTCACTTTATTTGATCACTATTTTAGGCAACATCTTCATTGTGTTCCTAATTATTGCTGACCTTCATCTCCACTCTCCTATGTACTTCCTGTTAGCCAATCTTTCCTTCACTGACTTCTGCCTTTCCTCAGTCACTACCCCTAAAATGATCACAGACTTTCTCAAGGAAAACAAGACCATCTCCTTTGGAGGCTGCATGTGTCAGATTTTCTTTGGACATTTCTTTGGAGGAGGTGAGATGGTGCTGCTTGTGTCAATGGCCTACGACCGTTATGTGGCCATCTGCAAACCACTCCATTACTCCAGCATCATGAACAGACAAAGGTGCATTGGGTTAATGATGATATCATGGATCATTGGCTTTGTGCATTCAACAAGCCAACTAGCTATGATTATAAAGCTGCCCTTTTGTGGACCCAGGGAATTGGATAGCTTTTTCTGTGACATTCCATTGGTGATCAAGCTAGCCTGCATGGACACCTATATTCTAGAAATGTTGATAAATGCTGACAGTGGGGTACTGGCAACCATCTGCTTCATTCTGTTGCTGATCTCCTACTCTTATATTCTGTTTACTGTCAGCCTTCACTCCAAGAATGGGGCATCCAAGGCTCTCTCCACCTGCACTGCCCACATCACAGTGGTGGTGTTATTCTTTGGACCCTGCATCTTCATCTATCTGTGGCCACTCAGCATCAGCTGGGTGGACAAGTTTCTTGCTGTGTTTTATGCAGTCATCACACCTCTCCTAAATCCAGCCATTTACACTCTAAGAAACAAAGAGATTAAAAATGCCATTAGGAGACTACAATGTTAGCATATGGATTTCTGTCAGTATTTCAAGATCTCATATTATCAGAATGTCCATTGTATGTGCCCAAAGTAGCCACACCTATCCTGTTACTTGGGACTGGGAAGCATTCCCCAATTCACATATGGAAATCATGTGTCTCTCCAGATATAAGTTTTGTGTCAATTCTATTATATTCTACAATCATTTATTGATCATTGAATGCAAAATGATTTCCTATGTGGGAAATTAGGCCAGTCTTCATGACTTTGATTTTGGTTCTGCTTAAGGATGACTTAACATTAAAAAGCAATTTTAATATTAATTATATTGGTGCTGCTATTTCAACACCCAACACCACATTCTAAAATTTTTTATTATGCTAAGCATTTCTTTCAGCAAAGCGTTTCATATAGATCTCTAAATTTTTGTCAGTAAGTCAGTGTTTTGAATATTTTTACAAATGGACAAATTAGTCTATCAGTTAGTTAACATTCTATCTACCTTAACAGGAGCAACAGCTATAAATGTAATCATTAAGTATTCCCCATCACACTCAGAAAAAAACCCTGAATTATACTTACAATCTGAAGAGAGTGTTGTTTCCTCAATGTCATATTTTAGCCATTTGTGAAACAGTGTAAATGTCTTTAGAAGACATACATTAAATACAAAGACGGATGTACTAAAATCCTTTGGAGATTTTGCTTCTTCTCTTTCTATTTATAAATGGGTTAGGGGTTCATTATCTATACCAGATAAAAGCAGGGGGAAAAAGTGGTGTGAAGGTAGGTCAAAAAGTCCAATTTTAGAAGAAACTATTGTTTTAATTGACTACAGTGTTCAGATGGCCTGCAAGCAATTAGATTATGGACAACTTTTGTGAATTGTTCATTACCACATATAACAAAATCTCCTTAAAAATTCTTCCTACTCTACACCTCAAAAAGGTATACAAGGTTATATCCCCTTATCTGAAATCTGTGAGGCCAGATATACTTCAAATTTCCTATGATTTTTTTTTTTTTTTTTTGTGGGGAAGACCAGCCCTGAGCTAACATCCGTTGCCAATCCTCCCCTTTTTGCTGAGGAAGACTGGCCCTGGGCTAACATCCGTGCCCATCTTCCTCCACTTTATATGGGACGCCGCCACGGCATGGCTGACAGGCAGTGCGTCGGCGGGCGCCCGGGATCCGAACTTGCGAACCCCGGGCTGCCAAGCGCGGACTAAACCGCTGCGCCACCGGGCGGCCCCAAATTTCCTATGATTTTTAAAAGATAACATGGTCCTGTGTACTTTGTAACATTACCAATAGAGAGTCTGAGGCATAAACCCTTAAATAAAATAATTACTATTTCTCCATATGTATGTCTATATAAACATATATAGACAAGTAGATATATAAATAATATGTGTATATATGTTCTAATTTTTTTATTCTTTTATGTCTCAGTACATCAGTTAGGTTAATATCTATTGACTTGTCTTTGAATTCACTATTTTCTTCTGCTGTGTCCAGTGTGTTTTTAAGTCTGCTTAAATTCATAATTTCATGATATTTTTAGTTCTAACATACCATTTGGTTCTTTCTTAGGCTTTCCATTTCTCTCTTGAAATTCTTCATTGTTTGTCCCATTTTTTTCAACTTTTTAATGTCTTTTTAAAATATATGACTTATTTTATACTCTACTAATTTCAACAATTGAACCATCTGTGGTCTGCTTCTATTAACTATTTTCCTCTTAATTATGAGTCACATATCCCTTTGCTTCCTTATGTGTTCCATAATTATTTTATGTATTTTAGACATTGTGCATAAAAGATCATATAGCTCTGACTTGATATGTTCCTCCAGAAACTCTTTACTCTCTCCTCTATGAGGCATAATATGTTCCAGTGTGATCTCATCAATCCGATCAAGTACTGACCTATTTGAATCTGGACTATAGATTCTATAAGACTCAGTACACTTCTGGTTTGTACCTATTCTTTGGATATATCCATCCATGTTTTGATTTTGATTCTAATGGATCTCTTCCTCTTCAATCTGAAAGATTTCAGGTGATTCACTTTTGCCCTTCAGAATTTTTGAGCTTAGAACTTTAGTCTCTTCTCCCTTCTCTGCTAGCTTCAAAAGTAAGGCAAATTCCTCAGGCAGAAATCTGGCTTTATATTTGTCCTTTTTAATTTAATGCACCTAAGAAGAATCCATTACAAATACAAATATTAAGCAATAAAATAATCATGGTCAGGAAAAATATAAAATATTACTGATTGTATAACCCAGGGAGAATTTTGGATTACAGATACTCAGGACATAGAATCCTTTCAGAATTTAGCAATGAATTTGGCTCAGTCTCCTAGTTATCAAAGCAAAATTAAATAAATTAGTCTCACAATTTCTACAGATTATACACAAACATACACATACAGACACGTACTTGGGTCCCATGTTTTGAGCAGGAAAAGAGTTATAAGAGATAAGTTACCAGAGAAAAATTGTCAGCAAACAATTTGGACAGAGTACTTGTTGGATAATAATACCAGCCATGAAATGATCGGGTGAACATGTGTTTGATATTTAAAGAACATTCATTGATTGATTAAGTCATAGACATTAAGTCATAATTTCAAAAATTGTGAAATAGTGATGAATGTATAAATTTTCCTGCTCTAGGCCAACTGGAGAAGGCTTGGGTCCAATGGAATTGAGAAAAGCAAGAGTAAGAGTAGTAGCCACAGGCCAAATACATGAAACATACTATCTCTGAGGCTCCCTCTTGTTTTCCCTCCTACCATACGACAATCTCCCCTTATAACACTACTTTATCCATTTTCTATCTACTCTACTTCTCTCACTCTGTTCTTTTTTCTCCCCAGTTTTAAATCCTCTCTCACACACTTTTTGTCTTTCAGAAAAAATATAAGAATTTAGTTCCCTTAAAATTTTGAGTATATTAGCTATAAGATATTTGATAAATTGAATAAATGAATTCAATTGATTAGTGAATCTAGGCAGTCTGATGTCCGAGGCCATATTTTCAGCAGATTGTAAATTTGTAATCTATGCTTTTCATCAATGTTTCCTGGAACTTTAATTCAGTTGTGAAAAAAACTTGTTAAATAGAGAATTAATGTGATAATTCAATGTAACCTCATAATCAATGATCTATTCTGAATATTAGAAAATGGTGACTTCAGCAAAAACAACCCCAAATTTTGCATAATAAATTAAGCATTAGTGTTACTTGAAGTAGTTTGAAAATGCACAAAGTAACTTGTGCTCTTGTGAGCTGTTTAGGAGATCTTCCTCAAACTCAGGAGTTGACTACTCAGTCTCCTCATTGCCATCTTCATGTCCTTGTTCCTCAGTGTATAGATGGCAGGATTCAGGATGGGTGTAATCATAAAGTCCAAAATGGCAAGAAATTTATCCACTGGCACTGTGGGAAATGGCCACATGTAAACGAAGATGCATGGTCCAAAGAACAAAACCACAACAGTGATGTGAGCTGACAGAGTAGAAAGGGCCTTGGATAAACCTGCTGAACAGTGTTTCCATACAGTGACTAAGATAAAGATATAGGAGATAATCAATAAGAAGAAGGTGCCCATGGAAATGAACCCACTGTTGGCAGTAATCATGAATTGCAGTCTGTGGGTATCTCTGCAAGCAAGTTTGATAAACCAAGGAAGGTCACAGTAAAAGCTATCTATCTCATTAGGACCACAAAAAGGCAAATTGACAACAAAAGCTACCTGGGCCACGGAGTGAATGAGGCCAATGGCCCAGGCACCAGACAGAAGCAAAATGCATACCCGTGGGCTCATGACAGTCAAGTAGTAGAGGGGCTTACAAATGGCCACATATCGGTCCAGGGCCATGGCAATGAGAAGCACCATCTCAGATCCACCCAAGACATGAAGGACAAATATCTGGATGACACACCCCTGGAAGGATATAGTTTTGTGCCCAGAGTACAGGTCACAAATCATCTTAGGAACCACTAAGGTAGAAAAACACAAATCAATAAATGAGAGATTGGCTAAAAGGAAATACATGGGGGAATGTAAATGAGGGTCAAAAATCACTGTAAACACAACAAAGAGGTTTCCCAGAACAATTGTTACATAAAACACTGTGGAGAAGGCAAAGAGGAAATGCTGCACTGGTCTAAAGGTAGAAAGTCCCAGGAACACAAATTCAGACACCGGAGAGTAATTTGTTTTATTCATTGATTTTGTGTTACCTGAAAGGAACAAATCAAAATAATTATAAAGTAATCCACCACAACTATTGGAAGAAGCAGATGTCATTGGTTTTCAAATTCTGATAGTAAAGAAAAATCTTCACCCTCGGTCACAAAAGTCCCTTGAAAAAAGTCATACAATAGTTTCTTCATTTAACAAATGTTCACTGAGCAGCTACTATGAAGACCTCCTGTGTACTTGGTGCTGTTCTCTATTCTGGGATGAAACACACACCCTGTCTGTATGTAGTTTGTAGTCTAGGTGTGAAGCTAGGCATTAAATAACTAATCACATAACTGGATAATTATAATGGTGATAAAATATTTGAAGAAAAGAACTAAGTGTTATGAGAACTTTAAGAGCTCATTGCAGTGCCATCTACCCTGGTCTGGAAGAAGACATTTGTGCTAAGATGTAGGTGATGAATAGGAGTTAAATAAGTGAGGATGAATAAGAAGAGTGATCTACCCAGAGGAAAAGCATGGGAAATACTCTGAAGCATGAAGAAATAGAACAGGCTGTAATAAATAAAAGAAGACCAGGGGGGCAAGCCCGGTGGTACAATGGTTAAGTTCAGTGTGCTCTGTTTGGTGGCACAGGTTCCCATGTTTGGATCATGGGTGCAGACCAACACCACTCATCAAGCCATGCTGTGGGTGTGCAGTATACAAAAATAGAGGAAGATTGGCACAGATTTTAGCTCAAGGCCACTCTTCCTCAAGCAAATAAAGGAAGATTGGCAACAGGTTTTAGCTCAGGGCCAAACTTCCTCATCAAAAAAAAAGAAGAAGAAGAAGAAGAAGAAGATGACCAGGAAGGGTCTGGTCAAGGCAGAATTCTATAGAGTGGGTAAAGAATCTGGTCTATATCTTAGAAGTGATAGAAAGCCATTGAGGCAGAATAGTGAAATATCACGTTAGTGCTTTAAAAAGTTTACAATAGCTGTGAAGTGAAGAATGTAATGGCAATCCAGAGGGAAGAAAAACAGACCAATCAGGAGTCTATCTCAGGACCATATGAAATCAGTGTAGAAAGGACGAATTTGCCAATAAATGGTGTCGTCACAACTTAATAGACTTTGCAAAAATAATTGAATTCTTTACCTTATAGCAGTAACTAAAAGGAATTTTTAATAGCTATTTCAATAAAAATAAAAGAAACAAAAACATAGAAGAAAATATAGACTTATTTTTAGATAATACTCTGTGTGACAAAAAAGTCTTTCTAAGCATAGCCCGACAAGTGCAAATCCTGCAGAAAAAGAAATGATACTTTCAGATTCAAAAATTTAAATATTCTATATTAAGTTTTTAAAAGAAAAAACAAATGTGGGAAAATAGTTGTTAAACAATGCTAAACCAAATTTAAAATGAAAAACACATAAACACTTGGACAAAATAAGAAATCCAAATAGTCAACTTAATGAAGAACAGCAAACTCACTAGTAATTAAGGATATGTAAATAAAACAATATGGAGCTGCTGTTATGTTTGTAGAAAAGTGTCAGAGTTAAAAAAAAAAGAATAATATGAGTGGGGCTGTGAGGAAACAGACTCTCACACTGTGTAATTTGGAGTACAAATTCATACGCCTTCTCCAGAACACAATTTCAAAATATATATCAAATATTTTAAAATTGCCTGATTACCAAGTCTCCCATTACAAGAAATTTTTTAATAGCAGATAAAATAAAATTTTTAGCAGATAAACTAAAATATTTAGCTACTGGGGCAAGTGTTACACATTATTTACAAGAAGAAAAAAATTGGAAATAACCTAAATCCAAACAACAAGGAATTTAATTACTGTACAATAGTACCGTGAATTATAGTACAATAGTACCTCCTACTGGGAAAGGCACTCAACCTTATAGGTAGAAAAAATATCATGAAAATGTTTGTACTGAACCTTTAATTTAAAAGAGCAGCTTACAAAATAAAATGTACAGAAAACACATTTAAAAAAATTAAGCGTAGGAAATAGAAATAAAGGATAAATAACAGATTGTTGATCTCTGGACATAAATGGTTTATTTGAACCTATGAAATTGGTATTTCAATAGATCAAAATAGTCAAATATCAATTTCACAGGGTTCCAATTTATATATTAATTAATTTTTTCTTATAAGATTTCTAAACTATTTTTCCTTTTCATAACCAAACATTATTGATGCTTATTCCACATCTGAATTGAATACCATAGATTTCCCACTTGTACTGCCACCTTCAAGCTTTCCTCTTTACCCCATACCACTGACAACCATTTTTTCTCTTCTCATGACTTCTCCTTATGCCACTCTGTCATGTCCAGGCTCCAGCTTGGGCACAACCCTGTACCACATAAGCAAGTGGGAGCACCATGGACCCACGATAGCCAAGAACAGACCTGAGGGCAGCCAGGCTAGGCAGGAATGGGCATCCTGAGGGTTATGGACATGGAGCAGGTATTGTAGCCAAATGAAACACTACAGGGGTGATGCTAGGGAGCCCTGACAGAAGGGTACTGGATGGAGAATTTTATAGCTAATCACTGGGAAAAAAAGAGCAAAATTGAACCAGAGAAAATGGGACAATCACTGAGGTGAATGACAACAAATGTGACTTGCAAGGAGCTATCAGCTGTTTTCATATTTTGATCACGTAATGTGTGGAGTTTAAAGATGCATAATCTGAAATGTAGACCGTATATTCAGTTTGATCACAATTATAGAAGATGAAGAAAGAATCATTTTAAAGACTCAGAGATGATACAGTAACAGAAAATTACCAAGGATTTTCTCTGACTAATGAAAATAAATGGGTGATTTTATTGCTTTTTCTTATTATCTTTATTTTCTAAAATTCAGTATTTTTAAATTAAATATCAGTTGACTTCAGGTGATACAGTGTAATGGGAGAAAAAGAAGCAATATTGTTGTCAGGTAGGAATATGGACAATTTATGCTAAAATATATTAGTGTGCTAACTCAATAATGGGGAGTTCCAATTAAAAAGGAAAAGAAAAATACACAAACAAGTAACCCACAATTGAAAAACTATAGATGAAAATTAAACTCCTTTAAAGATATTCAATCTCTCATCCAAGTAATAACCATGCCCAACCCCGCCTAGCTTCCGAAATCAGATAAGACGCACAGTGAACGTGATTTAATCTATGCAGAAATAGAAGTATAATGATGTGCACCTGAAATTTATAGAATGTTATAAACTAATGTTACCACAATAGAAAAAAAAAAGAAACTAAAGATATTCAACCTCACCAATCATTAAGAAAATGCAATTTTAAAAAAACAGCTTTGTTTTGTTTTATTTTTTTCTCCTAATAGATTGGCAAAGACAAAAAACAGAAAAAGAAAAAGGTAGAGATTAATCCCTGTGTGTTCAAAGGAGTCCTTATAATAGGAATTCTTATGCATGACTGGTGAGAGTGGGAATTAGTAATATTTATTAGAATTTAAAATGTTCCAATCTAGGCAATAACAAAGGTCCCTGGGGCCCCTAACCCAGAACAGAGGGTTAAATTCATAGCGGAAATATCACAACCAAAAGGAAATCCCACAGCTTACTTGCACAGTGCTGACATATATATTCATGTGTTCAGTCCACTATTATCCAGTAGCAATAGCAAAGAATAACCAAAATATAAATTAATAGAGAATCTTTTAATGAAATTACAATGCAGCTATACAATGAAATACTATGTAGCTATTAAAGACAACAGTACAACTTTGCATAACAGAAACCTAAAGTGAAAAATATTGCTGAATAGAATCATACTATTGATTCTATGTGTATGCACCTAAAAACATCTTGAAGAACAAATGGCTCACTTTTAACAATTATTAATGTAGTAAAATGTGATTAATTATATGTGACTTTAACTCCTAAAATCCGTATTTCTGCATTTTGAATGTCTTTTACAAAGAATTAACATTTGTTAATAAAAAACATGGATTTTTTTTCAAAACACAAAAGTGAAAATTAAGATGCATAGCATGCCAAATGAAGAAATGTAACACAAATATTGGAAAAAAAGAAATAAAACTTTGCTAGTAAATGATCAACTCTTTTCTCATCAAAAATCAAAACTATCAGTCTACCAAAAATTCTCAGCAAGGGGTCCATCTTGAGGTGCAGCCTTTATATTTTTATATTTTAAACACTATCTTCTTCTGGAGAGTTTGTGTTAGTTGATACATTTCTTGATTGATTAAGGATGGAAATATTTATTTAAAAAGAGAGAAAAAGGCAGGGAGAATGAAAAATGGGAGAAAAGAGAACTAGAAGT
Organism: Tapirus indicus; assembly: GCA_031878705.1. Lineage (NCBI taxonomy): Eukaryota > Metazoa > Chordata > Mammalia > Perissodactyla > Tapiridae > Tapirus > Tapirus indicus. Next base: position 27,563,389 of record CM062918.1, read on the forward strand.
AAGCAATTGAGAGAGTAAAAGAAAGAAGGCAGTCTCTGTGAGAGTCATCCGATTACAGTCCTGCCTATACTCCTTCAAGGATTTTACTCCTTCACAGAAGTTTAGATTCCTTCGGATAGGCGATCTATCCTCTGTCTACCCTCAGCCTCACATCTTCATTCTCCCCTACCCCCACCATGTACTCTCCAATTTTCTTGAACTACTGGGAAAACCCTGTTTTTGTTTGTTAATGTTAGTTTGCCCATTGCTTGCTTGTTGCTTCTCGGGACTGAACTGATACGTGCGCTCTGAGTTCTGCTGACCTCGTCTCACCTGTAAGTACAATTCATGCAACATTTCCTCAAGGACAGCTTCCTCTTTCTTCTGGCTGCAATTGACCTTATTCCTTTATGCTCTCACATCATGTTGTACAAGTATAATTTTATGATACTACTTTATAATTGACATTTGACTATCTTGTACATCACGCTTACCATACCTATGAGTTCCCCAAGGACAAATAGTATCTTATTAACAAATTCTGGCCCATAGTAAGTGTTCAGTAAATGTTTATGAGTGCATGGATAGATGGATGAATGATCTGATGACAATAGTTTCTTGGTATGTAATATTTTATCCTATATTTTTGATCCTGTCCATAGAAGAGCTAATTACATTGTCAATCAAAAAATTGTTTCAAGCATCTGACAGGGTGAATTTATGCCTCACAACCTGCCTGTCACTTTATCATAAGCCATGAAATTGAATTCAACAAGGTTAAGGAAGGTTCACTCAAAGGATAACGTGAATCCAAATTGACTTTTGAAGCACACACGCGTATCTTTTACTAATTAATTTTAAGAAAAAAGAATTGATAGGAGAGAGTTCAGCTAGCACCATATCTCATAGAATAACAAGCATCAGCAAATTAGAAAAGATAGAGACTAACAAGTGTGCAGCCTTGCTGAAACATTAGCTGTGCTAAGAAGGCTTCCCTCAGGGTCCACTTTCTAAATCCATGTCTTTGAGAGGTTGAGATGCACAGGCAGTGGGGCTGGTTCTTCTTCCTTGGTGTTGACATTCTCTCCAGGTACTCCACTGTCCAGGTGAGTTGTACTTTATTATTTATTCACTAAATATTTGTTTAACTAAATATTCTGTCCTTTTTTTTTCGTAGGACCCATACTGCATTATGTTTCAGATTCCTCTACCACAACTTTAATTCCTATTTGTCCATTCATTTCTGAATCCTCAGTTCAAGGAATTTCCCAGGCCTCACATCCTAAAGCACTTCTCATTGCAGCTCAGAGCTACATTACTTCCTTCTAATGAATCCTTTGAATCTTATTAAATGAAGCAGGAGCTAGAAACGGCAGCAGCAGCAGAAGCTATGAGTGTTGTTGGCAATGTACAAGCAATGACGTGGTGATATTCCTCACTCCTCGTCAACATACTAAGTACTTTCCTTCATATTTTAAACCATCTGTAACCTGAACTGTGGATTCACCTTCCTCATCCTTCTATTGATACCTACAATTATCTCAGTGCATACTTCTCTTGTAAATTATTTATATTGTTGGCTATTCGTACATGTGAAAATTGCCTCTTGTCAATAAAAAATGAAATAGTCAAAAAGTAAATAGAAAATTGTCACTATCCAACTGTTTTACACAATTCGTCACTTTTTTTCTACTAATCTTGATTAGCTTGAAGTGATCAAAATGTTTATGAAGGTATACACAACCTTTTGTCTTTCTCTAATCCCTCAGATGAGTATTCCCTTGATAATTATTCCTTTATCTTTAATACAGGTTAGAAATAATTGAAACAAACATATTTTTCAACTCTGCACTCCTCTCCAAATTTCTAATACTAACTTTGGCGTGCTTATATTAACTGGTATTAATGACATCTGACCAATTGAAACAGTCTTTTGGAAAATTATTTTTTTAAGTGTTGTTTTATTTATTTATTTTGTATCCCCTTCCCAAAACTTTGAAGTCATTGTAGAATATATTCTTAGGGATTTTTATCTGATGACTTTATTTGTGTGTTTGTAGACGTCTTTGTAAAGAGATTCCCTTTGAATACATTCCTTATCACTAAAAAGTCTATGATCTACCCAATAATATCCAAATATATTGTCCATGCCCTTGAAGAAGTGGTACAAGTATGAAATAAATAAATACTTATCAACATCTCTAATGTCTGTCCAATGCAAATAAAAAATCAAACTCTGAAAACTCTATAGTAAATTTGCATGTTGAATTTATGTTTTTGACCAGAGGAACCAAAGTTCCTGTTCATTTTTCCAGTTAATTATGTGAGAACAAGAAGGGATAAAGCACAGTATTACAAAGGAGCACAGTGTGATCCTGGCAGTGAGGCAGCAGCATCACTGAAAGCCTCTCTCATTTCTGTTTTCTCCACCTTCCCCGAATGACTCCATTCTCCCTGGCCCTGACTTGTGTCCAACAAGATTCTGTGACCCACCAGACAAGTTTTGACGCCTTCTACAAACCAACCTTTCTGTTAAGGTACAGATATTTTTCTAATAATTTTTAATCCACTAATTTGTGAACTTCAACTGACTTTCTCTATGTCTAAATAATGAAGCTTCTAAAGCACTGAAGTATAATTAACTCATCAAAAGTATATTTCTATCATGTGAGACTCATGCCCACAACACATTTTTATTTCCAGAGGAGTGTTCACTAAACCTGACATGACTGGTAGAATGTTACACCTCTTCACTCCTCCCTCAATCCTACACCTGCTCATCCACAAGCATGAAACCCAAAATACCTCTAGGGTCACACAGATTTTCCTATAGTTTCAAGGACCATATAGTATCAAGTCTGGAGTAGAAAATTCAGTACACTGTGAAATATCCTTGCATAAATATAAACAACCAGAAGGATTCATCTGATCCAAAAGTATATGATGTAGAAGGAAAAAAAGAGCTCTAGTCTTAATGAGTTTTCAAAAACCTTCGAGGCACTGTCCAACACAGTGCACCTAAAAATTAACTCTCCAAGTTGTTCTAATTGCTTCTGGAATATGCTGTGATCCAGACACAAAGAAATCTTCCCATCAATCAGGGTATGATCCGGACATATAGAACAAAGCATGTGGCCTGAAACAAAAGTTTTAATTTTCCCCTGCTAAAAGTTAGCACCCAGGAGGTAGTCAATAAATGTTGAATTGAAAAAGAAAGGGAAAATCCCTGTAATTCTGAAATTGCAGCAGACTATCAACTTTAATTTTATCTTGTGCACTTACCTGAACAAAAAAATGAAGAAAAAACAGATTTCAGAAAGCAATATCTTCAGATAATGCATGTATTTTTAAAAAATCTTTCCATTTTGATGTTCTATGGTTATTATAGGGACATAACTAGAGTAAGCTAGAGCTGCTCCAGCACAAACATCAGCTCTCAGTGTCCCCTTGATACCTTGGTGACCTCGTAGTCTTCAGTCCATTCATCTCGGGAATTCTGCCTTGGAATCCCTATGGCCTGAAGGAAAATGGAATATTAGAAGTTTGGTACACAGTAAAATTAAATTATAGGAAAACAAAGAAATATTTATGCAACCAAGTACACATGGGGAATTCTTTAAAGGAGAATCAATATTTCCAGGCAGTAGAATGTCTTTAAGTTACCTCTAAAACTAATATCAGTGAGCAGAGAATAGTTATTAACATATTAAACAAGAATAATTTAAAATTCTACTGTGGAATATATTCACAATGAAAAAAATTAAATGAGAAACTCTGCACCTGCATTCCCATTGTAAGGAAGTTAAGTCTCAGGTAAAATAAGTAACTTGACCAATGTCACTCTGCTGATTGTGGAGCCAAGACTCAAATCCAAATCTGTCTGATTTCAGAGACCATGGAATTCACCACTGTACTATACTGTCTCCCTTTTGTGTCATTGTTGTAGCACATTAACAGGGGTTCACAGGTTTATGTAGCTTTTAAATTCCATAATCAATATGACAGGTATCTCATGTCACATTTATAGCAAGGCTATGAGGTAAAAGAGTAATATTCTTTTGACTTAACAGATTAAAAATGAGAGCTTATAGACATGATTCACTTAAGATTGGTAGCAGGACAGAGACAAGAACTCACATAATCCTGGGATTCTGTCCTCCTGCCAGACACACTAAATACGTGGAACGCTGCTCAGAAACGACAACTAAACAAATACAAAATTCAGTCTCACACATGTTAATCATAGGCATTCAAAGCTATAATAAGAATTCCTTTTAAACACATGGTTTCCATTGAAATAAATATTCAAACTCAATTGTTGTTAATAAAATTGCTGTTAATCATTTCCTGTTTGCTAAACAATATGCCAAGTTCTTCATAAAGGCTAATCTGAGGGGTTTAAAAGTAGCTGAGAAATTTTGTGAGTTAATTGGTTAAAAATCCCACAGGCACAGAGAGGATACAGGTGTGATTTTTATTTATTTATTTTGTGAGGAAGACCAGCCCTGAGCTAACATCTGTTGCCAATCCTCCTCTTTTGCTGAGGAAGACTGGCCCTGGGCTAACATCCATGCCCATCTTCCTCTACTTTATATGGGACGTCGCCACAGCATGGCTGACAAGCCGTGCGTTGGCAGGTGCCCAGGATCCGAACCCGTGAACCCCAGGCTGCCAAGCATGAACTAAACCGCTGCGCCACTGGGCCAGCCCCACGAGTGTGATTTTTAAAATCATGCTTTTCCAAAGTAAAGGATCAAATAAGAAATTAACAGAAATTAGTTCCTCAAAAATGACTGAAATCTGTCTAAAAATTTTAATTATAATTAAATTGTGATGAATGAAAGAACAGAGTGTACATATATCAGCTTCCAAGAAGCGATTCTGATGGTTAGGGAATGAGCTTTCTGTCACCGGAAGAATTAAAGCAAAAATGAATAATCATTGCCATTTATACAATGCCAAATATACAATTTATACAATATAAATGCCAAGGTACATTTATATTAGATAATTTCTAAAGTGTTTCCATACAGAAGGATTTACAAGTCATTAACTTCTTTTAAAGTCTAATTTGGAATATATATTAAATGATAAAACAGTAGTTGAAAAGTAAAGTAATTTGTCATTATCCATTATTGTTGAACTATAAAATATAGTTCAACAATCACTGATTTAAATATTACTTTAAAATTGTCAAATTGACTAAATTGGCAGTTTTATAATTCACCCATTGTGTCCTACAAAAAACAAAGGAGAAATGGAAAACCTAGTCAGTAAACAAATTATTTGATTTCCATATTAAACAGATATTTTGACTGAGTAAATCAGTTGGTATTGGATTGTGAAAGCAGCTTGATGCCTTGCCTACCTATGCCTTTCAGAGTGAGAAGTGTCACAGGGATGATTACTACCAAACATGATTGATCCGGGAGTGGGGAGCATGGATTCATTCTTTTAGTGACTAACGTTTATTGACTACCTTCTGCTTGTCAACAAGAACACAATGTTTCTGAATTTTAAGACCTCATACCTTACTTTAGAAGAATATTCTCTATGGAGGCCAAACCTGTGCTTTCGTGATGTGAGGTCTTGACAATTTTGCCTGCTCAAAATTCTATTGCCTATCGAACTGAAAAGATGCCTGAAATTTCTGCTATAAAAGTGGCTTCTTCACATATGATATGCAGAATCCCAAGTTAAGATGTAAATATGGTACTTTAAAATATTTTTACGTCTACCTAGCTTATTCAACATTAACACATACATGGTAAAAGAACTTCAAGAAGTATGAAAGAGTTAAATTCCTTTCTCCTTTCTCAGCTTCCCAGAAGTCATCACTGTTTATTTTATGCTGCATCTTTCAAAAAGTTTTCTATGTATATATAGTATATCCCTTTTTAAGTGCAAAAGGAATCACACTATATACACTGTGGAATTTATTTTAAGAAATTTTTCTAAGAGCTGAACATTGCCAATTTGGGAAACCAGTGAAGTGAAACATTAATCTCCAAAATTTCTACACAACGTGATGTGAAACTGCACATTTGAATAGGCTTCCAAACCAGAATGGGACTTGTAGTATGGGTATAAACAATTTTTAAATATAAAGACTACAGAGGAAAGGTTAAAGCCCAAGGAAACAGCATTCCAAGTAGCTATGTAGTAATGGAGGTAGAAGGCATAAGTGAAAGATTGCTAACAATCTAGCTGTAAATTTTGAAAGACAGGAATATGAATTATCAAGGAAGACAGAAATAAAGTCACACCATATCTTCTTGCAAGACTTTCAGTGTCTTCCAGAGCCAAGAACCACTGTTTCACTTGGATGGATGGTCTTCATACACTTCAAGAGTGTCTTGACTTTGGTAGAGGTGTAAGGTGTTAGATAAATACCAGACTATTTGTGGTGAGCACAATGAAGTCTGTACAGAAACTGATATATGATAATGTACACCTGAAATTGCATAAAGTTATAAACCAATATGACCTCAGTAAAATAATTAAACAAAAAATTTTTAAAAATGAGAATGTCCATTACTTAGTGCTAAAATCATGGGAGATCAGAATGATTGTTAAACAGCAAAGGATAGGATGTTATGTAAACCCATTTTGAAATCTCTTAGAAACTCAACTTTGTGCTCACCAATTCTTAAACTGATGTATTTTTCTGGTTAAGTTATATGAAAATGTTTTTGTGTAAACATATGTTTGTTGCTCTTTCAACATATCCTTGTTGTTGCATATAATCCTCCTGGACAAAAGTTCTTGATGAAAATAGGAAATGACTGGGTTTTTTTTTTCCCCAACTTTTTTTCTTTTTTTCGCTGAGGAAGATTCACCCTGAGCTAACATCCATTGCCAATCCTCCTCCTTTTTTCGCTTGAGGAAGATTAACCCTGAGCTAACATAGGTGCCAATCTTTGCCTATTTTTTGTATGGTGACATCTCCACAGCATGGCTGGTGAGTGGAGTAGGTCCATTCTGAGGACCAGAACCCATGAACCCGGGCCACCAAAGTGAAGCACAAGGAAGTTTAACCACTGGGCCATGGGGCCAGGCCTGACTGATTTTTTTAAATGTATAAAGTTTTGATTACTGAATGAAACACACCACCAAAAACAACCAAAAGAACAAAAACAGCACCTGGGAAGTCATGATAGAGAGGATGGCAATGATCTTTGTTTTTAAGAATTGTTCCAGAAAGCTTTCTTCTCCTCCAAAAAAATAAATAAATAAATAAAATAATAATGAACAAAACTGTGCTGCCCTCTTAGCTTCTGTGCTTCTGTGAATGCTTTTGATTCAGACTGACTGCTAAACTTTTAATCATGTCTGACTGGATTTCTTTCTTTTCTTAGGCTGAATAATATCCCATTGTATGAATATACCACATTTTCTTCATCCATTCATCCATTAATAGACATTTCAGTTATTTCCATATCTTGGCTTTGTGAATAATGCTACCATGAAGAATGGAATGCATATATCTCTTCGAGATCTTGATTCTATTCCTACAGATAAATACCCAGAAGAGGGATTGCTGGATCATATGGTAGTTAAATTTGTAATTTTTTGAAAACTTCCATACTGTTTTCTCTAATGGCTATACCAATTTACATTCCCGCCCACAGTTAATGGGGTTCCCCTTTCTCCACATCCTTACCAACACTTCTTATCTTTTGTTTTTTAAAACCAACCATTCTAACAGGTGGGAGATGAAATCTCATTGTGGTTTTGATTTGCATTTCCCTGATGATTAGTGATGTTGAGCACATTTTATACACCTGCTGGCCATTTGTAGATCTTCTTTGGAGAACTGTCTGTTCAGGTCCTTTAGCCATTTTTTAATCAGGTTATTTGTTTCCCACTACTAAGTTGTATGTGTTCCATATATGTTTTGGATATTAACCCTTATCAGACATATGCTATGGAAATATTTTCTCCCATTCTGTAGGGTGCATTTTCACTCGTTGATTGTGACTTTTGTTGTGAAGAAGCTTGTTAGTTTGATGTGCTATGAAATTCAGTTTGCTAGCATTTTGTTGAGAATTTTTGCACCTCAATTCCTCATGAATATGAGCCTGTAGTTTTCTTTTCTTGTAGTGTCTTTATCTAGCTTTGGTATTCAGATAATCCTGGCCTTTGAAAAGGAGTTTGGGAATATTCTCTCCTCTTCAATTTTTTGGAAGAGTTTAAGAAGAATTAGCATTAATTCTTTAAGTGTTTGGTAGAATTCACCAGTATAACCATCTAGTCGTGGGTTTTTCTTTGTTAGGAGGTTTTAATTACTGATTCAATCTCCTTAGTTGTTATTGGTCTGTTCAGATTTTCTGTTTTTTTATTGTTCAGTCTTGGTAGTTTGCATGTATCCAGGAATTTATCCATTTCTTCTAGGTCTTCTAATTTGTTGGCCTATAATTTTTACAGTAGTCTCTTAAGATCCTATATATTTCTGTGGTATCAGGTATAATGTCTTCTTTTATTTATAATTTCATTTATTTCAGTCTTCTCTCTCTTTTTATTAGTAGAGCCAAAGGTTTGTCCATTTTATTCATCTTTTCAAAGAACCAATTCTTAGTTTTGTTAATCCTTTGTTTTTCTACTCTTTATTTATTTTTACTCTGATCTTTTATTTTCTTCCTTCTTCTAACTTCGGGTTTAGTTTGTTCTTTTTCTAGTTCTCTGAAGTGTAAAGTTAGATCATTTATCTGAGACCTTTCTTTTTCTTAATTTAAGCATCTATCACTATAAACTTTCCTCTTAGAACTACTTTTGTTGCATCCCATAAGGTTTGTATGTTGTGTTTCCATGTTTGCTTTTCTCAATATATTTTTTCCATTGTGATTTCTTATTTGACCCATTGATTTTTCAAGAGTGTATTTTTTAATTTCCACATATTTTTGAATTTTCCTGTTATTGACTTCTAGTTTCATACCATTTTAGTCAGAATATATACTAGACATGATTTCAATAAGAAATCTGTAAGACTTGTTTTATGGCCTAACGTATGATCTATTCTATAAAATGTTTCACCTGCACTTGAGAAAAAAAGTGTATTCTGTTGCTATTGGATGGAAATTTCTGTATATGTCTGTTCAGAACATTTGGTCTTAGGGTTTTTCAAATTTGCCATTTTCTTTTTGATTTATAGCTGGATGATCTGTCTATTATTGAAAGTTGATTATTGAAGTCCCCCACAATTATCGTGTTGCTGTCTGTTTCTCCATTCCATTCTATTAATATTTGCTTTATATATTTAGGTGCTCTGATGTTGGGTGCATATATATTTATTATTTTTATATCCTCTTCATGAACTGACTCCTTTATCACCATATAATGACCTTCTTTGTCTCTTGTGACAATTTTTGACTTAAAATCCATTTTGTCTGATGTAAGAATAGCCACCCCTTCTCTCCTTTGGTTACTGTTTGCATGGAATATTTTTATCCTTCCCTTTACTTCAGTCTGTGTGTGCATTAAGCTAAAATGAGTCTCTTGAAGGCATCGTATATTTGGATCTTGCTTCTGTATGCATTCAGCCACTCTGTGCCTTTTGATCAGATAATTTAATCTATTTACATCGGATAGCTGAGGACTTATTATTGCCAGTTTGTTCACTGTTTTCTGACTGTTTTGTCATTTCTTTCTCTTTCTTCCTCTCTTGTTGTCTTCCTTTGTCTTATGATGATTTTGTAGTGCTTTGCTGTGCTTCATTTTTCTTTATCTTTTGTGTATGTACTACACAAAATATACCTTCTTCTCAAGTGCACATGAAACATTCACAAAATTTGACCATTTATTAGTTCTCAGAGAAAACATCAGTGTCACAAAGTAGAAATATTACAAAAAGTATTTTTTGATAACAATGCAATAAAACTAGAATTTGAAAACAAAGTTGAGAAACAAAGGTCCCAACAATTTTAGAGTTTACAAATCTGCTCTTAAACAGCACTAGGATGAAAGTGGAAATAAAGACAAAAAACAAATTTTCTGAATAGTGATGATAAAGCCATACATACAAGACATATGAAATATAGTTAAAGCAACTATCAAAGGAAAAATCTATAGCCTAACCACATAGATTGATTAAAAAGTGAAAGAATTAAAGAAATAAATAAAATTATTTACTTAAAAATTTGAAAAGAAACCAAAAGAGGAAACAAAAGAAACCATAAAAAGAAAATAAATAAGATAAAAGAAGAAATGAATACAGCTCCAAAAAAGTACACCAAATCAGTAAACCAAAAATCTTGTTTTTTTAAAAAAAATCTACAAAGTAGTCAAACCATTAGATAGTTTAATCATGGGTAAAAAGGGATTAAGCACAGAAATAAATACTAACAGAAAATAATTACTGACAATCAGCAAATAAAAAATTACTAAAACCAACATTGAACACATTTGTGTAAATAAACTTGAAAGCTATATAAAAATGGATAATTTTCTAGGAAAATGCATTTCACCACTATTGGCTGCTGTACAAATACAACACTTAAAAAGACCCATTTCCGTGGGAAAAAATACAGAAATTTATCAGGGAATTATAACACACACCCGATTTAAATAGTTTCACGGAGAATTCTACCAAACCTTTAGAAATCAAATAGTCCCAATGAAAATAAATTGTTTCAAAAAATTGAAAATATAAGTCAATTACAGGGGCTGCCCGGTGGCACAGTAGTTTAGTTGGTGCTTGGCAACCCGGGGTTCATGGGTTTGGATCCCGGGCACCCACCGACGCACTGCTTGTCAGCCATGCTGTGGCAGCGTCCCATATAAAGTAGAGGAAAATGGGCATGGATGTTAGCCCAGGGCCAGTCTTCCTCAGCAAAAAGTGGAGATCTTTCCAACTCTGACACCAAAGCCAGACATGAATTTTAATGATGAATTAAAACAACAAACTTTTACAATGCAAAATATATATATATATATAATATATATATTATATATATATATATAAACCAACTGCAAACTCATAATACAAAAGACAAATTGGGAACCAATATTTACAACATATATCACAGACAAAGGACTAAAATTATTAATACATAAAGAACTCTTAAAATTGTAAGAGGAAGAGCAGACACCTGACAGATTAAAAATGAGCAGGAGTTGATGTTAATATAAATGGCAGAATAGGTAGCTCCAAGGGCTTGTTACTCTGCAGAAACAAGGAAAAAAGTCAAGCAAAACTATCGTAATCAGATTTGTCAGAACCCAAAATAATAGTCAAAGGCTTATAGCAACCACTGAATGCTGAATAAAGACAAAAGGCATCATAAAAATGGTAAGATAGCTTTGTAGTGATTTTATTTGTCCTTCCTCCATACCCCCTGCCCCAGCTCAGCATCAATCTTGAAGACAGTGGGCCATTTTCCCCGTGTGAGATCAGAGTTAGAAAATAAACAGTAATGCAAGGTTTTAAACAGCTTAAGTGTTGAAGGAGTGCAACTGCATATAAACAACCAGCAAAGATGGGAAGAAGTGGTTTTATTCTTTTGGTTCTTTTAAAAAATTCTCCTCTTCTCATTTTATTTTTCTTTTTTGACTCTGGTATTCAAAAAAATCTCTTTCAAATCATTAACTGAACACATGCTAAAGAAGCAGAAACTGCAGAAACCAAACAAAACAAATGCTACAGAAATTACAAAAATAGTTTAGAAGTCAGTAAACAACCCCCCACCCCCCAAATCCAGGTATCTTGCACAACAATTAACAAAAATAAACCTTGAGGAGGGGGAAGAATCTGATCTCCAGAGTTACCACATTATAATATCCAAAATGTTCAGTTTTCAAAAAAAAATCAACAAGCGTGCATATAAAAAAGAAAGTATGGGGGGCCGCCCGGTGGCGCAGCGGTTTAGTCCGCGCTTCGCAGCCTGGGGTTCGCGAGTTCGGATCCCGGGCGCCCGCCAACGCACTGCTCGTCACCCACGCTGTGGCGGCGTCCCATATAAAGTAGAGGAAGATGGGCATGATGTTAGCCCAGGGCCAGTCTTCCTCAGCAAAAAAGAGGAGGATTGGCGACGGATGTTAGCTCAGGGCTGGTCTTCCTCACAAAAAATAAATAAATAAATAAAATAAAAAATAAAAATAAAAAAGAAAGTATGACCTATGCAAAAAGAAATAAACAGAAACTATCCCAGAGGAAGCACAAACATGGGATTAACTAAACAGAAACTTTGAATAAACTGCTTTAAATAAGCTCAAAGAGCTAAAGAAAATGAAGAGAACAAGCGAGGAACAAATTAAGAATATCTATAAAGATATAGAAATTATAAAAAGGAATCAAACTGGAACTGGAAAGTACAATAACTGAAACAAAAGTTGTTAGGACAACTGGATATCCAAATGCAAAAGAGTTGAACCCCTGCTTCAGACCACTTGCAAAACTTAATTCAAGTTGCATTGATGACTTAAACATAAAAGCCAAAGCCATAAAACTCTTATAAGAAAATATAGGAATAAATCAAGGCGTGGTACTGGTAATGAGTTCTTAGACATGAACAGCAAAAGCAACAACAACAAAACAAAAAGAATTACATTCAAGTTATAAGCTTTTGTGTAACAAAGGACATTATCAAGTAAGTGAAAAGACAACCTAAAGATCAGGGGAAATATTTACAAATCATATGTCTGATAAGGTTCTAGCATCCAGAATATATAAAGAATAATTACAATGCAGCAATAAAAAAAGGCAGACAACCCAATTAAAAAATTGACAAAGGATTTGAATGGACATTCCTTTAAAGAAGACATAAAAATGGCCTAGAAGCACATGTCAAGATGCTCAACTTCATTAGTTATTAGGGAAATGCACATCAAAACCACATGATACTACTTAATATCCACCATGAGGCCATAATCAAAAAAAGAAAAAGGAAGGGAAATCATCAGTGTTGGCAAGGATGTGGAGAAATTGGAACCCTCATACACTGCTGATAGGAATGTAAAGTGGTGTAGCCACTTTGGAGACATTTTTACAGTTTCTCAAAATGTTAAAAATAGAGTTAGCATATGACCCAGCAATTTCTCTCCTAGGTGTATACCCGCAAGAACTGAAAACAGCTACTCAAACAAAAATGTAAACACACATGTTCATAGCAGCACTATTCACAATTACCAAAAGGTGGAAATTATCCACATATCCATCAACAGATGAATGGATAAACAAAATGTGGTATATCCATACAATAGAATATTATTCAACCATAAAAAGGAATAAAATACTGACACATGCTACAATGTAGATGAACCTCAAAAACAAACTGAGTGAAAAAAGCCAGATATGAAAAGTTACATATTGTATGATCCCATTTATGTGAAATATCCAAAATAGGTAAATCCATAGACACAGAAAGGAGATTGGTACTTTCCAGGGCCTGGGGAAAAAGAGGGAATAGTGAGTAACTGCTTAATAGTATGTGGTTTCCATTTAGGGAGATTAAAATGTTTTGGAACCAGAGAGAGTGTGGTTGTACAACATTGTGGATGTACTAACTGCTACCAAATTATTCACTTTAAAATGATGAACTTTACATTACATTATGTAAATTTAACCTCAATTTTAAAAAGGCAAAAGATATAAACACTCTGAAAACAGATGAAAATATATCCCTTCAACATACAGAAAATGTTCAACTTCAGCAATAACACTGATGGCAAATTAAAACCACAATGAGATACCCTTTCTCATACAACTGGTTAGCTAAAATGCTAAAGCTCTTGTCAAGATTGTGGAGAAATAGTACAGTTCAAGTGGGAATGCAAAATACTTCAACCTCTATGGAAGGGAATTTGGTAATATCCAATAAAATTACGTGTGCATTAGTCTTCAACTCAACAATCCCACAGTTAGGAATTTACCCTGGAGGTACACCACCAATGATACCAAAATACTTATGCAGTATTATTGTGACTGCAAAATATTGGAAACTGTATAAATGTTTAAATATTGGAGATATAGGTTTAATGAGCTATGAAACATACACACAATGGAACACCATGCAACTATAAAAAATTGAGAAAAGTTTTATGAACCAATAGGGAATTATCTCATAAGTGAAAAATACAAACTGAAAAAGAGTACATACAACTAAAATTTTGTGTAATAAATAAAGAGAAATAAAAACTCATTTTTTTTTTCAAAAAAGAAATGTGACAAACATGTACCAGAATCTGATGATTTGTTATCTATGAGAAGTGAGAGGAAATGTGGCGGAAGGGATATAGGAGAATGGGACATTCCTGTGAGAATGCATAATTTTGAATTTTAGCCTTGTTATTCTTTCATGTATTCAAAAATTAAAATTTAATTCAACAAAGATAAGTTGCTAAAAGACCCTAAAACTGAAAGCAAAGAGCAACAAATGGACCCAAATATATTTCAAATAAATGGCATTTCCAAACTGAAGGGGAAAAAGAAGAACTAATCCAATCAACTTTTTTTGGACTGCTCCTTTTTTATTTTTATTCCTATTAAGTTTTAAAGACAATACTTTGACTACATAACATTCATTTAGAAAATAAAATGGCTCTCTTCTTAACAATTGAATACTTTTCTGTTTTATTGTAGTATGGATATAGTAATTCTGAAATAATTTTGTGTGCACTGTAGGATTAAGCCAATGTATACATATTTTTATGTTGCTAGGACCCAGTATTCTCACTGGGAGAATGAAAGGAGGGAGATACACATACCAAAAAGAAGGCCAAAAGAAGCCCACTGAGTAGGACAGAACTGGTATTATCAATGTAATCTCCCTCTCTCTCCTTCTCCTTCATACACACATATACGAAGTGCAAAGAGCAAGTGCAAATAGCACTGTTGCTAATGACGGGACTAGACTAAATAAACTCAAAGAGCTAAAGATAACCAAGAGAATGATGAATGACTAAAGCTGGAAGGATGTCTAGTGGCTGAAGTGCACCAAGGTGAAAGGAAAGTCTGATGCTCTACCTCATAAAACTGGAACATAAAACATGAGAAACATGAATCTAGGTAAACTGCAAATTATAAAGCAAGAAAGGGAACATTTAAATATTGAAGTGTGTGATATTAGCAAACTAAAATGGACTGGAAATGAACACTTTCATTCAGACAACTACAAAGTGTTCTACTCTGGAAATAAACTCAGAAGGAATGGAGGCAAATACTGAGGCAAGAGGAAGACCAAATATGAGATGGATTGATTCCATAAAGGAAGACATGAGTCTACAGGAGCTCAGTAGGAGTGTTGAGGGCAGGACATTGTGGACATCACTTCATAGTGTCACCAGGAGTTGGAGCCACCTTGATAGCACATAATAACAATACACATACAAATATATATATACATATAGAACAGAGGGGAAAGTCATAATTATGCCTCTTGGTCACTAGTAATCTTACCAAAAATGGGATCAAACATGTACTTGGTCAAACTGCTGGATGCAGCTGCCATTTAGATAAGATACAAAGGTCAGTGAAAATGTTGAACTGCACTGAGAATCTGCAGTCAGCAAAATTCACTGTGGGAAAACAAGTGTCAAAGGCCCAAGTTTTTCAACAAAGAAAAAAATTATAAGAAAAATAAAAGGGTTGGAGGGAATTCTCGATACTAGAAGAGATTTGAAAGACATGTCAAATAAAAAAAAATGGGCAAGACAGACTATGGTGACTTGGGATGCACATTTGGAAGATAAGCTGAAGAAAAGGCAAGGGATCCTTACTATAACAGATTCATGGTTATTTCTGAGGGAAAAGGTGGTTGTGATTAGGAGGAGTCACAGAGAAGCTTTCTGGGATGGGAGACCTGACATAGTTCTACATCTTGACCTGGGTGATGATTACTTTATAAAAAATGATTAAGCTACACATTTGTTTTGTGCCATTTTCTGTATCATATTTTATTTTGCAATTAAAAAATAATAAAGAAATAAAATCAAAGTCAAAGCATGGTGAACACGTGGCATCACAAAACCTCCAACCTATAACCACTCTTGTCTGGAGACCTACATCCAACTACTGTTGATAGAGGCTATTCCCATCAGTGTATGCATACTTTTAATACTGCATACTTTTAATACTGAAACACAATGAGCAGGGGAAATTTTGCTCCTCTGCCTCAGGTTATAACACAACTGCATCTTCAGGAATTCAGAATAACTCAGAAAGTTTCTGTCTGTTACATAATTCTCTCCTGTGAAAAGAGTTACACAAAATGCTGCCATTGTAAATGCAGTTAATTAACAGCAGTAATAGTGCTTGGGTAGTGACCAAGTGGAATTTCAGAGACTTGGTGTTGCCAGCCAGAAATCAATCTCTTATGGGAATTTTCTCCTACATCATGTTGGTTTTCCCAGGGTAACTAAGGGGAAGAGTGGTTAATGGGTCACTTGGGGGTGACATCTCTTCCTGTAAATTACCACTTGCTTCCCTACTGAGATTTTATTTTTTTGGCCATGAAGCCAAAGAAAGCCCTTGAATAACAAGGAAAGAAAATAATAATTGAATAAAAATAATGGAGGGGAGGGGAAAATTGCATCAACAATTGCAGTATTGCAATCTCCCTCAGCCCTTGAGTACCTTCTTCTCACAGTAAACTAAGGAGGTTCTGGCAGATCAACTCTCTCTATGTTTTCTAGCTTTGGATTTAAGTTTGCAATGAACCAAATAAAGCAAACTGTTACAGTCACTCCCAGCCATCTGAGCTAACATGTTGAATACAGAATCATTGCTTAATGCAATAATATCATTAAATATGATCCAATTCAACATTATATTCCTCCCACCCTGGTCCAACACACTTAGGATCAATTCCCATACATATGTTCGAGACTTCTCTTGATATAAATATGTAAATTGATGCAATTCTTTCAGTGTGTTTTACATCTTCTCATCAATCCCACTTTGTCCCTGACTCATTGGAACTTTCTGGGACTTGAGCCTGGTTATAGGACTGAGAGCAATGTGAAGAGGTGGGGGCAGGAACCGAGGATTATCAGTAGTTCCCTGTACAGCAATCAACTCAGGAGAGACCATTACAGTCTCTTCAGGTAAACAGAGATGAATCTCTTTAGAGAGAAGAAGATTCCACCAGTAAAGAAGGATTGGTAGAACTTAGGGATTGATTTAAGTTTCCTAGTTTTATTGGAACTTGCCAATATTCCCCATCCTGATTTTCAACGTTTATCACTTCCCAATCAATACCATAACTTTAATTTAAGGAACAGTATGAGATAGTGAATTCAGTTTCTCTTGTAACTCAGCAATACACATGTTAGGAAATTTTTTTCCCCCTAGAAGACATGACCCTGCAGTTACAAAAGTTAAAAGTTTCTTTTAGAGCAGTCATTGAGGGTTTCTGGTGCCTTACTTGGTCTTGAGATGGGAATTTAAAGCCTTGAACTCATCTATTTCTTTCCCCAAGACCTATAAACAACCAGTGCACCTATAAACAACCAACCAAACTCATTATACTCCATATTTTTACTAAAATATTCTGACAGCAATTATTTGATCATCCAAAGCCTTGGTTCCTATGGACACTCAATTGCAAGTGTCTATAGGTGATAACCAATGTAATTGTTTTGCTACTACATGCTAAGGACTATCAGTGTCTCCTTTATTGCTGACAACAGGCTCATTAATACTTTGAAATCTAACTTGATCAGAAAACTAATTCCAGATAATATAAAAACATTTTAGCAAACTCACTTTTTATTGAGATATAAACATATAACATTATATAGTTTCAGGTGTACAATCTAATGATTTGATATTTATATATACTGCAAAATGATCACCACAATTAGTCTGGTTAACGTCCATCACCACGTATAGTTAAAATATTTTGTCTTGTGATGAGAACTTTTAAGATCTACTCTCTTAGCAACTTTTAAATATACAATACAGTATTGTTAACATTTTTCCCACTGCCCACCCTCACACCCCCTGCCTCTGGCAACCAGTAATTTGTCCTCTGTACTTATGAGTTCATTCTTTTGTTTGTTTGATTCCACATATAAGTGAGATCGTATAGTATTTGTCTTTGTCTGATTTATTTCACCTAGATAATGTCTTCAAGATCCATCCATGTTGTCACAAATGACAAGATTTCCTTCTTTTTTTTGGCTGAATAATATTCCATTGTACACATACACCATATTTTCTTTATCCATTCATCTATTGGTGAAGCTATTCATTAATGGACACCAACATTTTTGTTGCTTCTATGTCTTGGCCATTGTGAATAATGCAGCAATGAACATGGGGGTGCACATATTTTTTTGAGTTAGTGTTTTCATTTCCTTCAGATAAATACCAAGAGGTGGAATTGCTGATCACATGATAGTTCTATTTTTACATTTTTGAGGAACTTCCATACTGCTTTCCATTGTGGCTGCACAATTTACATTCCCACCAACAATGCATGAAGATTCCCTTTTCTCCACATTCTTGCCAATGCTTATTATCTCTTGCCTTTTTGATGATAACCATTCTAACAAGTACAAAGTGTTATCTTATAGTGGTTTTGATTTGAATTTCACTGATTATTAGTGATGATAAGCACCTTTTCATGAACTTGTAGGCCATCTGTATGTCTTTGAGAAAACATCTATTCAGATTCTTTGCCTTTTTTTTTTTTCTGATAAGGCAGATTGTCCCTGAGCTAACATCTGTGCCAATATTCCTCTTTTATATGTGAGATGTTGCCACAGCATAGCTTGATAAGTGGTGTGCAGGTCTGCACCTGGGATCAGAATCCGTGAACCCCAGGCAGCCGAAGCTGAGCATGTGAACTTAAATATTTGGAGATTTTCCGGGTATTGTTTTCTTTATTTTAGTTAATGATGCTATTGTCAGGGAATTATTTTGTATGATTTCAATTCTTTTAACTTTGGTAAGGTTTGCCTTATGGTCCAGAATATGATCTTCCTTCATGAGTATTCTGTGTGCACTTGAAAAAAAAAGTGTATATTCTGCTCTTGTTGGGTAGATTGTTTCATAAATGATTATAGAATCAAATTGGTTGACAGTGTTATATAAGTCTTCCATGTCCTGATTTTTCTGTATATCTTTTCTATCAATTACTGAGAGTTGTCTAGGCCTCTAAGTTTAAGTGTGGATATGTCTATTTCTCTTTTCAATTTTATCAGTTTGTATCTCATGTATTTTGCAGCTCTGTAATTAAGGGCATGTACATTTATGTTTTTTATGTCTTATTGATAAATTGACCATGTTATAATTATGTAATATCCATCTTTATCCCTAGTAACTTTCTTTGTTCTGAAGTCTACTTTGTTAGTTATTAATATAATCACTTCCATTTTCTTTTGATTATTATTTGCATGGTATATTTCCCATCCTTTTACTTTTAACATATACATGTCCTTATATTTAAAGTGGGTTTCTTGTAGACATATTTAGTTTTTATTTTTTCCCTAATCTGATAATACTTGTCTTTAGTTAGTATGTAGGCCTCTATATTTAATGAAATTATTGACATGGTCATTTAGCTTTACTGTTTTTTATCATTTATTTTCTGTTTGTACCCTCTTTTTTTGTTAATCTCCTTATCCTTTCCTGTATCTTTTTGGATTATTTCAATATTTTTTTATGATTTGACTTAATTATTTTTTGTGAGGAAGATTGGCCCTGAGCTAACATCCATTGTCAATCTTCCTCTTTTTGCTGAGGAAGATTAGCCCTGAGCTAAGATCTGTGCCAATATTCTTCTATTTTGTATATGGTATGCTGGCACAGCATGGCTTGATGAGTGGTGCATAGGCCCATGCCCAGGACCCAAACCTGCTAGCCCCAGGCCACTGAAGCAGAGCGCACAAACTTAATCACTACACCACCAGTCTAGCCCCCCACTTAAATTTTTGTATTGACTTTTTGGCTATATATCTTTGTTGTTGTTGTAGCTGTTTGGTGGTTTTCTAGAGATTACAATACACATACCTAACCTTTCATAGTATACTTATATTTAATATTTTACCAGTTCAAGCAAAATGTCAATGATCTACCATATAGTTCTCAAGACCCTTCCCTCTTTATATTACAGATGTCATGTGAATTACATCTATAAATTCCATGATCTGAATATCCTACATCTGAAAATCTTATGATTCAAAAGTATAATTTTTACCTTTAACATTCATATATATTTTAGAGTACTTAAGAGGAGAAAAATAATCTCTTTGTATTTACCAGGAGATTGCCATTCTTGTTCTACCTGAAGTTCCACTCTTTTCCAGCATTTATGTTTTTTTCTGAGTAATCTGCTGATATTTGTGTCATTACCTTCTATGTAGTGTGTCTCTTTTCTCGGGCTGCTTTTAGGATTTTTCTTTGTCTGTAGTTTTGTGAGGTTTTATTATAATGATTCTGAGCATGGTTTTCTTTGAGCATACCCTGGTTGCTTTTGCTGAGCTTTATGAGTCAGTAAATTTATGTCTTTCAATATATTTGGAAAGTTTTCAACCTTTATTTCTTCAAATATTTTTTTCTATACTAATCTCTGTCTCCTCTCCTTCTGCAACTCCTTGAAAGAAATATTAGATCTTTTCATATTGTCCCCAGGTCTCTGAGAATCTGTTCATTTTCAAAATATATCTTTATAATCTCTGTTCTCCAGAGTAGACATGTTTAAGCTATGATCAGAGTAGATCATTTCTATTGATCTATCTTCAAGTTCACTGTCTCTTTCTGTTGTCATCTCCATCTGCTATTGATCCCATTCTGTAAATTTTCATTTGAAATATTATATTTTAAAGTTCTAAAATTTCTATATCATTCTTGTTTATAGTTTCTGTATCTCTGCTGAGAACTTTTATATTTCTATTCATTTAAGGCATCTTTCCCTTTCCTCATAAATCATAGTAATAATAGTTGTTTTAAAGTGCTTTGCCAATTCCAGCATCTCAATAATCTTGGTGTTGCTGTCTGTTGATTATCTTTTCCCTTGGGAATTGATCACATTTTCCTGATTCTTGTACATCAAGTAATTTTAGACTTTATCTCAGAAATTTTGAATATTATGTTGTGAGACACTGGGTAAGGTTAAAATCCTCTGGAGAAATTTTGTTGCTGATTGCTTCTTTTAGTAGTCAATAAGTTATGCTCAGACCATAAGTTCTGTTGAACCTTCTGCTGCTGGTGGTTTCAATGTCAGTTCTGCTTTCAAAGCCTTGCCTATACCACTTTGAGTCTGCCCCACTCATGTAACATTCATTGGTTAACCTGGGATTTGGGTAGAAGTTTACACCATAGATAAGTTCTCAGAGGTCTTGTTATGCTGGTTTGGGTCTGTTCCATACATGTACAGCTCAGGAACCAGCCCTGGATGCGTGCTGGCACATACACTGATTTACTGGGTCTCTTTCTCCAGGTCTCTCATCTCCAAGAAGCTTCACACACTCTGACTTGCAGAGCTCCTTTTTATTGTCATCTGACCAGAAATATGGAATTTTTCTTGGAGTTTTAGCCGACTGAATTCTGTTGAGCTGCAGCTCCATAACTAGATGTTGTCCTTGGGGTAATGAGGCAAGAAAAAATAGGCAGAAAAAAATATGAAAATTTCCCTCACATTCTTCAGACCACAGGGGCCCTCTCTCAGTTCCTTTGTCCAAAAGGATAGGATATCTGTCAGAATTTCAGCTGCCTGCTCTGCTGCTATAGCTGTGCAACAAGGGCTGCTCTAGGATAGGGAAAAGAGAGAAAAAGGGATTAAAAATATTTCCCCCACACTCTCCAACCTGCAGGGACCACTTTTCCTAGTTCCCTTGCCAGAAGTCTTGGTTTTCTCTTAGAGTGTTTTCTGCCTGTATCATGGCAACAATAGCTCTATATCTGGGATCTGTTCTCAGGTAAAAGCCATGAGAGAAAAGACAAAAAAAAAACTCACCCACTTATGGGTTACTTCTTCAAGTTTTGATTCGCCTCTGCAATACGTCAGCTTTTCCTTACTTTTGTTTTTCTTGCCTCAGGTAGTTTTTTTTTGTTTGTTTGTTTCTTTTCAAGATTGTTTAGATGTAGTTAATGGGAAAAATAGAGTCATGACATTTGGCCAGCATGAGAAATCTCACACTGGATTTTTACGAAACATTGCAAATCCTTCTAGAAGTTGTGTTGCAAATATTTGATTCATCTCTCTCTCCAGTTATAACTCTTCCAGGCCATACATTGTGAGGTGCTAACATGTTTCCCTACAAACCCATATAAAGGGTGAGCACAATTCTATATACATATAGTAAGCAAAAAATAATAATTTTAGGGGACAGATGAATGAATGAATAGATTACTGGTTCATGAACATGCATATATGTATGTGAACCAAAAGGAACCAGTGGGTATCATTAGTTTAAGCTTTTCAAAATTCTTCCCAGAAGGGTTCATATTACCAATAGAAAAAATATTGAGTGATCATGAGGCAATTATCTAAGAGAAAGAATAGTGAGAAAAGTGTTGGGAAGGCAGAACACAATGAAGCAGGAGAGCTTAGTACTCTTCTAGTCTGTAACTAGAGTGTTTTTAACTATTGGAAGAAGAATCTAAAGAGAAAATTTCCCTGCTGACTAAGTTCTCCAAGTCATACAAAGAAAACTGATGGCTTAAAATAGGCCTGAAGAACTTGAATGAGATATGGATGTTTTCCAACTCATTCATGGAAAAAGAAGAAGAGCTGTTATTGGAAAATGTGGAGATTACCAATGGCAAAGTGAATAATTATCACCTTGGTTATCTTAAGAGGCACATTATGAGAAAATATATGAACAAATTGAAAGACAACAATAAACTGATAATCTTGAGAGAAAAAGAAACCAGCTGGAAATAAATAACTGTGATTAGCACATATAGATGCAACCCCATATGAATCAACATAAGTTTTGAATTAAGATTTTGTCCAAGCCTTCGTTCTTCTTAGGGAAGAGGAGCATTCTTTAGGAGTGTGGTAACACCCAGGTCAATTGCTGATGCACTAAAGAAGTCAATTTTAAAATACCAGATACCAGTTACATGATGATCAGGATGAAGACCTTGTAACATTATTCATGAAATATTTCTAAAAATCACTAGTACTCTGAAAGATGTCTTCATTGCTGTCTTCATCTCTTTATTCCTCAATGTGTAGATGACTGGATTCAGAAAAGAAGTGACAACTGCATTAGAAAGAGCAAGAAACTTGTCCATTTGGGAACTGGGATGTGGCCATGTATAGATAAACATGGTCGGACCAAAGAAAAAAATACCACACTGATGTGAGCTGACAAAGTGGAGAGGCCCTTGGATGAACCACCTGAGGAATGTTTCCAAATGGTTATCAGGATGAAGATGTAGGAGATGAGGAGTATGAAGAAAGAGCCAACACAAAGAAACCCACTGTTGACAGTTACCATGAACTGCAATCTGTAGGTATCTGTACAGACCAATCTGAGAAGCCGAGGAAGGTCACAATAAAAGCTGTCCAATACATTAGGACCACAGAAGGGTAAATTAACAATAAATGCTAGTTGGAATAGTGAATGAATAATACCAAGGGCCCAGGCAGCAGCCAGAAACAAAATGCACACTCGTGGGCTCATGATGGTCAGGTAGTGGAAAGGCTTACATATGGCAACATAGCTGTCAAAGGCCATGGTTGTGAGCAGCACCATCTCCACACCTCCAATGACATGGATGAAGAAAATCTGAGCAATGCAGCCTCCAAAGGAGATGACTTTACGCTTTCTGAAAAGGTCATAAATCATTTTAGGGGAAGTAGTGGAGCAGGCTCCCAAGTCAACAAAGGAGAGACCAGCCAATAAGAAGTACATGGGGGAATGTAAATGAGGATCAGTGGTCACAGAAAACACAATGAGGATGTTTCCAGTCACACTTGCCACATAGAGCACAGAGGAGAACACCAGGAGGAGAAGCTGGATCTCCCATGAATGGGTGAGTCCCAGAAACAGAAACTCAGACACAACTGAGTGATTCCCTCCATCCATTGATCCAACAACTGGGCTGCTGCTGAAATTGTGAGAACTAAGAAAATGAAAGAAGTTGTAATTATTAGAGATGATGGTGATATTAAGTATTTATGCCACGCTGTTCACATGGTGAATGAGAACTGCCTGGTTATTCAATTCTCCACATTTTTGAAGTAATGATGATAACGATGATGATGGTGATATAAGCACAACTCATGAGATCATATCATTATTTGAACTATCAGCAAAAGCTCTCATATCCTAAAGTTAACAGGAGAAATTGGCAAGAACAAAAGCTTTACAGGTGCCTACAACAGGAAACAGAATATAAAGCAAGAAAGTATACTTACTCTCAAAGGGAGAGAGACAGTAGGTGGAAATACACTTAATTACCCCAGAGGGAAACTAGATATGTATACATATTATATCTTACAGTACTTTCCCATATCAACACATTTCATCTCCCTTTTATGGTAATTTTCATATTCTTCTCTCCATAAAATTTACCCTCGAAGAGTAGGGTTAGGGAAAAGTATGATTAATTGATGGATCACCATCTAGGAGTGAGAGTTTTCTGAAACATGAGATGGAACTGAATTAAAGAGAAACAAACTATAGAATAGGATGTAGAGTGAGATTAAGATAAATGAAACTGGGGAATATGAAACATGAGAACCAGGCAAGAGTAGTAAAAGAGGGAGTATAGGAACTTTATCAAAGGTAGAATTTCCTTCTTTTTCATTATGTCAGATCAGGTTCACTGCTGTTCTTAATCTTCCCAATTTTTTATTGAGGTAAAAACCACACAACATAAAATTTACCATTTTAACCCTTTTTAAGAGTAGAGTTGGGTGGAACTATTAAGTATATTCACATTGTTGTGAAACAGACTTCCAGAACTTTTTCATATTGCAGAGCTGAAACTCTATACCCATTAAACAACAACTCCTCTCTCCCCCTCCCCCCAGCCCCTGGTAACCACCATTCTACTTTCTGTTTCTATGAGTTTGACTATATTAGATACCTCATGTAAGTGGAATCATACAATATTTGTCTTTTTGTGACTGGCTTGTCTCACTTACCATAAAATCCTCAAGGATCATCCACTGAATCTTCCCATTTTTTAAAAGTTCTATCAAAAGTATACAGAACTTTCTACTGGCCACATTACTCAATAAAATTCTCTCTGGAGCCTATACTTGGCCCTGCAAGACTTCTATGCAGGCCAAATATATATATACAAATACTTGGGATTTCATTCTAGTTTCTGCTAAAGCATATGCCTGTATCACCACAAAGGATGTGACACACAACCGCAAATAGGTTCTGTTTGTCTGAACACATTAAGGTGCTTATGGCCAGCACTTGGAAATGTTGAAATACTAACTTTTTCTTCATCAGTGCCTCAGCCTCACTCACACACTCCCTTTATCTGCTTAGCGGTATCTCTATTCTTTAAAGTATTCAGTGCTTTCCTTTATTGTAACCTGCCCTGGCATTGGATATTATTATGCTTACTGTGTCTGAAATCCCAGCAGGAATGTTTTATCTCCAAGATCATTTATTCTTTTAAGCGTTTAGCCCATTTTGAAATGAGAAGAATGTCAAACTTCAGTAACAGTACAGGAGGGCACCAGAACTTTCTACTTGCACTTAAAGCTGATACTAAAGGGTTGTTGCCTTTTAAGTTTTGAGTATGCTTGCATGTTTAGGTGGAGAAGAGATGGAGGGGATAGAGAGGATTCCATTGCTGTGTCCAAATACCCACCATAGTCAATTCCCAGTAGAGGGTGAACCCTGAAAACAGCTCCTGAAGTTTTATTCCCTTAGAAGGTGCTGGGATACAGAAGGATAGGTTTACTGACATTCTTCTCCTTTTGTAGACACAGGTCCAGAAATTTGAAGAATCTTCTCACAAAAACACATCTCAAGTTGATGCTCTTCTCTGTCCTAAGACATTCCTCTGCCCCCAAATTTCCAGAAGCTCTCACTGTGATCTGACCCCAATTCTTGCTCACCACTTCTGAGGTGAGACTGTCCATACTCAACGAATTCAAATGACTTTGCTGTCACCTCCAGAGCCTACAGTCCATAATCTCACAATACACACTTTCTATAACCTCAAGCTCTTTAGATGTCAGAAATCTGTGAGCTTGGGCTGGAGAACAGGGAACTACACATGCTCTTCATTGTGGTGGGACAGACAGAATGAAGAGGACTGGTGGGATGAAATGCATGGGTGAATGACTGAGGCACTGGGGGAAGGGCCAGAAATACTCAGCAACTGATGAAGAAACGTGAAGACTTTTGTGTGGGGTAGCATAAGCATCCAGTGGAATCATACTGACAGTTCCATCTAAGAGATCGCCTGGTCCAGATTGGTCATTATTCAGATGAAAAACCTGAGACTCAAAAATGTAAACTGAATTACTTATAGTCACACTAATGCCAGAACTGAGGACAAGAACCCAAGTCTCTGAATTCCTGATCCAGACAGTATAGATACTGTATAAAATAACCTAAGAAAGAAGAGTAGAAAATCAAAATTAAAGTTGTGATTTTTCTGAGTTAAAACTGACACCAATCACCAGCATTTACACAAACTAGCCGTTATTCACAGGAAATTATTTTGCATGACAACAATAACTAAATACAAAAAAAGTGACCAATTAAAGTTGAGAAGTATATACAGAAATGAAATTATTCATTGCTACCATACTTTGAGTGCTCACTCTTCTTATTTTGGTACTCATTTTGAAGGACACAACAGTGGTAAAATATTTGAAGAAATATTTGTAACCTCATCATCATTTCTGTCTCTCTATATTTTACTCTTATCAAAAGGCAATACAAGTTCTCAATTATTTCATTAAACTTTTCTTGACAGTTTCAGTCCACAATGGTCAGAGTATTTTTTGTTGTTGTTTAACTTCTGTAAGTCACAAACTCAATAAACCCATTGGAAAGACATAAATTGCACATCTAATAGTTTCTATATAAGGTAGTATATGATATATGCCATACAAACAGTGGAGAGAATTATTTTTTGAATGTGTGAGAAAAAGACAATAGAAGTTCAAAGGAAGAACCAGTATTATCTAGTGAGCTCAAGGATTTCAGGAAGAGGGTGGAATGTGATCAGTCGTTTTAAATATGAGTGTTAACATTTTGCTCTATAATCTGTAGAGTTTGTTGCTATTAACCATATGCTTTAAAATGTTCATTTGTATATCACCCAAAGTTCATAACTAGGTGTGAAAGTCAGTAAATATTTCCAGAATGTATGAAAGGTTGGTTACTAACCCCTCCACACTCCAGGAGCCATGACTCCGATGCTTTTCTCTCTCCACCACCTTTTTCAATAGATTTCACATGTAGCCAAGGATATTTCTCATCTCAAAATTGATAGTAACCATAACTAATAGTATCTATCTAGAGGCATACAACCCTCTACAACACATATCTGGCTTGTGGATAGGAGGAAACTTTCCTCTGCAAAACTTCATCCAACACTAAGTTTAATTTCATGAAGCTTGGCAATAATCTGAGAGGTAGAAAGGAATAGGGAAGAGAGAAGGTAGAAAGGAAGAATATGAAAAGAGAGAAAGACACAAGGAAAGGAGAAATTAGAAGAGAAACGCACTATGATAATAAAAGGAAGAGAGAGAAAAAACAAAAACACACAAAGGACAGAGGGAAGAAGTTCAGAAGAGTCCAGACAAAAGCGAATAGGAAGATCCAACTCCCACTTCTAGTCAAGTGATTCAGTTCAAAAAAGCAAACTCCTTCAGTACCTGCCCAGCCAGGCTCACATGATATCTGTGACTATCACACGTGATAATGGACAGATTGATTTTTACAACTGAATGCCAATGTAAATCATCCATAAATTATAACTGCTATTCTGATTTGAGAAACATACAGTACAGCTGTTAGTAGCCTGGGGTTTGGAGTCCATCAGGCCTCTTTTCAAATCCAGACTCCAGTACTCACTTGCTATGTGAGCATGGGAAAGTTACTTAACCTCTCTGAGCCTCAGTTTCCTCATCTGTAAAATGACATAAGACTTCCCAGGCAACTTGTGGTAGGAACTAGGTGATATTATATACGTAATATATGTCTAATGTAGTACCTGCCACATTGTGGGGACACAATAAGTGAGACATAATACACAGTGAGGACCAGCAAGCTATGTCCCAGTTCTCAGTTCTTAGTATTAAAAAGTCTTTAATTCTGAATCCATTGTTCTGAGATAATCAAGGGGAACTGGTTTCAATTTAGTTTTTCATGTTTATGCTGATGTCCAGCAGCTTGAAAGGCTTCATTGGGAATATTTCCCATAAAATAATTTTGCTCCTAAGTGGAGACACTGCTCAGGGCTTGCTTTGTGAGAAGTCTGTGTTCTGACAAATAATGTCAGACTGTGCCATTTACCCCAACCACTCCTCTCCCAACAGCCAAAGCCATGGATAAACTCACACAAAAACTATTGTGAATCCTTTCTTGACCACCTCAGATGACACTGGTCCTTTGCATCTGCGTGGGGGAGAGGTGCTTCATGGAATTTACAAAGGTTGTGCTCATCCAGATAAAAATTTGCACAAACTTGCCTAGGAAGAGGAGGCAAATCCACAAATTCTCAGGAAATAAGACTTCTGCTCCCAAAGTACCATTTTTCTCAAGATCCAGTTAGCATTCTTCAGTCATAGCTGTTTCTAACCTTGTGCAAGTAGAAAACACAAAGACAGTTTATGCCTGTCAAACTATCAGTTATGGATGCAGATGGCAACTCAGGCTGATGCAGTCCTAGTTTTCTTTATTCCTATTCTACTATGCCTTCTTATTTTTCTCTTAATTAAATGTATTCACTGAGTATCTATTTCTGAGTTAGTTGCTTAGAAAGACAATGCCTATCTAATATTTTAAGTAACTACCAAACAGGCATAGTAAGATGAATGTCACAGAATTAGTGATACCTGAGTCGAGTGGAAGGAGAAAAATGCAGCTGTGGTGATCAGAGAAGACAAAGTGGAAAATGTGGCATCGAGCAGAGTCTTTATAAATAGTAAATATTACAATCTATAAAGGTAGAATTGGAAAGATCATTTCAAGCAGATGGTACAATCTGAGAAATGACAGGTAGCTTCAAGATACCCTAGCAGAGTGGTAAAGAGTGCAAGTTGCCTGGAGAATGGAAATTGTTTAAGAGAACAGTGGAAAGTAAGATGAGAAAAAAGTTGAGACCAGTTTTACCCGACCTCAGGCTCTAACTTAAGACGACTGAGCATTATTAATAAATAAAGGGAAGCAAAGACTTAGCAGCAAGGAATTAATGATAAGACCAGTGCTCCAGTAGGATGATTTATTTGTCAGTGTGATGAATAAACTGGAAGGAAGGAACAAAAGAGAGAAGCCCAATTAAGAAACTGCTGTAATAGAGTGTATTTGACTTAAGAAAATCTTCATCACATCACCAAAACCTTCTCTATCCTTAGAACAGAGAAGCTTTGCCCTTGGATTTCTTACTATTTTTATCCCCCTCACCCACCTGTTTTGCCAAGGGAGCGAAGAGATCAGCATCGCTAAATATTCACATATGGTCTCCCCAAAAATCAACCAGATTCTATTCAGGATCATTACAGACTCCCACAAATAGCTGTATAAAATGATGCCACAGTAAGTGTGGAAGCTAATTACAGCCCCAGAGGGCAGTGACCAAGTGATGCTGCAGAGATCTGCGATTGCCAGACTGAGCACTTGGCCTGGGGAATTATAATCTTCGATCATTTTGCTTTCCCCGTGTAATCAAGCAGAGAAGCTATTAATGAGAGGAAAGAAGAGGTGTGTAATTTTCTTATAACAAAGACACTTATTGCCATATTCTAGAACTATTTTGAATCTTTATTTTATGGTGACTGAATATGCATTCCACAGAAAAATTTAAAATTATCTTTTTTATTTTCATTTATTTTATGATAATTTGAATAGTACACATTCATCTTTAAAATGTGAAATTACAGAAAAGTACTTTAAAAAGTTGAGGACAGAATTTTTTGAGCTTTCTTTAAAAAGAAAGAATATTTTAAAATGTGAAAATAAAGTGGTTTTGGAAATTAATCATATTGTGTATTATCTTACTGAATCCTCAGAACAGCATTGCAGAGCAAGTATTGTCATCACTGCATAATTTCAATCTATGAATTAAACTAAATTATGTGGTTTATAAAAACAGTTTCATCTTTAAGCCCAGAACTGAAAACTTCTTTCCTGTTCTTCCCTACAGCATACCTCACTGACAATGTCAAAGTACAAGATAAATGTGCCATGTTGCCCATTTATTTTACAGGGTAAAATCACAATATCAGGCAAGAACAACCACCACAACAAAGGGATTAGCTGCCACAGCACTTTTGAAAATAGATGTGGAATTATAGCTTAAGAGGGCAGAAGAAAATATCTTTCCTCTTTTCTTCCTTCTAAGCCAAAGTAACAAGGATCTAACTAAACCATTACCTCATTCATTATAACCCTTCCCTCCTCTGCGCTCAAGAACCACTCCAACTTGCCCCCTCTCTTTTCTGTATCATCCATGTTTCTCTCTCTATTGTATCTTTCCCCTCAGCTTTCACCACTTGCTATATCTCCCATCTTACTAAAATCTCTTGATCCAGCTTCCCTTTCTGGTTACTGCTCCATTTCTCTAAAGACCTTTGCAGCAAAATTCCTCAAAAGAGTTGCCTCTGCTCTTTCTAATTCCTCTCCTCTTGATTTCTCTCAAATACACTTCAATCAAAATTTGCCCCCAGGACCCCTACAAAAACTTGTCTTTTAGTTCTCTCATGACTTTCACATCTAAATCCAATGATCAATTCTCTGTCCTCATCTTTTAATCACAGTTATTTCCTCCAATCTTCACACACATTTTCTTCACTTGGCTTCCCCAGGCACCACACAATCCTGGTTTTTCTTCTGTATCACTTGTGATTCCTTCTTCATCTCCATTCATTATTATTCACTTTCTGATCTCTTAGTGTTTGAGAATACCAGGGCTCAGGTCTTTAACCTCATGTCTTTTCTCTCTGTATTCATCTCTAGGTTATCTCATCTAGTACCATGCCTTTAAATAGCATCTACATGTGAATCTCTTGCTCAGAGTTCTACCCTGAATATCAGACTTGCTTATCCAGATGCCTACTTCACATTTCCACTTGGATATCCAATAAACATCTTAGATGTAATGGAAACAAAATTTAGCTCCTGCTCCTACCTCTCCTCCATCTTAAGTGATGACAAATCTATCCTACCCATTGTTTAAGTCAAAAAAACTTGGAGTCATTTTTCTCATATCCAATATCCCATCAATTGGGAAATCCTGTTAGCTATCCCTTCAAAATCTCACCTCATCTTACCATCTGCATTGCTATTGAATCCACCATCTCTTTCTTCCTTTAATTTCTGCAACACACTACTACCTTATTTCTACTTAGACCATTGCCCCATCCTTCCCCAGACTATTCTTAGCAGGACATCTTGATATAAAAATAATTGTAAATGTAAATGATATCTTGTCACCTTTCTGCTCAGAATCCTCCAATGGTCCTCATTCCTCAGAGTAAAAGCCAAATTTTTTACAATGGTCTACAGAATCCTACATGATTCAGCGTCTGTTTACTGCCTTGAATATTCTCCTACTATTTTCCCACTTTTTTTTACACTGACAAAGTCACACTGGCCTTCTTGCTGTTTCTTGAATACACCAGGCATTGTAGCCCTTTGTACTAGCTATACCCTCTGCCTTCCACCCTGATATCTGCATTGCTAACTCACTCACCTGTATCAAACCTTTGCTCAATGACACCTTCCCGATGATGCCTACACTGACTACTCCACCAAGTGCAACCTACTCCCCCAACTCTGGAGTTTCAGATTCATCTTAACCTACTCTGTTATATTGCTACTGCACTCATTTCTTTTCAACTTACTTTAAAATTTGCTTGTTTATTTTGCTCATTATTTATTCTTTGGCTAGCTCGACTAGAATACAAGCTCTACAATGGTAGAAATTTTTTTTTTTTATAATTTTATTTACCAATGTATGCCAAAAACCTACAATAATGCCTAGCACTTAGTAGGCACTTGATATTTGCTAGATGAATGAACAGTAGAGACAGAGAGCCAAAGGTGGGGAGGAGGAGTCAGGGGAGAGAATCACTCTTGAGTTTCTTGTTTGCATGACTGGATAGATGTTGGTGGAGGAGGACACAGTTTTCAGTGATGATCATGGGGACCATTTTGAATCTATTCAATCAAAGTACATAAGAGGCATTCAAGAGGAGATATCAGAATATGGGTTATACACATGGGTCTGGATCTCAGAAGAGACAAGGACCATATTTTATGTAATAATGTAGTATGAAAGCTTACAAATCAGAAGGGAAATGATTGTTCACTACATGGTGCTAAGAAAACTAATAAGCAAATTTGAAAAATTTAGATCCTCTCCCATTTTTTACACCCAATATAATTTTCGGGTGGACAAACTATTGTAGAAATACATGTTCATGAATATTCGTTAGGTATTGCAATAGAAAAGGGTTTCCTAAGAATAAAACTATGATGTCACAACTAAAAAGATTCATGGAGTTGGAGTCACAAAAACTACAACTTTAATCTTTCAGAATATGATAGTTAAAATTAAAAAGGAAACAAACTAGGAGAAACATTTTGAACACAAATATGATAATAAAGGAGTTAGTGTCATTAACATATATGTGGGACTGGTAGATCAACCTAACAACACAAGTATTCTATCTGTGGGGATGGCGAGGGAGAATTCTTCAGCAAAATATATTAATTCTATTTCAAATAAGGAAAAATATATGTGACAGTTTTTTTGCCTGCCCTGAATCACTTTTCCCCTTGCACTGTTTGCTGTACCCTACCTCCCCTATTTTGGAAATGTTCCTCCTCAGATTCATGTAGTTCTTTGGAGGCTGTCAACCAGATAACCTTGGCCCATGCCCACTGGGGTGGGTATGTGATCCAGACCTGGCCCCTGAGAGACCTGGTATGGAGCTAAAAGAATACCAGGTAGGATCCTATCATTGAGTTTTAATAAGAACGCTGGGAAAGAAAACCTTTCCATTTTCCATGAGATTGCTCTGCTGGAATGATTTAAACTTGGAGTTATTTGCAGTCTCTCTTCTCTCTCCACACCATACATAAAGAAATTCACGTGCAAAAATAGAAAACCAGACAAATGAACAGACATAAACAGATTTAAAAGGTAAAGGGAGGAGAAAAAGAAAGGGAGAAAAGAGAAAGAGAAAGGGAGTGAATGAGAGAGCAAAATTTAAAAATGTGAAATTGAATGAATCCTTGAAGTCCACGAGGCTGGCTCCACTATTGGATATCCCAATAACCTGAGTCCATAAGTTCCCTTTTCACAAATACTTTAAAAGTTTTTAATTATAGTAAAAAAAAAACCCCACACATAACACAAAATTTACCATTTTAACTGTTTTTAAGTGTACAGTTCAGTAGTGTTACATATATTCACATTGTTGTACAACAGATCTCTAGATCTTTTCCTCTTGCAAAACTGAAACTACACAGTTCTTTTCTTTTTAAGCTTGTTTTGATTGGATTCCTAACACACATTCTGTAAAGAATTCAGATTAATAACATCATTTGAAAAGGTACAAGCATACAAAAACTGAAGAAATTTATAAAAAGATTTTATCTTTTTTCTGTCTTTTAAAGTGACCAAGATTTCTGATAAGTGATCATATTCAGTGCTTTTGGACAGGTACTGTAAAGGAAAACTTCTCAGAAGGTAAAAAAACTTTGGGGAGTGAGGATAATACAAGTAAAGGGTTTAAAATATTATTATATCCTATTAATTCCAAACATGTCAATCTATAAAGGAAGTAATCTGAAAGGTAGACAGAGGTATATGCAAGAATTTTCAAGGTATAGTAAAAAATTGAGGACAATCTAATTGTCATTTGAAGACAAACAATTTAATCTATTGTTGGATAGAAGAATAACAAATATATTAGGCATGTGCTTAAAATTAATTTCTTGTAAAAAAATTTAATAATGTGAGAGAATTCTCAGAATATAATATTCATCAAAATGGCAGAATAAAAATGTAGAGATGAAAAATCCAAATTTCATAAATATATATTTGTATTTAGGCATAGAAAAAACACTAGAAATAAATATACCAAGATATTGCTAATAATTATCTCCTTATGGTGACTTTACAAGTGATTTCTATTTTTTCATTACTAATTTCCAGATAATGTTACATAGTGAGCATATTTTCTTTTTATTAGAAGAAAAAATAATATTTTCTCAAAGAAATGAGAAAATAACAAAGGATTTCACATCAGAAGTAATTGAAAATACAGTCTCTTTAGAATTGGAGAGGTATTTATCACTACTGTTTTGATTGTAGGTGAAAGAACCACAACTTAAACAAATTTAAACAAGAACATGAATGTATTGGCTCACTTATTAGCTCAGCTAGTAACCTTATTGAGTGGAGGGCTAGAATGAAACTGAATGCCCAAGACAGCTGGAGAGAGATAGAAACATCGTCAATGTGTTTTGCAGTGCCTCCACCTCAAACACTCTTGCTGTACAAGCAGAAGCTGATTTTGAAGTGGGAGGGGGAGGTGGTCTAGAAAGAGCTATCCCTATAAAGAATTGTCAAGCCACAGATTCTCGAAAGGTGGGATTATTTGGCTCCAGACATGGATATAATTATTAAACAATGCACTTATATAACATTACCAGGTTATAAAAAATAATCAAATTAAAAATCATAAAAAAACTGTGCGCATATAGACAGTACAAGAATCCTATCAGAAAAACTGTAGAACAAATACTAAAAGCATAACATGGGAAGAGAAAAGTTTATTTTTTTCTCTCTTGCTCTTTCTCTTGCTCAAAAAAACAATTGAATTCTCTGTCTTTGGAGATTTCTGCAGCTACAGGAACAAATGTTTCTAATCAAAATTTTCTCTTCTCTTCCTTTCCCACTAGCCTAGCAAACCATAAGTAATGAATATCTTACTCAAGGGTTATTTCTTCCATTCATAATTAGTGGCCTATAGAAAGTTAAAATCCAGTAGAAGTACAGCCAGTATGTATGGTTTATACAGATAGAATACAGAAATAAGCTAAAAAGCCAGAGAATATAGAGAAACCTATATTTAAATATATTGAAAATATAGAAAGTAATAACTGACATGAGGAAGAACAAAAAGGATAAAACTAAATTACCAAAGAAGTCATCATTTGGTCTCTACCCAGACAAGATTGACTTAACAACATAAACTAACATATAAAATCTTTCTCACTTTAGCTTTAAAATCAACAAAAATCTTCTGGAAAAGGAAATTGGATAAATGTCAAGGCTATTGATGGAAAGTGGTCAGAATGGTGCTGAAAATTGCTCTGTTTTGATTATAACTTTTTCCTTTTTATGTGTGGAGTACACCTTAAGGGGAAAATATTAACTTCTCTTTGAAAGATAATTATATGAATGCAATGTAGCTAGACAGAATGTTTACATGAATTTGTGAGAAGGTTTGTTTGTTTTTAAAAAAGGCTGGATGCCTTTCATCATTCTAGGATAATTGACGGATTTTGAGTATACTACATTTTAAAGGTCTTAAAACTAATTGAATTGTGCTATTGTTACCACCAAAAAAGGGGGTTCATCTGCTCACCACAAGACATGCCAATAGTCAAGAGGCAAGGTGATAGGAGAGAAAAGGCTTTTTATTACAGCTTGCCAGCAAGAGGGAAGATGGCTGACTAATGCCTGAAAGAACTATCTTACAGAACAAAGACTACAGGCCAGTTATATGGGAGAGCTTGTCTCCGAGTGGGGGAGGCATCTGGTCTCGGGGTGGAGGCATCCATCTGATCTTAGTTTCTGATGATCTTTTGTTTTACTGGATATGCATCAGAGACTGGAGCAACACCTTATACCCAGATCTT
The DNA here is from genome assembly GCA_031878705.1 of Tapirus indicus. Lineage (NCBI taxonomy): Eukaryota > Metazoa > Chordata > Mammalia > Perissodactyla > Tapiridae > Tapirus > Tapirus indicus. The sequence goes on from CM062918.1 coordinate 27,599,341, forward strand.
TCAGTTGTCATTGATGATGGCTACCAGCAGATGCTCCCTGTTTGGGGGGTCATCACATTCCTAAGGAACTCAAAATAACAAAGTTATCATCTTATCACAGCTGAGAGGTACCTGCGCAAGTGGGGGTTGTAACATCTACAGAGCAGTTAGATCTCCTCCAGGGTGCATATCCGGCTGGGTTAGTTACTCAGAGGTCATTCAAAGTTACAATAGGATTTCCTTTCTATGATATGGCTTCCCTTACGTCAACCTCATCTTGAGCCAGTATCACTATCACAAATTGAGTTATTCATTAAAATCGTTAGCGTGATGGTTTCAGGTTTGTTGTATTAAAAAAAACTAAAAACGTACTGAGTGGTAACTGATTTTAACAAAAGATAGAAGGACTGTTTCATGTCAATGACAAGACTCGAGTTGATTCTTTAGGGTTAGAGATCAAATAAAAATAAGAAACAAAGACTAAATAGCAGACACACACTAGAAGAAAGTGTCTAGCCTTCTTTTAATTTTGATTTGAGGCTACTGCCACTATGGTTTCTGAACTGAGAAAGTGAAACAAATAGACGCTTACCCTCCTATTTTCTAAAGTAAAGATAAATTTTAAAATTCACATTATAAATGTTAAAAGTTTGCAGTCTTTGAAGAAATTGAAATTCAGAGAGTTTAAGTGACTTAGGTAAGATAACACAAAAAGTCAGTTGGTGCTGTTGGGACCAGAATCTCTGAATTTTAAATGCAAATTTTGTGGGATGCTCTACTGCCTTTCATATTAGACTCTTGTTGTAAAACATAGACTGTAAAATTTGAGGGATCAGGCAAATCTATATGTTGAACACCACAAATGTGGCCTGCCTTGTGCTTTTGTAAATAAAGTTTTATTGGAACTCAGTAATGCCTATTCATTTATGTGTTATCTATGGCTATTTCAATACAGCAACAGCAGAAATGAATGGTTGCAACTGAGATCCTATAGCCCACAAATTGGAACCTATTTACAATATGGCCCTTTACAGAAGAAGTTTGCCAACGTTTGATCTACTTGACTGAAAATAAAGTCGAGAACATTCTTCAACATATGGGACAAAGCATGAAAGCAAGATTTGTGAATTAGAATGTGTAAGAAATCATAGATCCTAAAGATGATTGCTACTTTTTACTCATAACCAAAAGGCTGAAATAACAAAGCAGAACAAGTCAAAAGAGAGAGATGAGACACAAACAGATAATGAAGCATAATTTTAATAAATGTACCATTTATAGGGCAGGATATCTTAAAAACAGTAGTATGGGAGTCAGCCATTGGCATAGCAGTTGGGTTCGTGGGTTTCACTTCTGGTGGCCTGGGGTTCACAAGTTTGGATTCCAGGTGCAGACCAATGCACAGCTTGTCAAGCCAATCTGTGGCACATCCCATATAAAGTGGAGGAAGATGGGCACGGATGTTAGCCCAGGGCCAATCTTCCTCAGCAAAAAGAGGAGGATTGGCAATGGATGCTAGCTCAGTGCTAATCTTCCTCACACACACACACACACACACACACACACACACACACACAAATAGTAGTATGGTTATCCTGAGACACAAACTTATTTACCATCATTATTTCATAGGTGTGAAAGGCATTATGCAGTTATTTGGAAACTGAAAAGTAAGATTTAATATAATATTTGATTTCTATGTCTTTAATATAAAAATCTCTTTCTATTCAAGGAAGAAAGTCACCCATTCTTGAATGATAACAAAATAGATCCACCATATGGGTAAAAAATGTCCACAAACACTCAGTAATGTATAGTAAAAAGATGGTCCCAGTTCCAGTTCAAGATGGATAGGTAAGAGGATCCTGAACTCACCTCCTCCCACAAACACACCAAGTCTACACATACATATGGAACAATGTTTTCTGGAAAAAAAAAAAAACAAACCTAAAAATTGAATGAGCAACTTCTATGCTCGGCCAACAGGCCAGGAAGCCGAGAGAAGGCCCACATCTAAGAAATTAGGAGAGGCTGGGACAAAATTTTGCCTTACACCCCACCTCCAATTCGCCCACCCCCAGACCTCCCCCATCCCTGCATGGTAACCCAGTCCTGAGGGAACTCAAAACCCAGAGCTTCTCTGTGAGGAGCAAAGGGTTCAAGCCCCACATTGGGCAACCCCAACTTTTAAGACCTGCACCTGAATGACAGACCCCCAAAACATCCAGCTTGAAAAACAGCAAGGCACTTGTCCAAGAGACCCACAAGGCTATAACAGTCTGAGAATCCACTCTTAAAGTGCTAGTGTGCTTGGGCTCACCTGCCTCAGGGCCCAGCTGGTAGCTATAGATCAAGGCTGCCCAGACTTTGGGTGAGAGAGGTTCATTTGCTTTCTGCTTTTCCTGCAGGGTAGGCTTGAGTGGCAGGCATGTGATTTCACACATATTTGGAGGCCTGCTGGGGTGTTCTCCACTCTCCCAGATGGAGACTGGCAGGAGCCATCTTCTTGCTCTCCCTTTGCTGCTACAGAGAGCCAGTGTCTCCTGGAGGGGAGCTTTTACCCACATCTGGTGCCCCCCCTTTTGTTTAACCTCTGGTGCCCTGGTCGTTATGTTGCCATGGAGAGGATGCTCCTTGATTGCCTGGCTCTGGTAGCCAGGGGGGCTTGTGTTCCTGGATCCCACAGGACTGTGGCAATGGGAGAGAGAGTCCTTGGGGGTGGTAGCCTTGCAGGTGGTAGGGACAGAAAATTTGTCAGTAGTCACTTGCAAATTTTGTGTTTCAATAAAGCCATTTAGTGATTTTTTCTAAAACCCATACACTGACTGAACACTCTCCTCATTGCCTTCTGCATCTCTCTGTTCCTGAATGTGTAAATGACCGGATTTAGAAAAGGAGTTAAAACTGCATCAAATATGGCTAGAAACTTATCCAGGTGTGCTGAAGGAGAGGGCCACATATAGAAAAAGATCAATGGACCAAAGAATAAAACCACCACAATAATATGAGCTGATAGAGTGGAAAGAGCCTTGGATGAACCACATGAGGAGTGTTTCTGGAGAGTGGCCAGGATGAAGATGTAAGAGAAGATGAGTAAGAAGAAAGCACCCAAGGAAATGAACCCACTATGAGCAGTGACCATGAACTCCAGTTTGTAGGTATCTGTGCAAGCAAGTTTGATGAGCTGAGGTATGTCACAGTAAAAGCTATCTAATACATTAGGGCCACAGAAAGGCAAGTTTACCACAAAACCTAATTGGGCCAATGAGTGAATAAAACCAATGGTCCAGGCAACCACTAAAATCAAAATGCACATCCGTGGGCTCATGACAGTCAGATAATGGAGAGGCTTACATATGGCAACATATCTGTCAAAGGCCATGGCGATGAGCAGCACCATCTCAGTGCTTCCAACAGCGTGACTAAAGAAGATCTGAGCTATGCGGCCTCCAAAGGAGATGACTTTCTGCTTCCTGAAAAGATCATAAATCATCTTGGGTGCTGCAATAGAGCAAAATATCAGGTCAATGATGGAGAGATTGGCTAACAGAAAATACATGGGCGTGTGCAAATAAGGGTCAGAGGTCACAGTTACCACTATGAGGAGGTTTCCCATCATACTAGACATATAGAAAAGACAAGAAAAGAAAAAGAGAAAAAGCTGGATCTCCCAAGAATTGGAAAGTCCCAGGAACACAAATTCAGACACCACTGAGTGGTTGGCTCCATTCATTGGCTCATTTGGTAGATTCAATCTCCTGCTACCTAAAGGAAGAGAATGAGACAATTCAAATTAATACTATTATATTAATACCCTCTATTGAAAAGTATACAAATTTTGGAAGGCAAATACTACCTGAGCACTTCACAAAAATTAAATAACACCATTTTGGTCACTATTGCTTTAGTACATATGAAAGTAGCTGAGTTGCCAGGTGGCCTTGCTAACACAAGGAATGGTGAGTGATCTAGTGGACTGGTACCCAGGGGTGCACCTGATGAAACCACAAACAAAGGGCATTTGATGTTAAATTGCTTTATCTGTATGATCAATGTTAACTCTCCTCTCCCTGGGGGAGTAATAACCAATCACATATACGAGATAAGGAAAAGAGGACTATTGTATGACAAAGAGACTTATAAAATCCTGTAACTCTGATTTTGTTGCTCAAGCCAGAAATTATCCTTCTCTATTTTATACTTCCCAAAATATGATTAATTCTTTAATGTCCAGAGCAAACAGTCCCTCATCTGTCTAACCTTCGACATGACTCACCCCTAAAGCCACATTTACCTACTACCTATAAAATTAGTCATGTATCTATTTCCTCCATAAGATTACAAACCAGTGAAGGTTATAATTCATCGTGCTGTTCAATTTTTATGCTCATACAGTATCTTGCAAATATTAGGTGGTGAAAAAAAAGATTTTTGAGTAAATGAATGATTAGACCAAAGTAGTTCCTGTCTATTGACTCATTCCATTCAACAAATATTCATCAAGCACTTATTATGTGCCAGCAAGTAGTCTAAGCACTAGGAATATAGCCAAGAACAAAATAGACGGAAGCCCCTATCCTCATGGATTTACATTTTGGCAGAGAAAGAATGAAAATTTGAAAACAAATACACAAAAAGATATATAGGGTGTCAGATGATGATTTCATTACGGAGAAAAATTAAACACAGAAGGGGAATGGGGCAGTATGGAGAAAGCTTTTATAAAATAGAATTGATGGGAAACTTCTTGCTGATAACTTGACTAATTAGAAAGCTAAAGGAGGTGAATGAGCAAACCCTGAAGATATAGGGAGGAGGAATATTCCAGGCAGAGACAACAGCAAGAGTAAAAGCCCTGAGGTGTGACATGCTGGGTGTGTTCAAAGAACTACAAGGAGGCCAGAAAGGCTGAACATGAGTATGTGGGTGATGGGATGAGGGATGTATAGCAGGGCCTTAGAAGCCATTGTAAGGAATTTGGTTATTATTCTGAATGAGATAAGCAGCTGGATTTTGAAAAGGGAAACAACAAAATCTGGTTTACACCTTTAAAGGATCACTCTGGCTGCTTCATCATGAATAAACTTCAGAGCCTCAAGCATAGAACCAGGGAGATTATTAGAAGCTATTGCAGTAATCCAAGCAAGAGATGTTGGTGACTTAAATCAGCGTGAGAAAGATAGAGGAGTGAGATGTGGTTATATTCTGGATATATTGAGATGATGCATGGTGAAATTTCCAGGGCTATAAATGACCCTGGCCATTTGGAGATTGTGAAATAGTACATCTCATTGCAGAGGGTTCATATGAAAATAAACAAAAAAGACCCCAAATCTATAAAATTATGAAAGGTACTGATAGAGTAAACATTTAGTCATCAAATTTAGTGAGAATTCTAGAATAAAGAGGCTTTTGAAGCTTTAAGAAGGGAGTTTGATTTAAATAAAAAGTAATCCCCTATACAACAAGTGGAAAGCTATGGAATGCAATAGAAAAAATAGTGGTACAGGCTGAAAATGCTGTCATAACCCAATAGGAATTTTTGAGTGAAGAGGACAAAATATTCTCTATTTTTTTAAAGCTAAGTCATTGACTTCTTTATATAAGGTGACCAAATTATCAACCTAAAACACATCCAAAAAATTCAAATAAACAGCAAAATACTCGAGCAACAGAAAGATTAGTTTCTACCTCCAGCCAGAAAAATCTCATCTTAGTTATTGTCGGGCCTGAATGTGTCCGTAAGAAAAAACGTCTCCTTGCTATCATTGGCTATGTTGGCCAACTAACCAAATGCAGACCAGATTGCACGTGAGCAAAGATTCAGATACAGTTCATAAAGAATATACTAGCCACTTATACTACAATGGATGGCAAATGGTACAGGGACGTGATTCTCTTTCTGTGTTATATGCATTTATCCTGCCAAGACATCTAAAGAGATGACAAAAGTCTATGTGTACTCAACTGAAGACCCCCAGAGATGAACACTGGAAAGTCACAGGCAAGTGTCAGTTTCATCTCCATTTAAGAAGTTTACTGTGCATCTCTAATTTAGGCAGAGAAGTTATGCCTTCCTAGCCTCTCTTTATAGGTATATAGCCAGGGCTAACTAAACATTGAGAAATATTTACCTCTGAAAGTAAAGAGCTAGTAATTGTCAACATCAGTAAAACAACTCTGCTGTGATTGAAAGCTACTAATTATCAGAAACCTTAGCATAAAAGAAATTGCAAATTCCTCCCACTTCTACCCATGGCAGGTAAAGAATTCCTATTCTGAAAGTTTTATAGGACTGAGTGAGGAGGGGGAAAGCATCTGAAGCAATATTCAAATGACTCGTTGAATGCTAGAAATAAACATACATAAAGAACCATGACATTCCATCAACACTCTCCAAAAGCTGAAGGAAAATAGGCTTCAATCTAGAATTTAAGAGAAAACAACACTGGAACATCAATAAAGGGAATGATGTAAGCAAAGGAAATGTAACAATAAAGGACCTTTATTATATGATGCATGAGTAAATCAGTACAAACGTCTCATATCCAGTTACGTTTAATGGAATATCATTTATTTTAAATATGTTTTTGATATAAACCACTAAATGTCTGTGCTTGAAAAATTACTAATAGAGAAGTAACAATAACCTCAATTAAAAGAGATAAAAAAAATTTTGGTTAAAAAAACAAACATAGGCCCCCCCCCCCCGCAAAGATCTATTTTGCTAAATTGGTTATAAATCCCAGTTCCTCCCATCCTAATCTAAACACTGGCTGATATATAATAGTTTAATATTTAGTAGCTACTTTTTAAAAAAAAAGTATTTCTATTAAATATCGCTGCAAGTCATTTTAACAGAAACTGTGCGATAGGAAAAGCAAAAATAATGTCTAATTAGTTATTTGGCTGAGTAATTTATCTGGATGAGGATTTATCATATAGAATAACAAGTCACTGTAGTGCAGAAGAAGTCAACCACGAGTTATAATGAACAATTTCCTGAAATATAAGATCTCCTTTTGGAATTGAACTAAGAACTACCTTGAAGAAGTCTATTAGCAACAATCAGAGGTGGGGAACAAATTCGGAATATATTAAAAAATACATCCCCAATGTGTGCACCTTTACTATAGGATTTATCAAATGCAGGAGAATTATGCCCTTTAAGTCTCTTTCATTAAACCAGTGTTCTTATTGAGGATGCTTTACTTCCCCACAAGGGACATTTGGCAATATCTGGAAACCTTTTTGGTTGTCACACCTGGATGTGGGGGGAGAAGAGCAGGGTTGTTACTGGCATCTAGTGGACATAGGCCAGGGATGCTGCTAGACATCCTACAATGCACAGGATAACAGTGTAGCCCCCCAACAAAAAAGAATAACCCAGCCCCAAATGTCAATAGTGCCAAAGTTGAGAAATCCTGTGATAAACTATAAGTTTCTCCAGGGAAAAGTCAGAGACTTGTATTTTATTCTATTTCCCCGGGTCCCCCAACACCATCTGCATCACATGAAGTGCTTCTAATTAATGTTTGTTGAAGGGGTGAATGATTAAGTGGATGGGTCGATGGATGGGGGGAGGCAAAGATGATGAAGAAATGGACAGAGAAGTAGATGGATGCAAGAGGAGCAAAGGAAGAAAGATCTCTAAACAATTGCTAACTAGTCAATTTTAGAAACACTAGGAGCCAATAATGACCACACGCCATACAAATGCAAACTTTGTGGAAGAATTAATTATCTCTACACAAAAAACTTGGCCATATACCTAATGTATTCCCTAATTTGATAAATAGAATTAGAATTTTGCTAGGCTCCCAAGCAATAAATCTGGGAAATAGTATACTGATGTCTCCAAGGGTTAGACAATAAGAAATGACAAATCTTTCATATCTTTATGTAAATTGTTTTTTCTGATCACTTTTTGGGAGCAGCAGCTAACTCAAATGTAAGTATTTAAGCAACTAGGAGTTTTGATGGTATAAATCTCCAAATATATTTTAACCATCTGGTACTGTCCAAATATAATGAGCCTAAATGAGATACATTGGAAGGAAGAATTGGACAAGGAAACAGGAAAAATAGGGAGTCTGGATATGGTTCTGATAATCTAAAAAGGAAATGGAAGCAAAGCAAAGAACTGAATAGCAGCAGGCATTAACCTGCATATGGCTTCTATCTTCAGAGCATCAAAGACAGGAGTTGCTCCTGACTGACACACAAAACTAGAGGAAGGCACCCAACTGCCCCTGAAAGAATGATTCTGAGCTATTTTTGCTCTAAGAACACTGAGCTTGTTCTAAAAGAACACTTTAAATCTTTTGTTCTCCAGGATTTTCATCTACCACCACACTTTTCCTAACTAAAGGCCATTAAAGATACAGCGACACTAACATTTGCTTGCTGAACACCCCCCTTTGTTTTGTAGATTTAAATGGATTTGATCAGTTTTCCAGAAGAGGTTCTCATCATTTTAAAGTTCATAGTTGAAGAAATAGAGATAATGAGTGCCCTACTAAAAAACCCATAGAAATAAACCGGTGAGTATATAAAGTGAATTTCTGGTCCAGCACATATATACTACATCAGTGGACTATCTAAATCCTCTAAGACATACTATTTGAGAATTCAGTATGTTTGGCCATTTGATGGTCCAAACTACTTCCCTGCTTCCAACTGAACTTTCTAGTTTTTTTATTTCAAGCCTATACCCACCTGTCTGTTGCTCTGTGAAAGTGAAATAAAGATGTTATCAAGAACACTTTTAAGTAAATCTTTACTGTACTTGAATTAAGTAACCAATTTTGTCCCTTCCTTTCAGTTCTCCTCTTAAGATCAATTTCCATACCCCTGGATTCCTAAAGTTTTTATTGTCATTGAACCTTATCTACATCTATTTAACATTGTGGTGGCCAAAATTAGAGAGGGAGAAAAAACAATTAAATTCCCCACAAATATAGATCATAGCAGAAGGAATAATTCCCCTTTGATACCATGATAGTGTTTTTTCTACATCACAGTCGAAAATGGTGGTAGGTGTGTAATTTAGACATGCAAGTGGAGTCCAATCAGTTCTCAAGAAGACAGATTACCAGTCAATCCGTCTCCAAATTCTGGGTGTGTCATTTCATTTTAGTCCCAGGAAATACCATGGAGAACTAGTCTCTAGTGGATTTCTCCCTTTTTTAACATTTCTGTAAATACAGAAATAAAACAGAGTAAGTGGTCTTGACTTCTAACTTCTGTGGGTTATTAATTTCCCTTCACTCCAATCAAGAAGGCTAAAGAGATAAAAAAGTAAATGAATTCTTTTCTAAATCACCATTTGAATCCCCAAATCCCTTTCCTGTGCTAAGGACATTGCATTGTGCTGACCCTGACTCTTCTCCAGAGCTTTAGTTTCACCCTGGAAACCTAAGACACATGTCGAGCACCAGATAAAAGTTAAAGGCAGTTATTTGCCTTTCTCCACAATCTATAGCCCTTCATATATTCCCTAATGTGATGTGTTCCTTCTTCCCTACATTACAACTTACCTAACCACAACCAGAAATTTTGTTGACATCTGCAAATGGAGATTCTGCTACTGAGACTATTTTTCTGAAACTGAATTCAATAGATGAAGCCCAATTTTTTTTTTCTATTGTTGTCTTGACTTTCTATCTTTCCACCTACCTGATCCCAGACCACGGCATCTTCAGGGAACTAGAATACCTTGGCAACTGAGCTTATGCTTGTGCCGCTGCTATTATATAAAAAGCTGAAAGAATTTTAAAAGGTAATTAGTTAACAGCACTGGAGAATAGTGACCAGATGATGCTGCAGAGACCTGAGTTGGCTAACTTAGCTCATGTGGTCAGGAGAATTGTCCCTGGAAACCGATTGGTTGGGTAACAACAACTGAAAGAAACATCTTGTAATGAGTCACTGGAGAGGAAACAAAACCAAGTCTGGATGTTTTAAAAGCATCGCCTTTGGCAATTTTACCTGTCAATTCTGACTCGCCCATTGGTGGTTTCAAATGAGGCAGAATACCTGGGAGGTGTGAAGACATTTAATCAAAATCCTGTGGATTTCACTATAAATTTCAAACAGCTTAAGCATATGTGATGCTGAACAGGCAAGAGAAATTGCTTGAACCTCTTTCACTCTAAAAAAAAATGGCATGGGAGAGGTTAACAATGTGAGCCATTGCTCATTTTGGGTGGTCAAGGTAGCTGAGGTATGAAAGGTAAGGAAGAGGCAGCATGGAGTGCAGAGAGGCATGGAGAATATTTCTAGCAGAAGGAAGAGCAGACAAGGCCTGGAGACAGGAGAGAGCTGTGCCTCATTTCTGATTCAAAACCTGCCCACAGCTCTCCTTTTCCAGAAGCCTCCCAGGATTGACCCCAGTGCATATCAGTTATTCCATATCTTTTTGGCACTTTCAGTACCTCCACCCAAGCAAACCCAGCAAGAAAATGTGCATAAAAATAAAATCAATGAAAGATTTACTTTATAAAAGAATGATTCCATTGAATATTCCCTTTTCAAAAGGGACTTCTTCTGTACATATGAAATAATGCCCAGTGCAGAGTAGACCCTCAATAAATGTTTGATAAGAATGAATAATTATACTTATTAAAATGCAGAAAATGGATCTCCACAATTCACTTTGAAATGCATCAACAATGTATCGATACATAGCTAGGTGGATATATGTGTGATAAAGCAAGTATAGTAATTTTTTCCCTGTTTTATTGAGGTATAATTGATATATAACATTGTATAACTTTAAGGTGTACAATATAATGATTTGATATATGTATATACTGTGAAATGATTACCACATAAATTTAATTAACATCTATCAGTTCACATAAACTTTTTTTTCTTGTGATGAAAACTTTTAAGATCTACTTTTAAGAGCAACTTTTGAATATACAAGACAGTATTATTAACTACAGTTACTGTGCCTGTGGATTAAATTCTCAGAACTTATTCATCTTGTAACTGGAAATTTGTACTTTTGACCACCTTCATCCACTTTGCCCACCCCCCTACTCTCGTAACCACCAATCTATTCTCTGTTTCTATGAATCTGTTTTGTTTTAGATTCCACATGAAGTGAGATCGTACAGCATCTGTCTGACTTCTTTCACATCCTATAATGCCTTCAAAGTTCATCTACATTGGGCAAATGGCAGGGTTTCCTTCTTTCTCATGGCTGCATAATATTCCATTGTGTATATATAGCACATTTTCTTCCTCCATTCATCTGTCAATACACTCTTAGGTTATAAGTAATTGTATTTACTATTGTAAATAATGCAGCAATGAACACGGGGGTACAGATATCTCTTTGAGATAGTCATTTCATCTCCTTCAGATATATAGCCAAAAGTGGAGTTGCTGGATTATATGGTAGTTCTAGTTTTAATTTTATGAGGAAACTTCATACTTATTTTCATTGGGACTATACCAGTTTAAATTCCCACCAACAGTGCACAAGTACATGTTCTCTTGTCTTTTTGATAATAGCCATTCTAACAGGTATGAGGTGATATCTCATTGTGGTTTTGATTTGTATTTCCCTGAGGATTAGTGATACTGAGCATCTTTTCATGTACTTGTCCATTTGAATGTCTTCTTTGGAAAAATGTTTATTCAGGTCCTTTGCTCATATTAACCTTGTATCAGATTGTGGTTTACAAATATTTTGTCTCCTTCCGTCGGTTGCCATTTCATTTTGTTGATGGTTTGCTGTGCAGACACTTTTTAGTTTAGTGTAGTCCCACTTGTTTATTTTTGGTTTTGTTGCTTGTTCTATAGGTGTCATATCCAAAAGAATCATTGCCAAAACTCATGTCAAGAAGCTTTTCCCCTATTTTTTCTTCCAGGAGTTTTATGGTTTCAGATATTACATTTAAGTCTTTAACCCATTTCAAGTTAATTTCTGTGAGTGATGTAAGATAGGGACCTAGCTTCATTCTTTTACATGTCAATATCCAGTTTCCCAGGACCAGTTATTGAAGAGACTGTCTTCAGAATGGTAGAATCTCTCCAGTGAGCTAATGGTAGAATCTAAGTGGAGGATAAGCAAGTATTTACTATAAAATTATTTCTTCTTTGCAGTGTGTTCAAAATGCTTTCAAAATAAAATATTGCAGGGGGCCACCGCAGTGGCATAATGGTTAAGTTTGCGCACTCTGCTTGGGCAGCCTGGGGTTCATGGGTTTGGATCCTGAGCATGGACCTACACACCACTTTCATCAAACCATGTTGTGGCAGCATCTCACATACAAAATAGAGGAAGATTGGCACAGATGTTAGCTCAGGGACAACTTTCCTCAAGCAAAAAGAGGAGGATTGGCAATAGATGTTAGCTCAGGACTAATCTTCCTCACAAAAAATAAATTAATTAATTAATTAAAATAAAATATTGCAGGAAGAAGGAAGGAACATATCTAATAAAATGATGATATTCTACCAAAAAAAATGGTATATAATGTACAATCTCCAAAATGATAGCTAAAGCCAGTTGAAAAAAAAAAGTCTATTGCATTGTAAATCTCTTGAAAGCTAGGATTTAGACATGGAGTTTATTCATTCAACCCACTTTTGACCATTGCCCATGTGTCAGTCCCTAGACAAGGAGCTTGGAGTCCAGTGAGGAGACATATCCATGCAAACAAAGCATTTTCATGTAAGCTGGATAATAGCTGTACTAATGCATGTTCAATGCAATGGCTAGGAACATGGATGGATCTGAGCAGACTTCCCAGGGGAAGTAGTATTTGAGTAGAGATTTAAGAGTTTGAGAGAAGAGTGGGAGATGGAGATGAGGGTGCCTGGGAAGACATTTCAGGAGGAGTTAACAGCATGCAGCATGAGACAGGGCATGTTTGGCATGGTTTAGAAACTGTAGTCATTTAGTACTAACAGAGCATTAAGTGCAGGATAAAGAGTGGTAGGAGAAAAGACAGAGAGCTTTTAAAAAATATTGTGCCCACCCAGACCAAGTAAATTAAAATCTCTGAGAGATGGGTCAAGAGTCTCAGTATTTTTTGAAGGTACCTCAGGTAATTCTGATGCACAGCTACTGTGGAAACCACTGTTCTACTCTATGCTCTTCTTTGTACTCCCATAACATCTATGCATTTTTTTTTCACTACACTTACCTCATGACACTAAAACTGTTTCTCTCTCCATGAACTACAGAATAGAAGCTCCTCAATGGTAGGGATGTTCTCTTATTTTTCTCTTTATATTTCCAGTGCCTTGTATATTTTCTGGCACATAATAGATCTCTATAAATATCTGGTAAACTGAGGAAAACTGAAATATGGAGGACAAAATTAGATCAAAGCTAAAATATTGACCTCTCCCAGTGTCTTCCCTAAGGCCATTCATGTCCATGAACCACAAAATTCCTTTCAAATACCTGTGAAGGCAAAGAATCTGCTTTTTGAAACAGACCTACAATCAGTCAGCTCAGGGGTACATTGCCCTTAATCCCCCAGAGTAGTCTGAAACAGAGCTATTTCAAACAATGTAATCATCTGTTTCATTTTAGGCGAAAAAAAGTGTATAACATATTAGCATTAATATAATCTTAATCATTAATATGAATAAATGATACTTTGAAAACTGAAAATCTCACCGAACAGTTTGATAGCAGCAAAAATCCTCGACTGATACTTTTAAAAATAATTTGCATGCACAGAAAGCACATGAATCTATTCTCATTTAAAAAGAAGAACATCATGAAGAAAGCAAAAGACCCTTTGATGATGACCCCTAATCCAGGCCGTCTTCTCTAGGGGTAAACATCATGTGGTATGTACTCTTCCAGGCCTTTTTTATGCTATACATTTATATCTATCTACTTATGTTAATGTATAAGGCTCTAGTTTATTTCTTTTCATTGTTTTACACATATTTCTGGATATTAATCAAAGTCCAGTGAGGAAGAGATGTCACATTCAAATGGGTGATTGAAGAGTGTTGATGGAAAGAATTATATACAAGAGTTTCAGCGGGGTTATGAGAACCAATGAAGGAGCTCTTATCATCCTTGGGGCTACAGAGAGATAGTGAAGGAGTGGTTTTTCAGACCGCAGCTAAAAGCTGTAGCTGCTGAAGAGGGTTACCCAATAGGAGCTGTGAACAGGAAAATAATACAACCTCCTTCTGTAGCTTATCACAGGCTTATAATGCATCCTGTAGTATAGCATGTCATCAACCCAAGGTGTGCTGCCCCAACTAGCATTGTAAGTGCACCCCAGCAGGGCATCCTGCTGGTCTATCAAGTCAGTTGCTTGTAAATGATGAAGTATGTAGGTAGACTAATGAGTTCCATGTGTGTATTAAGCTCATTATTACACTTCATTTGCTGTAAAATGTGTCCTGTGGTCAGACGCAATGTTGTGTAGATAACATAGTAATCAATAAGGCATTCTATAAATCTGCAAATGATAAGGCTGGCAGACATGTTGAGAGTGTATCACTCAGAGTTTGGTCACAGAAGGACAACTATGAGTGATTTACAATAACGGATTTCTTATGGAGATTAGACTTCATGCAATGGTGGAAACTGTTAAGTAGTCCATAGGTAACTGTTGCCGCTGAAACTCATGCTGGGCCTGAAGCCTGCAGAACCAGAAGTCTGGAAGGGAAAATGGACAGGTAGTGGAGGAGACCAAGGACAAACCACAGCTGTGTCTGTTTCTCACTGCTTCTAATTTTGAAGATGAAGGTGGCCCGCTGAATAAGCTGATGCCCTTCATCATAAAGATGCACTTTCACCTGGCCCAGGACTCAGAGGAACCGAAGGTGAAGATACGGTAGAAGCTACAGGAGCTGCAGTCCCAAGTTGTTGTTCCACACCAACAAAGTGATCCAACAACATGAATGAGCTGTAACGGTACTTGCCCTATATGGCCTTCAGACCAAAAATGGCTACTGCTTCACCTCCATCTTACAAATCTCACACAAACTTTTCTTGTGGTGAACCCTAACATGGAAATATACATGGAAGGGAATTCTGAAAACATAGTTCTGGTTTAGCTAAATTGGCACAGTGTGATGCCATGACAGCAGACTAGTAAGGTAAATCCATTGTGAGATATGTATCTATTCCTGTTGGGATAAATCACTGCCTCTTCCATGATAAAAGAAGTCCAATGTAATCAATGTGCCCCCAGGTAGTTCACTAATCCCCCAAGGAATGGTGCCAAATTGGTTTCAGCATTGTCAGGTTGGGACTCAACAATGGTAGACAGATCAGTTTTGTTGAAAGGAAGTCCATGGTATTGAGCCCATGCATAAATACATATGGTGGAATATTATTCAGCCTTAAAAAAAAGGAAATCCTGTTATTTGTGACAATAGGATGAACCTTGAGGACATTGTACTAAGTGAAATAAATCAGTTACAGGAAAATAAATACTGCATGATTCCTTTTATATGAGGTATCTAAAATAGTCAAACTCATAGAAACAGTGAGTAGAATGATGGTTTCTAGATGCTGGGGAATGAGGAGTTATTAGTCAAAGGTTACAAAGTTTCAAGTATACAAGATGATAAGTCCTAGACACTTAATGTACAATACAGAATCTATATAGTTAACAATACTATATTGTATACTTAAAAATTTGTTTAGAGGATAGATCTTATGGTGAGTGCTCTTATCACATAAAAATAATAATAATAAATAAAGAGGGAAAGAGAAAACTTTAGGAAGTTATGGATATGTTTATAACATAGATTGTGGTGATAATTTCATGAGTGCATACTTAACACATACAGCATCAAGTTGTATATATTAAACGTGTTCAGCTTTTTGTATGTCAATTGATACCCTAATAAAGTGCCTTAAAATATATGGGGAGGGTTAAACTGTTGGAAATGGTGAATTAAAGTAGCCATGACTTTAGTTTTTAAGTCTCTTATAAAAACAGAGTCCACAGAATGATATTACACTTCAGTTTTCGTGGGTGAGGAGATAAGGCAACAGATTAATGCTTAGGGTCATTTCAATACAAACTTGTAATCTACTTCCTAACCCTAGTCTGGAGTTACTAACAAATGGTGAGTTTAACTTGGAGTTACCAGGATATAGTGAAATTTGCAAACTTCTCAACCTGATCATCCTAGAAGCTTCTCCACTAGTTTATTCTTCCTGAGATGTGTAGAAAGAACTCAGGACACTATTCAGAACCATAGGCAGATGTACAGAATGGGCAATGGATATGCATGCTTTCAAAACTATCGTTTTTACTGCTATCAATGCAGCAAGACTTCTAGAATGCTTTTGTTGCTAGAACCTGAATGAAACTTTGCTAGTGATTGTAAAATATTTTTCTTTTGGAGTCAAGGAAACTAAGGTACAGAGAGGATAAAGAGCTTTGCTAAAGATAAGGAACTAGTTGGTAGCAAATCTGTAGATAATATGTTTGACCCTTGGCTTCCAGGAAAGAAATCCAGGTTATTTCCACAATACCATGCTTCTTCTACTGTGATGGTCCAATCTTTTCATCAGGTCTGTGGCCCAGGAAATCATAATATATTAAAGCTATTTTCTTCAGCATTATCCATAATTCTTTGCATTTTATTCCCACTGGACTGAAATCCTCCACTCCTACTTAATTCTTTGTCTGGATACCAGTACTCAAGACATCTGTGCAAATGTCACTAGAATAACTTCTCTAATACAGAACAAGAAGTCATGATTTGACTCCACTAGCCTTGTTGTCCTCTATATTTTGTTGTGAGTTTATCTGCTTCAATCTCCTTATTGAGTAACAGAATTGATTGATTTCTGGTTTTATTAGAGTCCTCTCTCCCTGCTCTCTTTCTCCATCAAAGACAGTTTCTATCCATCTGACCTACCTGGACGAATATCCAAATCATGATTGAGTCAAATGACCACAGAATTCAAAGCTCTTACTTTTAAAATATATTTATCATCTGTCATAAAAAGCATATTAAAAACCTGCATAGTGGAAAAGGCAACTGATTAGCAGCACTGAAATATTGTGTGCACAGTTTCACTTTTAATATATGCTGCTAAAGGGTCCTATATGGTAGTCTTATGATCACATCTACTTATTTGAAAGCACACATTCAGATATTTAGCTATATGAGTTACTGATTAGAGCAAAAGATGAATTACATTATGAAACAGATATGGCTTATTGATGCCTTCTTTTCCGCTGTGTTGGTGGACTCATGACAAGTAAGAAGTGGAACTACCATAACAGAAGAGCACTGGTGTATCATTCTAGGACTCATATCCCTCATGAACCCTGGAAGACCTCACCAACACCTTAGCCAATCAACCTACACCCTAACTTCCACATCATTTGGACCTTTTTCCCCAAGTTCGAAGAATGGAATCTCTCACTGTGCCACAGAGTTGAGGAATTTTCCAACCCAGGTCTTAAAAACAACATATTTTCCACTCAGTGTATGGAATTTTCAGCCTAGAGACTGGTTTGATTTTGGATCTTCCTGATTAATAGTAAAGCTGAGCATTACTCACACCAACTGTTTACTTTAATTCTCTCAAATGTCTTAAAATGCAGCAGCTTCTATATTTTAAAAGTCTCAAAAATGTCTAATTAATATTTCCTCATTTAATTGTCAAGTCTCTTGGCTCTTAGGTAAGTGGGAAAGCATTTTTGCAAATAAGAGGTAATTTGACTAGTGTTTTTCCCCTTGGATTTGACTCTTAAAACTCTAAAGTGCTCACTGTGCTCAGTGCAATTATGGAACAGGTCATAATAACAGAAAGTGAAATCAAGAGGTCTGAAGAGCATTACAGGAGGATTCATTCAGAGTTAGAAACTGACTCCATCAAAACTTGTTGGAAACCAATTTACCATCTTGCTTGTTCTCTCATTGAGTGAGTTAAATAAACACTTCACACATGATCATATATGAGTCATGTTTTTTAACTTTTTAAAATTATACTTTGAACCATTTTGGAGACTTATCAAGATATCCAAGTGGACTCACCTTCTGGAGCCTATGAACTATGTTTCCTAAATGATGTACTTCATTGTATGTTTAAGTCCAGGCATATCTCCTCTTGGTTCCCATACTGAATTCCAAGCAGCAGTAACACTGTACCTCCACTGATACTCCGATCTCTGTTGTTTTTTTTTTTTTTTCTGCTTTGGTGGCTTTTTGTTTGTTTCTGGTTCTTGGACAAGTTTGGTTCCAATCCTGTTTTGCAAGGCTGGTTAGCTGATAGGTTATACCTCATTGGAGGCAACAGAGATGTTGAATTTGGTTTTATGAACTGACCATTTGATAATTTCTATTGGGATGGTGAGGATCTAAAAATGGGTTGAATTGTGTCCCCCCCAAATTCATATGTTGAAGTCCTTACCCCCAGTATGGTAGAATATGGAGTTATTCGGAAATAAGGTCATTGCTGATATAATGAGTTAAGTTAAGATGAGGTCATTAGGGTGAGTCCTAATCCAACATGACTGGTGTCCTTTTAAAAAGGGGGAAATATGAGCACAGAGACAGACATGCATAGAGGGAAGACAATGTGAGGAAACACAAGGAGAGGACAGCCATTTACAAATCCAAGAAAGAGACCGGTAACTGATCCTTCCTTCACAGCACCTTGATTTTGAATTTCTAGGCTCCAGAACTGTGAGATCATATTTTCTGTTGTTTAAGCCAGCCAGTATGTGGTACTTTTTATAGCAGCCCTAGCAAACTAGTACCAGATGTATTCTCTATCAGATGAGAAATGGTGGAGAATTTTGTTCGTTAGTTAGTTTTCTGTTTGTATAAGAATATGCCTAGTTTCCACTGGAGGTAGAAAGTTTCTCTGAGACCTGATGTCTGTATGTCTCTCTACTTTTGGTAAATCTGATTCTACTTTTGATTTGTAGGTGAGGTTGCAAAACTGAACCTCACAGCTTTATGTGTGGCTGTGTTTCTGTAGTTAAGAAACCTCTCACTCTCATTGTGTGAATGTAAAATATTTTCCTACTTCAAGGAGATGTTAGTAAGTGTTATACAGAGCTTCTAAAAATAAAGACGTTTTGTAAGAATTGGTTTTTAGAGATTAATAAATGCTGACAGGAATCTAACATACCACATACACCCAAAAAACTTTAAAAACTGAACTTCTACTATTTTAAGTGTACTAGCTTTTTCAGAAAAAAAAATCTCATAGAAATAACTAGCTCAGAATCATTTTATTATGAGAATCCAAATTTACATAATTAAAAGAAATTTTTGGACAATTCAGACTGATTTGATAATATTTTTTACAAAACAGCTAAAAGTCTTCTCCCTGACCTTACCAGTAGAGAGTATAAAACACACATTTAAAATTACAAAAATGTAAAATTATGTGTTCAATCAATTTGTGTTATACTTGACAGTTCTGTAGTGTATCCACTTAATGATAATATTTGAGCAACTTTAAGACCCTGTTTTAGTGTTAAATACAGTAACTAGTGGATATCCTTTGGATAATTCAAAAGTAAGGTTGAATATTGAAACATTGGTCACAGTGTGCATGTATGTGTACACGTGTGTGTGTGTGTGACTTTACTTATAACTTTGCAGAGTATCTTTATTTTTTGATCAAGTTAGTGAACATGCTCATTTTTGCTACTTTAAGAACAACATTTACTGCCTGTAAGAAGGTGTAAGTAGGATGTGTGGCTTTTCGGGGTTATATTCAGTGTGCTCATGAGCTCTGCTGGTTTACTAAAATGATTGTATATAACAGGCAATTTTCAGTTATCTTCAAGAACTCTCAGTAAAATAGAAATTAGTTTTATGGTTAAAAGTAATAATTAATACGGGTGCCTGAGACTGTATTAGTAGTAATGTGACCAAAAAACATTACTGACTCTGCAAGTAATAGGATCTGGTATTGTTTAATTTATCTTGGTGTATTAATTCTGCTCTTAACTAGAAGCAGTACGTGTAATTCTCTACCTTCTGTGTAATTTTCTTAGTAAGCAGTGATTCTGTAGCTCACAAAGTGGTTTGTAAACATATGTTTGTAATAGAAGAGAAGAGAAAAGGAAAGGAGAGAAAAAAAGAAAATGACAAAAATAAATATCATCAGCTGAAACTTTGATTCAGTTCTTCATGGGGATGGGCAGGGTATATAGTGCAATGTGTCTTTTACTCCTTACTGTTGGTCACTGTCAAAAATTGTGAAAGCCACTGCTCTAAGTGACTCCACATATGCCACTTAGCTATTCTCGCCTCACTTACACTCCACAGCTGAGCACCTATGACCAAAACAACAAGTTCTTCAAGACACGAAACATGTGGAAGAGGCAATTTATAATAATTATAATAGAGCAATTTAAAAGGGACAGCAGTAATGTATTGTGATGGTTAGTTAGACTTATTGCCATTATCATTTTGCAATATATACAACTATCTAATCTTTATGTTGTTCCCCTGAAAATAGTATAATGTTATATGTCAGTTATACCTCAATTAAAAGAGAGAAGAAAAATGAATGAATAAAAGGGGCAGCAGTCAGGGAAGTTAGAAAGAGAGAAAGCAGCAACGGAAGGGAAGTGGAAAAAGAAGGAAGAAGGATGGGATGAAATAAGAAAGAAGGAAGCCTGAAAAAAGAGAGGGAAGGAAGGAAAACACATTCCTACCGCAGACACCATAAGTGGCTGAGGAAAAATGAAGAGGAAGAAATAGGAGGAAAAGGAGAATGAAAATTGAAGGGGTTTGTGAGTAGCATAATGCTAATCAGGGAGGAAAATCCTGGTGTTTTCCCAGTTATTTTTCTTCCAAGAACAGAACACATGGCTTCTACCCAGAGACATGCGCCCACGGGGCTCCTATATGTGTGTTCTCAAAGATCCCGTGTGTGTGCTCTCAAAGATTCTGCTCCAGTTACACAGCCCTGGCAGAGACCCAAAAGAGGGGTGAGCAAGCTACAGATACAATATGAACACTCAATTCAATCCTCCCTTAACAAATCCTGCATTGAGTGCTGAATTCCCATCTGTGAGACAGATGCCTGTGAAAAAGAGAGAGAGAGTTCTCCCTGTTCTGAAGGCCTTAAGAAAAATTCCACCCTCTTTTATATGTCTAATAATTACATATCATATTATTCCTTAGGAATTGGGGCTCAAGATTATTATAATCTTTGAATATAAATACTTCATATGTAAATCCTTCTCTCTTTTCAGAAGTGAATGTCCCTCCCTCCTGAGTGAAAGACAAAACACACTCAGTATCAGTGTGTATAATCAAATCAAGGTATGACAAAGAAATTTCTCTCTGAGTTTGATCATTAATAATGACCATCAATAATCAATGAGGCCTCTTTACAATACAGTCTTCACTTAAGAGATCTTCCTGTCATTCACTAGCTGTCTGCACACTCTCTTCACTGCCACCTTCATTTCTTGATTTCTGAATGTGTAAATGAGAGGATTCAGGAAAGGAGTGAGAACTGCATCAAAGATGGCCAGAAACTTATCCAGGTGTACAGAGGGAGATGGCCATGTATAGACAACTATCAAAGGACCAAAGGATAGCACTACCACAGTGATGTGAGCTGACAGTGTGGACAGAGCCTTGGATGAACCAGCTGAATAGCATTTCTGAACAGTGAGAATGATGACAATATAGGAAACAATCAGTATGAAGAAGGAGCCAACAGAAATGGACCCGCTGTTGGCTCTGACCATGGACTCTAGAAGGTCAGTGTCTGTGCAGGCAAGTTTGATGAACTGAGGAAGGTCACAGTAAAAGCTGTCCAACACATTAGGGCCACAGAAGGGTAAATTTACCACAAAAACCAACTGAACCGTAGAGTGAATAAGGCCAGTCATCCAGGCAGCCACTAAAAAGAAGATGCACATTTTTGGGCTCATGATGGTCAGATAGTGGAGAGGCTTACATATGGCAACATATCTGTCAAAGGCCTTGGCTATGAGCAGCACCACCTCCACACAACCAATGACGTGTATGAAGAAGATTTGAGTGATGCAGCCACTAAAGGAGATGACTTTACGCTTTTTGAAAAGGTCATAAATCATCTTAGGAGAAGTGACAGAAGAAACTCCCAGGTCAATGAAGGAGAGGTTGGCCAATAGAAAGTACATGGGGGAGTGTAAGTGAGGGTCAGAGGTGACAGTGAGCATAATGAGGGAGTTTCCCATTATGCTTGCCACATACAATGTGGAAGAGAACACAAAGAGGAGAAGTTGGATCTCCCAGGAATTGGTGAGTCCCAGGAACACAAACTCTGACACCACAGAGTGATTTGCTCCATCCATTGGCTTTGTTGGCATTGCTACCTGAAGGAGGACAAAAAGAGAAAACACAAATCATGATAATTGTGTTAATAAATTAAAAGAAGAGAGATCAAAGTCATGAAAGCCTATTTTCACTTCAGCATTAAAACTGACCTAACTTGCTCATGGCCTGTGAGGGTGATCACGGAGAAATTGGTGGCCCTCCAGTGGAGCTGTTCTCTACCACCAAGTGGTCTCTGCATTTAATACTCTCTGATTCCCCCAGGGTTGATGCCGTGATACCACTCATGAGACACAAGATGGTGAACATGAGTAACAGGAATCCAACCCTAAACTTTTTGATTTTTCATTCAAAACTAATATGATCTGGCCCCAGTCTCACAAAACGAATCACTATTACAATCCCTTCCAAGCCTATAAACCATCATCCAGCAGACAGACACTTCTTCTCCTTCCCAGTCTCCCCCTCTGGAAACATATTCATCTTAAATATCACTTAAATATATACCAGATCTATGAAGTCTTACTTTATTATTACTAGCATTTATTAATATTAGTATAACCACAAATTTTCTCCACATGTAATACCCTCTGCTTCCTCCAGGGTAGATCCTATGATGTTCTTCATGAGATACAAGATTGGTCAACATGAGTAATAGGAATTCAACGCTAAATTATTTTGATTTTGGTTCAAGACTAATACAGCCCAGCTCCAGTCTTGCAAAACCCTTCACCACTTCTCATCTAGTCCATCCACTTCCAAGATTACAAGCCTTATTCTGGCAAAGAGATCCTTCCTCCTGACTCCCCACCTCCACAACATATTTATTTTCAAGGTTTATTAGATTTCAACCATAGTTGTGAGGTATGTATATTACTATCATTTAATTTAATATCCGTTGTATTCTAGTAAACTGAATATAGTTCTACGTCACCAAGTAGACTGCAAGCTTCTTAAGGGCAGAGATTATGACTTATTCATATATGGATTCCCCAAAGAAGTAAAAAAGTGGTCCACACAGAAATGCAGGTCACTGAATTGTCTGTTACCAATTTGCATCATGTTAGGTGCAGAAATTGAGAGTTAGTGTTTGGAAACTTCTCTAGAAATTTTACATCACAGCAAACCCCAAGTGTATGAGTTTGTAATTACTGAAGTCATCAGTCCATGAAGGATTGGAAAGAAAAAAAAAACCTGGTTCTTCACTAAAGTTAATTTGAGAAGCACTGTCCTATACATGATCTGACAAACTTAAAACTACGAAGGGCATCATGGTGTAGTGAAGAGCATTTTATTCACAACCCTATATAAGGACTTATCACATTATCTTGTAATTTTAGCTTTATTCAGATACAGTTCAGCCACTGGCAAGTTGATATTGGGCAAGTTACTTAAATTCTTGAATCTCAGTTTATCTATGGAATTACAATTAATAATACTAACTTCTCAGAGTAAGTTGTAGGGACAAAATAATTAAGTTTTGCAGTCATGTATTCAGTGTGTAGATATTAATATGTAAATATTCAGTAAATGTTGATTTTATTTCCCTTTATTTCACTTGTCCATAATAGTGGTCAATACATCAGATAAGTGAATGGATAACTATATAAAATGGTATTGGCCAGGAGAGAGCATCAAAATTCAATGCATAAAGGTATTTCAATAGTATATTATGATTATCTCCTTCTACATAACACTAGGAGATTATAATATTCATAGTCTTTTAGGGATCAAATAAAAACCATCTTGTATGGCTTAAATATATTTGCTCTCAAAAAACACTGTATTTCTTTGTAGTACTTACTACAAAGGTAATTCATTGATTCTTCATTTATTTTCCTTTCCGAAGAGACTGCAACTCCCATAAAGTTAAGGACCACATCTTGTCTTCTTATCCAATGTATCCCACAACTTAGAATCACTCAGGCACAGAACAGGGATACATAAATATTTTAGGCAATAATATTTGCTGAAAGATAGAATTGGATGTATTTGGATGATTAAAAATACATAGAAATATGCCTAATTATATAATTAAGGAAGATAGGTAAAGAGACTGTGCATGGTCCCTAAGTGAGAAAAGAAAATAAAAAATAAGGGATTATAAAAGTGAAGAAGAATTAGGGAAAAAGAGGAAATAAATTAAAAAAGGATAATTATGACAGTATGTGTATTATGACTGAAAAAGAAAAATAAAGCTTCCTTTAAGTAAAGGTAGTTTATGAGGTATGATTTGCATTACTTTCTGGACGAACTCTTCAGAAATTCTATAATTATAAACAAAACATAGAATTATATCTCTAGGTGCCTTTTAAATGCTAAGGTTATTGGGAGAGTTTCTCAATAAGCCTTTATCAGCTATGCAGAGTAGTAGTGGATTTATTTGCTTTTAGCTCTCCACTTGCCATAATCTAGGTAAGAACTGGAATTTTAGGAAAAGTGAGTTTAAAACAGAACAAGATATAAATATGGAACCTAGATGTATGAAAAGGATGGATGGGAACATATCCATTCAAATATCAGGGAATGTGGAAACTTGAACAGTTTGGGTCATCACAGTTCTAAAGTCACTTGACACAGAGTCAGGATTCAGATCTCAGTCTGGGGCAAAAGTCAGAGAGAGGTTTCATGAATGGACTCACAAGGATATGATGTTTATTCACCTAAAAGTCATCAAATACCTATAGGGGAAAACTCCTGAATGACAGTGTTCTGAAATCATGTTCTTGTATAGATTGGCTATGTTTTGAAATAACTTTTCTTAAACATATTAATTATACCCACAATTTTTAAACTAATTAAGTATCCATGATGAAAAAACAAGGACTAACTCTTTGCCTTCTGTTGTGATTAATCCTTTCTCTTGATCCATATAGAATTGATTAATCCTCTATATAGATTCCCAGAAATTTACTCCTTTAAAGATGAAGGAAATATTGGTAATTGAGGTTCCAAATAATAGAGTCAACAAATTGAAAAGGATTTACAGACAGCTGTGAGGTTTGAGCAAAGTACTAATCTATATCACCCTCCATATACATGTCCTTCTCAAGTAAAAAATATTGTGACTTCAACATCTCCCTCAGCTCAAACTTTCTGCATTTTTATCCTTCAAATTGTCACAAAACCTTCTTTACACCCAAGCACAATCCTGCCTCCTCTAATTAAAGAGCACCTCTACTTTTACTTTTTATAAACTTTTATATGCATAAATGCAACAAACTCCATAGTTTTAATATTTCCTCTTAAGATCTCTTTCTCCCTTCCATCCAAAAAAAATCTCACTTAGCTTTCTGTAGGCCTGTCTTCATTCTACTTACAGCTTACAGATAAAATTAATACAAGACACTGTGATCCGAAACTACACAAGAGACAAGGAACACTAGCTAAATCTCCTGGTAGTTTTATGTATTACTTTTATTTTTCACATATTTTAAAATCACACTGTACACTGGAAATTATTTATTCAGTTTTGGATTATTTGGTATCCATGCCTTTTATTTCTATTGGGATGTCTATGAGATCCTTTTCCATCTTGTACACTTGGCAGATTCTTAATAAACTTGCTTCCCTTTTCACCGAAGATGGTCAATTTCTAACCATCTCTTTTGAAAACCTATTGGAGCGAAAAATATAATTACCCATTTTTTATATTTTCATGTATTGTCATTCTTCTTGCCTGTTTATCAAGTGGCAGAGGGTGAGAATCATTCACTTAATCAGCATTGGGAACAGAGTGAATAATTGCAACTTATGCTGAATCCAAAATATCACAAAGACATTTGACTTTTTCTCATGTCTTTCACATTACCCCAGGCACAATGTCATTCTAGCTAAAAGTCAAAGTCAGTTAACCTTTTCCAGTATATCAATAAAGTTTTTCACAATTATTCTTCTGTACAGTTCAATTTCTTATCCTGGATACTATCTTATTTGCTTTGGGATAACACTCATGCGCTTGAGGATATGACTCATATTCATAGCACTTCCAACAAGAAAATCATGTCTGAAACTAAAGTCACACTTTACAATGTTAAATTTGTTCCCATCCTTCCCATTTACCTGTGTAAAGAGAACAGCATCTTCAGAGAGTCTGAGATTTTCCTGTGTTCTCCAACAGAGAGCTCCATATAAAATCTTGCCATAAGAAGAAATAAAGCCAATTAAAGCTCAAGAGAACAGTGACCAAGCGATACTGCAAAAACATGATAGTTGAGAAGGAGCTCATGAATCCTGGGACTTTACCCCTAGAGTACTGTTTGGTTTGACCAGAGCAAACAAAGAATCTAAAAACCTATAATAAGACACTAAGAGGAAGATGAACATAAGAGTGGAATATTTTTGTTTAATATGTTGTGCTACTTTATTGGAAATTTTATGAATATTGGTAATAACACATTAGGATTAATCTCAAAAATAGGTAAATATTAACTCAAAAAATTAACTAAAATCACCTTGACCATCTCCAAGAAAGTTTAATTTTTTAGTCTAGTTTAAATAATAGAGGAATGTACACAATATTTTATTTTTATACAATCATATATTGAGTAATTATGGACGTGTACAAAGATTTAGCTGTACAGAAGTTTATAGCAGTGAATAGAGCTTAAAAATGAAGGAAACAACTGAGACATATACCAATTGGTGATAAGTTAAAAAATATATGATACATCCATACAGTCAAATTGTCTGAAGCCATGGAAATCAAGTTCAAATTCTGTACATTTAAAGACAACCATAACAAACTATTGTATAAAATTCTGGGCAGCAAATTGGCATGTAGGGTATGTTGCTGCGCATATAGTAGTCTCCTCTTATCTGTGGGGGATATGTTTCAAGGCCCCCAGTGGATGCCTGAAACCATCACAGTATGAAACCTGATATATGTACTTTTTAATGCACATATACTTTGGTTAAGTTTAATTTATAAATTAGGCACAGTAAGATATTAACAACAATAACTAATAATAAAATAGTACAATTATAACAATACACTGCAATAAGTTACCGTAGCTCTTAGGAACCTCAGTTTAGGATTGCCTTTTTTTTTTGTGGGGAAGACCAGCCCTGAGCTAACATCTGTTGCCAATCCTCCCCTTTTTGCTGAGGAAGACTGGCCCTGGGCTAACATCTGTGCCCATCTTCCTCCACTTTATATGGGACGCCACCACGACATGGCTGACAAGGAGTGCGTCGGCGGGCGCCCGGGATCCGAACTCGCAAACCCTGGGCTGCCAAGCGCGGACTAAACCGCTGCGCCACCGGGCGGCCCCAGGATTGCTTTTTTAATTTTATTGAGGTCATATTGGTTTATAAAATTGTGTCATTTGAGGTGTACATTATTATATATCGGTTTCTGTATAGACTCCATCATGTTCATCACCAATAGTCTAGATTTTATCCATCACCATACATATGTGCCCTTTTACCCCTTTCACCAACCCTCCCACCCCCTTCCTCTCTGGTAACCACTAATCTGTTCTCTTTATTCATATGTTTGTTTATCTTCCACAGATGAGTGAAATCATATGGTATTTGTCTTTTTTTGTTTGGCTTACTTCATTTAACATAATACTTTCAAGGTCCATCCATGTTGTTGTCTATGGGATGATTTTGTCTTTTTTTATGGCTATTATTCCACTGTATTTATATATATCACATCCTTTATCCATTCATCAGGTGGCCCCTTGGGTTGCTTCCACATTTTGGCTATTGTGAATAATGCTGCAATGAACATAGGGGTGCATAAATCTCTTTGGATTCTTAATTTCAAGTTCTTTGAATAAATACCCAGTGGTGGGATAGCTTGATTGTATGGTACTTCTATTCTTAATTTTTTGAGAAATCTCCATACTGTTTTCCATAGTGGCTGCACTAGTTTGCATTCCCACCAGCAGAGTATGAGGGTTCCATTTTCTCCACATCCTCTCCAACATTTGTTATTTTTTTGTCTTGATAATTATAGCCATGCTGACAAGTATAAAATGATATCTCATTGTAGTTTTGATTTGCATTTCCCTAATGATTAGCGATGTTGAAAATCTTTCCATGTGCCTGTTAGGCATCTGTATATCTTCCTTGGAAAAATATCTGTTCATATCTTTTGCCCATATTTTGAATGAGTTTTTTGCTTTTGTGTTGTATGAGTTCTTCACATATTTTGGAAATTAACCCCTTGTTGGATATATGATTTGCAAACACTTTCTCCCAATTGGTGGGTTGTCTTTTCATTTTGTTCATAACTTCCTTTGCCTTGCAGAAGATTTTTGTCTGCTATAGTCCCATTTATTTATTTTTTCTTTTGTTTCCCTTGCCTGAGTAAACATGGTACTTGAAAAGATGCTCCTAAGACCGATGTCAAACAGTATTCTGTCTATATTTTCTTCTAGAAGTTGTATAGTTTCAGGTCTTACCTTCGAGTCTTTAATCTACTATTTTCAGTTAATTTTTGTGTATGGTGTAAGGTAATGGTCTACTTTCATTATTTTACATGTGCCTGTCCAGTTTTCCCAAAACCATTTATTGAAGAGACTTTCCTTTCTCCATTGTATGTTCTTGGCTCCTTTGTTGAAGATTAGCTGTCCATAGATGTGTGGTTTTATTTCTGGGCTTTCAGTTTTGTTCCATTGATCTGTGTGTCTGTTTTTGTGTTAGTATCATGCCATTTTGACTACTATAGTCTTATAGTATATTTTGAAGTCAGTGATTATGATACCTAGAGGTTTGTTCTTTTTCTCTCAGAATTTCTTTGGCTATATGGGGTCTTTTTTTGTTCCATAAAAATTTTTGGATTCTTTGTTCTATTTCTGTGAAGAATGTCTTTGGGATTCTGATTGAGATTACATTGAATCTGTAGATTGCTTTCGGTAATATGGATGTTTTCATTATGTTTATTCTTCCACTCTGTGAGCATGGAATATCTTTCCATTTCTTTATGTCTTCTTTGATTTCTTTCAATAATGTCTTATATTTTTCAGTGTATAGGTATTTCATATCCTTAGTTAAGTTTATTCCTGGATATTTTATTCTTTTTGTTTCAATTGTAAAGGGGATTGTATTCTTAACTTTTCTTTCTGCTAGTTCCTCATTATTGTAGAGAAATGCAACTGATTTTTGTAAGTTGATTTTGTACCCTGCAAAATTTGCTGTAGTTGTTGATTATTTCTAATAGTATTCTGGTGGATTCTTAAGGTTTTCTCTATATAGAATCATGCCATCTACAAACAACAAGAGTTTTACTTCATCCTTTCCAATTTGGATACATTGTATTTCTTTTTTTGCCTAATTCTTTTGGCCAAAACCTCCAGAACTAAATTGGATAACAGCAGTGAGAGTGGGCACCCTTGTTTTTCCTCTTCTGAGAGGAATGACAAGCAGTTTTTCACCGTTAAGTGTGATGTTGGCTGTGGATTTTTCAAATATGACCTTTATTATGTTGAGGTACTTTTCTTCTATACCCATTTTATTGAGAGTTTTTTTCACAAAAGGATGTTGGATCTTGTCAAATGGTTTCTCTGCACCTATTGAGGTGATCAGGTGATTTTTATTCCACATTTGTTAATATGGTGCATCACATTGATTGACTAGCAAATGTTGAACCATCCCTGCATCCCTGTTATAAATCCCCCTTGATCATGGTGTATGATCCTTTTAATGTATTACTGAATTCTACTTTCCATTATTTGATTGAGGATTTTTGCATCTATCCTAATCAGTGATAGTGGACCATATTGTTCCTTCTTTCTTTTGTCCTTGTCTGCTTTTGGTATAAGAATAATTTTGGCCTCATAGAATGATTTAGGAAGTGTTCTGGTATAGAATGTTGCAAGAGGCAACAATTTTTCCTTTACTTTGAAGAGGGTATCCTGGCATGCCCCAGAACATTTAGTTTGTAGAAATTTTTCTGAATTTTTTGAAGAATAATGGACAAATAAAGTTGTATATACTTGAAGTGTAAAACATGATGATTTGATATTGTGGGATGATTAGCAAGACCAAGAAAATTAACACTTCCATCACCTCACATAGTTAATTGTGTGTGTGTATGTTGTGTTTGTTGAGACTGATTAAGATCTACTCTCAGCATCTTTCAAGTATGCAATACCATGTTATTAACTATAGTCACCACACTTACATTAGATCCTCTTAATTTATTCTTATTATAACTGAAAGTTTGTATCCTTTGTCCTACATTTTATCATTTCCCCCTCCCCCCAGCACCTGACAACCATAATTCCATTCTCTGGTTCTATAAAATTGTTTTTTCCCCCTAGATTCCACATATAAGTGATACCATTCAGTGTTGACCTTTCTCGGTCTGGCTTATTTCACTCAGCATAATGCACTCCAGGCTCAGCCATGTGGTCATAAATAGCAGAATTTCCTTTTTATGGCTGAATAATATTCCACTGTGTGTATGTACACATTATTTTCCTTATCCATTCACCTGTTGAAGGACATTTACATTGTTTTCACATTTTAGCTACTGTGAATAATGCTGCAATGAAGATGGGGGTGTGTAGATAACTCTTCAAGATACTGATTTCATTTTCTTCAGATATATACTCAGAAGTGGGATGGCTGGATCATATGGTCAGTTCTAGTTTTAATATTTTGATGAACCCCCATACTGTTTTCCATAGTGACTGTACCAGTTTACATTCCCACCAGCAATGCACAAGGGTTCTCTTTTCTCTGTATCCTTGCTATCATTTTCTATCTCTTGTCTTTTTGATAATAGCCATTCAAACAGCTATAAGATGATATCTCATTGTGGTTTTGATTGCATTTCCTAGATGATTAGTGTTGTTGAGCACCTTTCCATGTACATATTGGCCATTTGTATGTCTTCTTTGGAAAAATGTCTATTCAGTTCCATTGCCCACTTTTTAATTGTATTGATTATTATTTTCTGCTATTGAGTTGCATGATTGCCTTACATGTTTTGGATATAATCCTTATCAGATATGTACCTTGCAAAAAATCCCCTCCCCTTTTATAGATTGTATTTTCAATTTATTGATTGTTTCCTTTACTATGCAGAAGCTCCTTAGTTTGATGTAGTCCCACTTGCTTATTTTAGCTTTTGTTGCTTGTGCTTTTGGTGTCTTATCCAAGAAATCATTGCCAAGACTAATGTCAAGGAGGTTTTTCTCTGTTTTCTTCTAGGGGGTTTATGGTTTCAGGTCTTATATTTAAGTCTTTGACCCATTTTGTGAACTCCTATAATTTTAATGATGCAGCAATTTCCTCATTCTTCATAGAATTTATTTCCTCCCTTAAGAGCAGATGTATATTACAAAAGCATCCAATGTACTTACCATCTCTTCCTCATCTGGCTTGATAATATGGTGTCATTAACATAATAGACAATTATGATGATCTGTAAGATATCTGGATGGTCCAGATCTCTTCAGATTATATTATGTCAATGAGAAAAACCATAAATGTATGCTGTTGTCCATTCCATATAAATGCTGACTGTTTCTGTTTCTTTTTTCTGCAAGACATAGAAAGGAAAATTTACCAGATCAATAACAAATCACATACCCAAGGCTACGTCAATCTACTCTGGCAAAGATACTACCTTTGGTGCAGCAGCTATAATCAATGCCAATACTGGGCTGTTTACAATAGTCCATTGTCATTCTCCAGGATCTTTCTGGCTTTTGCAGGGGCTACAGTGGTGAATTAAGTGGAAATATCATGGGGAGCACCTTTCCAGTATCTTTTGTGTAATTACCCCTACAGAATGTAATATACTTTTTGAAATGCCATCTTGGCCTGGGAATGGGATTGTTTCAGTATATTCCCCTCTAAAATAGCTGTAACCCACAGAGCTAGGAAATGGTGTGGAAGCTATACCAATTACCAAGTATATCCATTCATATTAAACATTCAGGAAATGATTAAATGATGTCTGGGAATTGTCATCCAGTGAAACTGCTGTGCACCAGACCTAGACCAAGACTTCATCTCTACCTAACTCCCACATGTCTCAATTCAAACAGAAGAGCCACAAAGAACCTTGAAAAATCCGGGTGTATGTATCAGTTCAGACGCTGTGTCCAACAATTCGCAAAATGTTGTGACATTCCTTTTTTTTTCCTGGTGTATGATTATGAAAATAAATGATCACCAGCACCTTTGAAGAAAGTAATGGGAGAATCATTGCCATGTATCATTACTGAGCTGTTGCACAGTCCTTCCTCCTGGAAATTTTATTAAAGCAGCCTTGGTGATGCCACGTTCCCAGCCTCTCCCAGAAGAATAGAGCTAGAGGTTATCTAAGTAGGTTACACATAATAGATCCATTCAAATATCTTCTTAAGCTTTTGGATTCCTTCCTGTACAGTATGTCAGGGGAATTCTGGCATTTCAACTTCCTTAATAGTAGTGAATGCCTAAAACAAATGCCTGATTGGTTTTACATATACAATAAGCATTTGCAAATTCATTAACACCATAAATACTGGGTTTTGAGGGTGATGGGGTCACGAGAGGAAGGCCCACAATAGGGACTGTTTTCAAGTAAAGGAGTTATTCTTATACCTCTTATCATTAAAGATGCATTATAGTGCAGAAGTTAAGATAACAGCTCCACACTGCAAGACTTTGTGTCGTCTTATTAATAGACCTTGAGGATATTTAATATCTTTGTGCCTCAGACCCCTCCTATGTAAAATGGAGATAGTGAGAGTATCTGATTCATAAAGTTCAAGGTAAAGCACTTAAAACAATACCTAGAGTGTAAAAAGCACTATATGAATCACTTCAATTATTCCCTCCCCTAGGACACAAATGAGAGACAATCATAACTCCATTGCTTCATGAAGGAAACTTCAATTAATAAGTTCTTTTCTGCTCATTAGTAATCAAGTTAAATAACAGGCTGCACAATTTCTGGAAAAAGAGAATCTTCAAACATATTTTATAAATATTTCATTTACTATTTGCAGAAATATTTTAAATGCTTGTTTCTGGGAGAAGCCCAAGGATCTTAGTGTGAATTACTGAAGCAGAATACCGAATTCACCAATCACATTTGTTTCACACAAAAGAGAAAAAATAATTAATTCTGAGTATTTGGGGTGATTTCAGCCTACAAAATATAATTTAATCAAAGGGCTCTCTGAAATTCACTGTAGAAAAGTAATATTGTTTAATAATGAATTTTACACATTTTTTTTTTCATGTTTAAAGCAATGGTTTAAAATTTGGCTTTGGTAGGACCTGGACAAGGAAATGTATGATAGTGGTAGAAATTAGGAAAATATTTAGACATGATAAAGAAGTATTAAATGCTAACAACAATTTACTGGGAAGAAGGAATATAAATGAGAGGTGCAAATCTCTCTCCTCAAATAGACCTACGAGAAAAATCTGAAAGAGTGGAATATGAGCAGAAATTCAAGTACAAAGTTGATTTTAAAAGTGAAAGGGCATGGACCTGGCAACCAGTGGCATGGTTTCTAGAGCCTGGCTCTCTCCGGTAATTTCTGACTGTGCCCTCAGGCAAATTACAGTTAACCCTCACTTCCTAGGTTTTAGCACGTGAAACTGAGGTATCTAGAACAAATGGCGCTGGTAATCCATCCTAGCTTTAAATTCTAAAATTTTAACATGGTATTAACAATTTCCCAGACTGCCAGATAGAGAAGATGATAAGAAGGCAAAGCACATAGAAACTGGGGAAATAAGAAGCAAACAGAGTTGTAACAAAGAGAATTAAAACCAAGATAGTTAGGCAATAAGTAGATGAAAGATAACATGAATGCATAGTTTGTTTATCAACAGAATAATCCGTCCAATATAGGAAAAGATAAATTATTATTTGCTCAATTCTGTGGCCCTCTCCTAGACCATGTAGGTTGCAAAGGACATTTAATTTGGCTTTAAACACTTCGATGTACAGAGTGTCAAAGAACAACATCACTTTTAATTTAATGGTGAAACAGATACCATAATTTAATAGAAAGTAGATTTCTAGGCATATAACATGGCCTAAGTCTTGAGTATTTCTCTGAACTTGCATAATGTCTTTTCTGTAGCCAGCATGAGGGAGAATCCATAGTTCCATATTGTCACAGCCATCCATTTATGAAATCTTCCTGTAATGCACAAGACGACTACACAATCTCCTCATCGCCACTTTCATCTCTTTGTTCCTGAATGTATAGATGACTGGATTCAGAAAAGGAGTGATAAATGCATCAAAAATAGCAAGATATTTGTCCAGGTGTGATGTGGGAGAAGGCCATGTGTAGAAAAACATCAGTGGCCCGAAAAACAAAACCACCACAGTGATATGAGCTGACAAAGTGGAGAGGGCCTTGAATGAAGCACCAGAAGAACGTTTCCAAACAGTGAACAGAATGAAGATGTAGGAAATGACCAGCAAGACAAAGGAGCCCACAGAAATGAGCCCACTATTGACAGTGACCATGAACTCCAGTTCTTGGATGTTTGTGCAGGCAAGTCTGAGGAGCCCGGGAAGGTCACAGTAAAAACTGTCCAATACATTAGGGCCACAAAAAGGCAAATCTACCACAAAAGCTAATTGAACCAATGAATGGATTAGGCCAATGATCCAGGAAGTGACTAGAATATATAGACACATTCTTGGACTCATGATGGTCAGGTAGTGGAGAGGCTTACATATGGCCACATACCTGTCAAAGGCCATGCCTATCAGCAGCACCATCTCAGTGCCCCCAACAGCATGACTACAGAAGATCTGGGTAATACAGCCACAAAAGGAGATGGTTTTGTGCTTCTCAAAAATATCACAAATCATTTTAGGGGCTGTGATTGAGCAAAATAACATATCAATGACTGAGAGGTTGGCCAGGAGGAAATACATGGGAGAGTGCAGATGAGCATCCAGGGTTACAGTGAACACAGTGACAAGGTTTCCCATCATACTTATACAGTAGAACAAAAAGGAGAAGACAAAAAGGAGAAGCTGCGTCTCCCATGCATTGGTGAGTCCCAGGAACACAAACTCTGATACTTTGGAGTGATTCCTTCCATCCATTGCCTCTGACACCAGAATCAGTTTTCCTGTTACTTAAAGGACAAAGAAAATGGATGAGAATTGACTAGACAAGTATTACTGTTCAAGAAAGAAAGCTTCCAGTCCATGAAAACAATTTTCATATTAACATCTTACACAGCTAAATAATCTTCATCACATGCATATCTGACTTCTACTTAGAGGAGTCAGCTGGTTCCCATATGGCAAAATGATTTTCAAAACTATACTAAATTAATTCTATCTCTGAACCTATTTCCCGCCTGCTTTCTTTTACTATTACATGGATATGTCCTATTTCCTCTTGCCAGTGTGTTCAACTTCAATAACATGTAAGGTTATCTTCAAACAGTTTTGACTGATTTCTTATGAATGGTATGATTTCAACCATTTATCTGAGCCACTTAACAATTTCTCATGCACATCTTACAGCTTTCATATTCTCTATTCTGTTATTCATATTGCTCAATTAAACTTTAAGTTTTCTTTCTTTCAATTTTCAAAATTTCTCTCATTCTGTTCTCTAATTCACAAAATCAAATTTTAAACATCTCAGCTCAAATGCTTCCTCATATGTGAATTCTTCCAACTCTCCATACTCTCTCTGCACTGTTAGCATTTATTTCACTCTGCCTCTCATGATTATATAAATTTCGTCTCTTCAATTAAAATGTAGCTTCTTTGGTTCAAGAGTCATGTCCAATTCATGTGAATATCTCCCCTTCCACCACAATCACTGGTAGTGAGTAACACAATCAGTTATTTAATGAGCGCTTCACACCTGCTGAATGAAGAGATTCATGAGACTGAAGAATGACCTTGGAGTCAAGAGAGTATATTATAATTCATAAGGTTCACATTAATAGTATTTTTGTGTTGCCAATCAGGAGTTGTCAGAGGATTCCAAGCCTCATTCCTG
Organism: Tapirus indicus; assembly: GCA_031878705.1. Taxonomy (NCBI): domain Eukaryota; kingdom Metazoa; phylum Chordata; class Mammalia; order Perissodactyla; family Tapiridae; genus Tapirus; species Tapirus indicus. The sequence continues at coordinate 27,635,538 of CM062918.1, forward strand.
CAGTTTTTTAACTACACAAAGTAAGATTTGACGGAAAATTCTGTCATCAAAAGAAATAGGGAGTACCAATTATTAATTTAAAACAGTCAATAAAAGGCCTTTGGTATGTCTCAAAATGGAAAAAAAACATATTATTTTATAAATGATGCTCACTTTTCCCCCAAAATCTCAATTTCTAACATAAAATATGAGATGAGCTGAGACAAATAACATCCTCCTCTAGTATATATGTGTTCATGTATACACATATACACACATTCATTGGATCTCCAAAGATAAGAACTCTGCCACATAAAAACAGTCTCTTTTCTTTTTCAAAATCCTTTGAAATGGTTAAAAGAGTGACAGAAGTAAAATACTGGGTGAACAGAGGCAGACAGTGCCTGTGTCTGTGATTGAGAGATGGTGATGATTGAGTGATAAAGTCCAGAAAAAGAACTAAGGGACAGTAGCCAGATCCCAGCATCAGGAGATAAAGACAAAATTAAAATTCTTCAAGGATAACTACTTGGCAGAGATAAACCATCTGAACTCCACTGTTCCCCAGAATGCTCTGGATTTAGTACAACATCCATGTTTTACCAGTGAAATAATTTACATAGAAAGAGATGTAGGAAGTGAACTGCTCATTATCACAAAAGCAAATGGTGGGAGAGTTTACAACAGGATCAAGAGCCCCTGACTGAAAGTTTTTTTGCATTAAATAGCCTTTGTATTAGTTTCCTATTTTTGCTGTAACAAATTTTGGAAATTTAGTGGCTTAATAAAACACAAATATTCCATCTCACAGTTCTGGAGATGAGAAGGCTAAAATGTGTCTTTTGAGCTAAAATTAGAGCATCAGCAGAGCTGCATCTCTTCTGGATGATCTAGAAGGGAACACATTTTCTTGGCATTTCCAAAGCTGCCTGTATCCTTTGGTTCATGACCCCTTCCTCCATCTTCAAAGTACATCACTCCAAACTCTCCATCTGTCATCACATCTCTCTGGCTCTGACCTTCCTGCCTTCCCCTTTTAAGGTCACTAGTGATTATATCAGGCACACCCAGATAATCAAGGATAATTTTCCCATCTCAAAATTATTAATCACATCTTCAAAGTCCCTTTTGCCATGTAAGGTAGCATATTCACAGGTGCAGAGATTAAGACATGAACATCTTTGGGGGCCATTATTCCATATACCACAACTTTCTTGCATGTGAACAAATATTTTAGGAGAAAAAGGAAAATCTAAATATCTAAGCAATAAATCTGACAGAGGGCATTTCAGATAGCCTATGAGGAAGATGGAAGAGATATTGAAGGAGGAAGGATAGATAGTACATCCTGACTTTTTCCCTGAAACTTCATGTAAGTGACTTCTGACTCCAACTACAGTGAGGACCAAGTCTGAACAACTAATGTCCACTGATGACAGGGAACCTATGATAATTGGCCACCCAATATGCTCCTGGACAAATAGGTATACAATTGACTCCTGAGTCTTTCTCTGAATGGTTTTTATTCATTAATTCAAAAAATATTTTTGAGTGCCCAGAATGCCATGCAACATTTCAGGCATTGGGGATACAGCATTGACAAGAATTCCTGCCTTTGTGGAGTCCATATTGATGACAGAAAATGCAATTTGGGACTATTACATACAGATCTTCCTTCTCCAAAAAAGATAAGAACACTTGAAAAAATGCTGCAGTCCTCAAATACCTAAGAAGTGTCAAACACTCTACCAGACTCTAGTTCAGTTTCCACCTTCGGGAAGTCTATTCTCAGTGTTCTGACTTCTTCCTTTATCAGAAGTTTTACATCTATAATTTCCATCACACTAATTTTTCAGTGGCTTTTTAATAAATATGTATAAGTTTTTTTCTCCTCAAATATAAGACACTTGGGGCAGGTTTCATGTATCACAACTCCTTGTGCCGACTGAAAAGCAGCTCAAAAATTATGCCTGGAGGATTTCTTGGCTTATTCGCTTATTCCTTCAACTAATATATATGCAGCATCTATAAAGTGCCTCGTACTCTGCTAAGCCTTAGAGATAATACAAAGAAGAAAAAATAATAGATATCAATTATGTGGAAGAGAGTAATGAAATAAGAAATTGAAAATATATAAAATAGGAGACTAGGGTTATGAGAACAGTTTTAAGTAAGAGTTGCATAGACCATTTTATGACTTATAACCAAACCTCCATGTCATGAACTGTAAACTAATTAATCAAAATTTCTGTATGAATGAGCAGAAAAATAAGGCAAAAAAATAATTCCTTCTGACTACCAATGGGAAAAAATGCTTCTAGCCAAAGTTTTTTAAGGCTTCCATATAATGGGAACAACAATGAGACTATACAATGAAGTGAAAAGGTAAGCGGTGCTTCCCCCAAATTGAAATTTGAATAGCAAAAAGTAAAGGAGAATAGCAAAAGAACTGGTGGTAAACTTGATAATGAATTTACAATAAATACAGTTAGCAAAATCAGAAGGGGATTTACTGAGTCACTCAAAAAAAAAAACTGTATACGACAATTTGTGTAAAGTTTACATAAAGATGGAGTTTAGCCAGAGGGCAATAAGGAAATTTTTTTTAAACAAAGAAGTCAAATACAGGGGCCAGCCCTGGTGGCCTAGTGGTTAAGTTCAGCGTGCTCTGCTTTGACAGCCCAGGTTTGGTTCATGGGTGTGGACTACATCGCTCTGTTAGTGGCCATGCTTTGCTGGCAGCCCACATCCTAAAAAAAATAGAGGAAGACTGGCATGGCTGCTAGCGCAGGGTGAATCTTTCTCAGCAAAGAAAAAAAGAAGTTAAATACATTTTTAAAATCAGAAAGGAAATTGATAGAAAGATGAGAAAAATGAAGGCAAAGCAAAATTGAATTATTGAATGCAGCAGGAGACCAAGATGGTCAGTTAGATGGAAAATTGTGATAAGGGAGAAGAAATGACAGCCTGGGAGCTTGTTAAGATGTGCAGTCTTAAAAGCCACAGTGCCCAAAATTATTTCCTACGAGCACCCAGCATTAGAGTTGCGGTCTTTTAGACTAGCATACTGCACTCCCTAGTTTTACTTACATTGCTTAGGGAAGGGTGATCCATTAGCTATTACAGACAAACAAATAAGTTACCAGATGGCTTTCCTTAGCTCAGATCTTATGCATCCAAGAAATTAAAATTTTGACAATGAAGAAATGTGATCCATTTTAAACCTAATTCATTAGCCAAGAAGGATTAGCTTGGATAGGTTGCTGCAGAAGACAGGTAAAGAGCAGATGAGCTCAGCAGGAGACAGGCAGACCACAGGTATGAGAGCTAAAACAGAAAAGGAGAAATGTGGTAAAAGACAAATGTAGTTATTTAAAATCCATTCAAGAGCAAAGAAGACAAAATAACACAAACAGCAAATATCAGCAGATCTGGAAACTTACCTGACTCCAGTTTTAAGTCTTCAAATTTCTGGATTATCCATCTAAGAGCTCTGAGTTATAGTCTCTGAAGAGCTTCTAGAGGAAGAAGCTAGATTCTGGGTGCTTGGGCACTTTGATGCATCCCATATCCTCCATGGAAAGAGTGCTGCTCTCCTAAGACCATTGCCATTGGAAGATATTCTACTTTGAGTTTTCTGTTCTAGCTATTACTCTCAAGAATTATAATGACATGAATTACAGCCATCATTTATTTGGACTATTTAAACAATTGGTATGTGACAAATCCAGATTCTGCAGTATTTCATGGAATCCTCATTTAAATATCTTGATCAATATGGAATTAGAATTGGACAAATTCTTACAGGAGATTCATGGTAATTTTACATTTTAAAATTTTGAAAAAAAAAAGAAAGAGATGCTCATTATCCTTAATAATAAAATCATTCAGCTGGAAGAGATCTAAAACTATGTTCTGACCCAGTTCCTTTCTTTTGTTTCTCCATCCAGGACATGTCAATTCTTCCTCAGTTTAGAAAGTTTTAAAATTCATTTTCTTCCTTGGTTTCCTACTATTTTTTAATATGATAGTTCAAAGCTTCTTTCTTTCAAAAAGAAAATCTCTCATGCTTTCAATGAAGCCAAGATCCACTTAATTCTTCCTCTGTGAATATAAAGAAATTGTCAACAACTCTCTGAGATAAATGTTTAATATCCTTGAACTTGGTAAGAGCAAATAAAGATCACTCATCATCTGTACACTCTACTTTTACTCACCTCAATTCCTTTAGCCTTTCCCCATAGGTCCATCCTTCATCCTTTTATCTTTGTCACTCTGTCTATTCCCATTTCACCACCAAACATCTCACTGCAGTGACCTAGAAAAAAAGTCTAATGCATGTTTAAAAAACATAAACAAAAACAGAATGATTGATTGTTGCTTGTTAAACATTACACATTTAGTTTCCTACATTTTTTTCTCTATTCTCCCATCACCTAATTTTAACTGACACTATATTATTTTAGTTTTGGGTGAGTTTGAGCCCTAGATATTTTTCTTTAAGCAAGTTTTCAATCATCCTCTCTCCACCTCGATTCTATGAAATCGGAGTTTTATTTTTTAAAACTTCACTTATCATTAGGACCTAATGTGCTTTCTCCTCTTTATATCTTAGTTCTCTAAAAAGGAAGTAAAGCTGACTACAAGCTTGTTATAAGAACAGCAAACATATTTGTCTTTACTTTCAATGCTCATAAATTTCTTTAAAAATCCCTATGTACAGTGAACAAGGCAGTCTATCTCCTTATCCTGATCACAGTGTGGACTCCAGAGTTTGCAACATATTCTTTTTTGCACCTTTGGATCTCCATGTCATTCCCAAGTCCTGGTTAAAAGTTAAGGCTAATGCTTGTTCTCCACATCCACAACCACTCACATTTATTCTCGTGTGTGATCATCATCTCACCACCACCACCTATTTCTTCCTGCCTCCAGGTCAAAACTCAATTGATATATATGAAAAACAAACCATTACTTGGGTTTTCCTTGTCACTGAAGTTTTTCTTGTTTAATATTTTCCTCCTTTTGTCAACTTACCCAACACTTCCCTTATCCATGTTCACAAACTATTATCTCAAGCAACAGAGGTATATAAAATGTTTCTATAAGTGGAAAAAATTGCTAATTAACTATAATGGAGGATAGTGAGCAAATAATGTTATAGTGATCTGGGATTGCAAAACTAAAGTCAGTTAATCAAGAACACTGTCTCCTAAAAATATATGTGTTGTGATCAAAGAAACAGGGGAAATGTCTATAATGAATCACAAGAGGGAGAAATGGCACTGGATTCTTTAAGAGCATCACTATCTGTCATTTTCTTTGCCAATTTAAATCCTATCACAATAAATGAAAGCATCCCTGTGTAATTTGATAATATTCACTTTTCAAGAGATTCATACAAACTATATGGAAGAGCCACATAATATCATTTTTCACTATACATAAATAAATAAAGTGAAAGAATAAACTCAAAAAAATAAAAAGTAGCTTATAAAGTGGCTTTCATAAATAATAAGTACCGCATTGTAATAAGTATTTTGAAGACACGGACATTGCCTAACTTGTATTTGTTTGTTCCAAAGCAACTTATACAGTTTCCTGCAATCCAGGGAACCTAATATTTATTTGTTGAACTTAACAAAAGAATCCAGTCCTTGAAATAATTCCATTTTCCCTTACTGTGCCTGTTATATGGAGGGAGGAATAATATGAATAAGAAGATTCACTTCAAAATGTTAAGAGGAAGTAATAGGACTTGTTTCCCAGTGCCTTTTTTAGTCTCAGGTGCAGAAGATTGAGGTAATCATATTCCCCAGTCCATGGTACACTATCAGCATTGGTTTACAAAGGGCCATCTCTTGTTTACTTGTTTATTCCCTTTAAATCCCAGTCTCCCTTTCCAGTCCCTTTCTTTCAGAGGCAACATCCAAGTGTTTTTAAAATGTATCCCGCTGTTGTATGTGTTATCATAAAACATGTTTTATGTATATGTATATTTGTGTCCATATACATAAAAATACCATTATACATCTCATTCCAGTGCCTTTTTTTTTTTTCACTTAGCCCATGCTGCTATGTGTACATCTAATCTATTATTTTCAAATGCTGCACAGGAATTCATGGTGGGTATGCACTACTTTTTGCCTGTCTCATCATCTAATGACAGACACCCAGATTATCTCCAAGTTTTTCAAGGCCACTTCATATGATTGTACAAGTATTAGATTACCCTCCAACTTCCATCCTCACATCCCAATGACATTAACATTCAGCTGGAGCACAACTATTTGATAAAACTGGTTGTTCAAATTCTAGAGAGTGATGTCAGCAACATGGAAGAATGAGTTGTTCCTTTCATCTCTCCCCCTTTGAATGACAAATAAATGGATATTCATTGACCAAAGGAGGATATCCACATGGCACAACAGGACACACAAGAGACCCATGCAACTATACATCTGAAGGTGGATGGACTGGGCCCCTGGGAAGTAATGAAGATAAGTGAGCACTCCCTGACCCTTCCCTGACAGCCCAAAGTACAAGCACAAACACTTTCCTGGATGGTAGCACCCATAGTGCCACTGAGGTCCCACAGTGGGAACGCACCTGGGTGTGACTGTAAGAAGAGACAGAGGCAGCCCTGATCCCATGCACATTTTCTTTGCTGAGAAGGGACCGCACGATGCTGCTGCAGTACCAACAAGTGGCCCAGGCTCAGACCCCATGGAACGGCCCTAGCCACCAAATACAGTGGCCAGTGTGACCCTAAGAAGAGGCAGTGGCAGATCTATGTGTGGATGTGAATACTTTCTCAGTTGGCAGGAGTGCCCAGAGTACTGTGGTCACCCTACAAATGGGAATGTGCATTGGTACGATGGTAAGAAGAGGTTTTGGCAGCCCTGAGCCATCCTGTGAACACTTTTCCAGCTGGTGGGAGCACCCACCATACACCCACAACTTCCAGCAGACAGGGTGGGATCAGACACATGGCAGCTTGCTTCCGGTTAGTGGCAGCAGGTGGAATCTGTGACCTGATACTACCACAAATGCACCAGCAAAAGATTAGTTCATCAAACACTATGAGAAACTACAACAACAATTTAGAGAAGAATGAAAGTGACAAGTCTCCAGAATCCTATCTTGAAGTCACAGAAATTTACAATCTAAATGACAGAGAATTCAAAATAACTGTCATAAAGAAACTCAACAAGCAACAAGAAAACTCAGAAAGACAGTTCAGTGAGCTTAGGAATACAATTAATGAGCAGAAGGAATACTTCACCAAAGACATTGACACTGTAAAAAACAACCAAGCAGAAATTCTGGACGTGAAGAACAAAATTAATGTGCTAAAAAATCATCTTGAATACTTAAAAAATAGAGCTTACTTTATGGAGGAAAGAATTAGGAAAGCAATACAGAAATGCTTCAGGTGGAGGAGGTGAGAGAAATAAGATATTAAAAAAAATGAAGGAATTCTTCAAGAAATATCCAACTCAATTAGGAAAAGCAATATAAGCATTATAGGTATTCCAGAGGGAGAATAGAGGCAGAAAGGAGCAGAGAGCTTGTTCAAAGAAATAATAGCTAAGGACTTCCCAAACCCAGGGAAGGAGATAGACTTACAAGTACATGAAGCCAGTAGAACTCCTAATTACATCAATGCTAAATGACCTTCTCCAAGGCATATAATAGTAAAACTGGTAAAAGTCAATGACAAAGAAAAATTTTAAGGGCAGCAAGGCAAAAGAAAATAACCTACAATGGAACCCATATCAGGCTTTCAGCAGATTTCTCAGCAGAAAACTTACAGGCTAGAAGAAAATAGATGATATATTCAAAATATTGAAGGACAAAAACTTTCAGCCAAGAATACTTTATCCAGTGAAACTATCCTTCAGATACAATGGAGAAATAAAGCTTTCCAAGGTAAACAAAAGTTGAGAGAGTTCATTACCATTAGATGCTCCCTACAAGAAATGATCAAGGATGCCCTCTTACCTGACAAAAAGGCAAAGGTCTACAAAGCATTGAGCAAGGAGACAAGCACACAGACAAAATCAGAAAACTGTAGCTCTCTTTCAGAACAGGGTAGCAAATACTTAATTACAACTTAAAAGATAAAGAGAAGGAAAGCATCAAAAGTAACTATAAACAGTTCAACTTAGTCACAAACTCACAACACAAAACAGAATAATTTGTGACAACAATAACTCAGAAGGGGAAGAGGAGTGGGGTGGAACTTGCTTAGGCTAATGGAAATAGGCTATCAGAAAATGGACTATATCACCTGAGATCTTCTATACAAAAACCATGGAAACCACTAAACAAATAGTCAGAGACAAACACAATTCATAAAAAAAGATAATCTGAGAAAACCACAGAGAAAATTACAAAAATGAAATGGCAGTCAAAACTACAAAGAAAGAGATACAAAGGAAATATAAAACAGAAAACAAGGTATAAAATGGCAATAGTAACCCCTCATATTACAATAATCACTCTAAATGTTAATGAATTGAATTCTCCAATAAAAGACACAGAGTAGCTGGATGGATTTAAAAATAACACTCCAAAATATGCTGCCTCCAGGAAACACATCTCAGCTGTAAAGAGAAATATAGGCTCAGAGTGAAGGGATGGAAGATGATACTAGAAGAAAATGGCAAACAAAAGAAAGCTGGTGCTGCCATACTTATGTCAGACAAAGCAGACTTCAAGATAATAAAGAAAATGAGAGAAAAAGAGAGGCAGTATACAATGATAAAAGGGACTTACACCAAGAGAACATAACACTTATGAAAATATACACACCTATCACAGGAACACCAAAGTATATAAAGAAATTATTAACAAACCTAAAGGGAGAAATTAACAGTGACACAATAATAGTAGGGGACCTCAACACCCCACTTACATCAATGGATGTGTCATCCAGACAGAAAGTCAGCAAAGAAGTAGTGAATTTAAATGAAATGCTTGGACATATGAAGTTTATAGATCGTCACAGAAGATTCCATCCCAAAATATGGAAGACACATTCTTCTCAAGTGCACATGGAACATTCTGAAAGATAGACCAAATATTGGGAAACAAGGCAAGCCTCAATAAATTTAAGAAGATTGCAATCATATCAAGCATCTTGATTGGATACACACCAAAAAAACCTGTTAACAATAATTATTTCTAAGGAGTGGAGTTGAGAAAACCATGCAGGAGAAGGGGTCTTTTACTTTTCACTTTGTGCTCTTACCTACTATCTTAAATTTTTGCAGTGAACCTATCTCAATTTCACTTTTACAAAAAGGTCAATTATGTAGATTTGGAAAATTACACAGTTTGTATCCTCAGATATTCTGTTTCCAAACATGGAATCATAATATATCTCCTAAATTAAAACAAAGATCAAAGCTACTCCCAAGATATTCAGAATTAACTGTTACTCCACTCCTCCCTATACCCCGCATATTTAGCTAAACTACTTCGTCCTCCCTGGACATGCACTCAGGTGGTATCCACCCTCCCTCACACACACACTCAAATACCCAGCTCACAGATTCTCCCCACATTCTTCACTCGGCCTGCAATACTCTTGCCTTCATTATGTCTCTCTTGATTCTTCCCATTCTTCAACAGCCCACTCTGCAAAGCCCCCTCCATGAAGTCCTCTCTGATACTCTTACTTTTGCATACATTAGTAAATAGATATTTTTCTTATTCTATGGTACCTGGGCCAAAAATACTAATAATTATAGTGTCATATTAGTATTCTAACAAAGGGTACTATTTAAAAATCTGTCACTATATACAAAGCCTTGTAAATAACGATATTAAAATGCCTGTTTTAGACTTTTTCTTGATAATGGTATAAATGATATTCACATTCATAAAAAAGTAACTCAGCTTGGAATCAGTTTGGTTCCTTTCACAGGGGTTATCAGCAGCAACTTCCCCAATGATGCAATATATGAAGGAAATAATTGAATTCTAAATTACTCACCTGGAAGCTGAAAGTTATTCAATGAATGCTTCCGATTCCAACTCAAGCCCAAACACTTTAATTTTTGCACAACACCTTATTTTATCTTCCAAAAAAAAAAAAAAAGGATCACAGTTTTTAAGTATCAAATTAGAAAAGATAAAAAAGTTAGATAATTCCTAGTGTTGGTAAAAAGTTGGAGAAGAGGATTATACACTCACTATTGGTGACACTGCTTCCTAGCCAGCCTTTCACATTCTGTCTACACTGAAAAGTTGAGGTCTCTAGATGCCATACTTTGTATCTGGCTCCACTAAACATCTTCCCTTTTAAACAAGGGCAGAATAGTAGTTTTAATCTGATCTTTTTAGTGAAGGTAGAGTGAACCTGTCTGCCTAACTCACTTCTGTGAAAGGGAAGCATGTTATTGATAGTGATCAGCAACTAAATTCCAGTATGCTCTGTAGTGTTCTGAATCCCATGACTTTGTTTCACACAGATCACTGACTTCTGCCCACGCTCCCAGCACTAAAATATAAGAATATAAAATATATGAAATGAGAGATTCCACAGAGATCATCTACTGACCAGTTGACTTTCTTCTCTGCTCAGGTCTACTCATCCTTGTGCTGGCCAACACAAGTAGGAAACAAATTATAAATAATATGAGCTTACCACCAATTCAAGCAACTGACAATTCTCGAGATTCTTTTTTAGTAGATCAATGTTTGGGATCACTCAGATAAAGATTTTTAATCCTCTCCTTCCTAGTTAGTCTCAAATTACTAACAAGATTGAATTTAAATTAGAATTACTGAAAAATAATAAAATTTGCAGAGAAACATCTCAATCTGATCATCTTAGAGGTTTCTCACAAGTTTGTTATTCCTGAGGTGGGTAAAAAGAGCTCAGAACACTATTCAGAATAGTAGAAAGATATACAGGAATGGGCACTGGAGAGGTGTGCTCTCAAAATGGTTGTTTTTACTGCTACCAATGCAGCAAGGCTTGTAGAAGGCTGTTGTTGCTAGGACTAAATGAAACTTTGCTAATGCCTGTAAAAGCCTCTTATTTTAGAGTTAAGGAAACCAAGATACAGAGAGGATAAATAGCTTTGCTGAAGGTAAGGAACAAGTTGGTGGCAAATCCAGAATTAATGTATTTGATCTTTGACTTCCAGGCAATCCAGGTTATTTCCATTATACCATGCTTCTATTGCTGTGATAGTCCAACCTTTGATTCCAGTCTGTGGCCCAGGAAATCATATTATATCAAAGCTACTGTCCTCAACATTTTTCAAAATTCTTTATGTTTTACTCCCACTGGACTCAGATCATCTCCTCCTACTTTATTTTTTGCCTGGATACCAATGCTCAAGTCATCTGTGCAAATATCACTGGAATAACTTTTTCAATATGGAACATGAAATCATGATTTGAGTTCACTCATCCTGCTGTCTTCTAAATTTTGGTTGTGAGTTTATCTGCTGCAGCCTCTTTATTGAATATCAGAATTGATTCTTTTTTTTTTTTTTTTGGTTAATTAGATTCCCCACTTTCACTGCTGTGTGCATTTCCACTTGAAATTCTGAGCTGCATCGAAGACCATTTCCATTCACTAACCTACCTGGACCAATGGTGAAATAATCATGGACTTAGAGGACCACAGAATGCACAGCTCTTGCCTTTGAAAAGTTATTATCACCTTGCATAAAAAGCCATAGGTTAAACCTCCATAGCAGGAAATACAGCTAATTAGCAGCCCTAAAAAGTTACTTAAATACTGATATAGAGACCTGAGATTGCCATCCTGAGTACAATTAACCAAGGGAAATGTTTTCCGGGACCACAGAAATCTGGCCACAGCAACCGAAGGGGAAAGCTGATAATGGGTCACTTGAGGGGAAAGAGGAAGTGAGATTTGAGATTTTTGGTGAAAATTACAAATTTTTATCTTGTTACCTGCTTGTTTTTCTTATTTGTACAGGAAGAAACTCCATAAGAATGAAAAGACAGGCATGACTCATTTATTGTACTTTGTTTTATTGAGCTTTGCAGATACCACATTTTTTAAAGACCCTCCACCAGCAAAAGGATTACAAATTACTGAAGGCTCAAAGGATATCTTCAAAGGATAGTTAGAATTTTTTAGCAATAAAGTTCTTTTTAATTTAGGTATGCACATTGTCTTTTTTAAACATAATGCTATCGAACACTTAAGAGACTACACTATACTGTAAACATAACTTTTATATGCATTAGGAAACCAAAAATTTCATGTGAATCACTTCATTGTGATATTCAATTTATTGTGGTTGTCTGGAACTGAACCCACAATATATCTGAGGTATGCCTGTATATACCTTCAGACAAGTGAAAATAATGCTTATCATCTTCATAGGAAGGAAGAGAGGGAGAGAGAGAAGAAGAAAAGCAGGCCTCCAATATGGCATTAGAATGTGACCCATGTCTTATTAGAAAGGATAACTAAATTAGAGGTAATAAGATATACAGTTGGCCCATCAGTAGCTAGTTAGTTCTGTATTATGTGTGTGTGATCTGGAGACATGAAGAGGGTATTATAACAGCAGCACAAAGAGATCAACTCAAATTGCTAGTGGAGATGGGACGAGGCAAATCACTAATAGTTTAGTTTCTTAAAAGAAACATCAACAAAACAGAAAATGTCTCTGCTTATATTTTATATAGTAGCATCAAATGTATACAGAAAGTAAAAGAGCCACTGATGAACCATAATCATACAGAGTACTCTACATCAATTGTTTATTGCTGTATAACAAAGTAGCTTTAATTAGTAACATTTTACTTGCTCGTAAGTCTGCAGTTAGGGCTAAGCTCAGCTGGGCAGTTCTTCTGCAGGTCTCACCTGGGCTTTCCCATGAGTCATCAGTTATCTGGCAGCTTGACTGGGGTTGGAGGGTTTAAGACAGCCTCCTTCACACGTCTAGGGCCTTAATGCTGGTTGTTAGCTGGGCCTCTCTCTCCAAGTGTTTTTTTTTCCATTCAATAGTCTTGCCCAAGCTTACTTACAGGGTGGGGAACATGGCAAGAGGACAAAGGCAGAAGCTGCAAAGCAAACTATGCCTAAGTTCTGGAATTCATGCAACTTCCTCTTTGCCAACTCACCTCTAACACTTACCGCTGGGCTAGTTACTAAATCTTATATGCCTCAGTTATCTCATCTGTAGAATAAGGATGAGAATATTACCTAGCTGGTGGCTATAAGAATTAAATAAGTTAATGTGTGTAAACAACTCAGGATAGTACCTGCCACATCATAAGTGTTCAATAAATGTTGGTGAAGATAGAGGTGGTGGTAGTTGGGCAAAAACAATGAATGGGCTTTTTGAATAAAAGTCTGTGAGAATGCTGATAGATGAGAAAGGAGCTATTACCTTTTCAACTAGGCTTGTAAATGAATCAGTTAAGGGCAAGAAGAGTGATGATATATCTGACCTGAATTTTATGTGGAGTAATTGCACATCTAAGTTTCCATTTGTTTAAAAGAAAGTCAAAGAATCGCATAGTGTTTGTAAGGCTGATATATAAAGAATCCCTATATTAGGTCATCAGGAGAAAGGGAAGTGTAAATAAAGTCTATCATGAGGAAAATGGAACAATTTCATATATATGAGAACCCTCAGCCAAAGTCTAATTTTGCCAAAAAGAAATACCTCTCATCTGGTTAGGCTAATGTCTTAGTCTATGATTGTCCTAATAAATACATATTTTACAAAAGAATTAACAATTTTAAAGAAGTCTAAAATAAAATGTGAAGAAAAGTGAATGTAAAAGAGTAAAATAACTTCCTAAAAGAGGTCTGAAATCTGTCAGTGGTTTAAGAAGGTGGATTCATTACAAGGATCTACCAGAAATTGCTAACCTCTGGGGATATCAGTATATATGTAACATTGTTAAGAACTTTAAAATAAGTAGGCATTAGTATAATTTTATCATAGTTATTAGTTTATGAATCAATAGTTTAGTTTGTTTATAGATCAGAATGATTTCCTCTCTGGTCTATATTATCCTTGGTTCTCAAAAGTTCTGAAGGGCCTCAGCTATTCAGTCATGGAAACCATGATCCACTAGTAGAAATGGATAAAGGAATGCAGTAATATTCATATGTGAAATTCTTGAAACTTACTTTAGATAACTGCCAAACCTTGGTAGCAATAAGAAAAGTTATGGTGAATGCCCTTTAGAGTGTTCGGTAGAGTAGAAAAGCATTACATAGAGAGGAGTACTGTTTAATGGTGGATTTTTAGTAAGTGATATAAACAAAATCCACAGGTGAGACCATAGATGAGTGAAGATATTATCATCCAATTATAAAAGACCCTGTTCAAGAAATTTCTTGTTGGGCTGCAAATAAAAAAGGAATTTGGAAACAACATGTAATCATATGAAACTGATGCCAATGAAAAGTGTATTGATGTCACTTCTGCTATTACCAGGGTCAGAAATAAAAATGCAATAGAAGGCCAGAGGTGTATCTATTAGTGGAAAGCTCAAGAATCCAAATTAAGAAGTGGGTATGTATTTTTTTTAATCTTTTTGATCTAAAGTGAGGATAAAAGAGTTGATGGATGTGTTAATTATCTTGATTTGGTAATCATTCCACAATGTACAGGTATATCAAGTAATCGTGCTGTACACTTTAAATATATTTGCCCAGTGGTGTAGTGGTTGTTTGCTCACTTTGCTTTGGTGGCCCAGGGTTCACATGTTTGGATCCCAGGTGTGGACCTGTGCATCGTTTATTAAGCCATGCTTTGGCAGGCATCCCACATATAAAATAGAGGAAGATGGTCACGGATGTTAGCCTAGGGCCAATCTTCCTCACCAAAAAGGAGAGAATTGTCAATGGATGTTAGCTCAGTACTAGTCTCCCTCAACAACAACAACAAAAAGATAAATATATTCATTTATATTTGTCAATTATTCCTCAATAATGTTGGGGAGGAGGAGTGCAAGACCTGATTCTTGCCCTAGATCTTTCACTTAACATCTCTGTGCCTGAGTATTATTATCTACAAAATAAATGTGTTGGAACAAATGATCTCTCAAACTCCAATTCTGAAATTCCACAATTCTATTGCACAATCAACAGTTCTCTAGGTAGCTGAAGAATGTGGGCTAATAGGAAGCAAGCAGATATTAAAGTAAGAGGAAAAAAGAATCAAACCAATTAGGGATACGGGGGTTTGATAGGTAGTTTGAGAAAAGGATGTGAACCAATTCAAAGCAGGGAAAGTATAAGAGTTAAAAGGAATAATACACTAATCTCCAACACTGAATTGTTGAACATGTTCTATTTGGCACATTTTGAGGGATAAGACAATGGGAAGTGGTGGACTAAGATGATATTCAGCTTTGGTTTGAAACATTTTACACAGTAATTATAAGGACACGAGCAGAAAGCATTTGCTAATTTATCAAAAAACAAAGATAAAAATATTGCACAGAGTTATCACAAATGTTAAATAAGCTAATTTATATAAAACATCCAGCACAGTGTCTGAAATACAGAAACCTCCAATGTTAGCTCTTTTATCCTTATCAGTTAGGTACTGAAGATTCACAGGAACAGGGTAAATGCCTAAATGTAGCCTATTATATAAAATTAATAGAGACACAAAATTTCAATGACTTTATTTGCTCTGTTCTTATTGTGGATAGACTTAATTTTTTTTTTTTATCCTTAGAGTATTTAAGACATCTTCCTGTAACTCACAAGCTGATGGCAGAGTTGCTTCATTGCTGCCTTCACCTCCTTGTTCCTGAATGTATAGATGACTGAATTCAGAAAAGGTGTGAGGACTGCCAAAAAGATAGCAAAAATCTTCTTCAAGTGTTATGAGGGCAAGGGCCAAGTGTTGAAGACTAATGGCCTGAAGAATAAAACCACCACAGTGACGCGAGCTGACAAAGCGGAGAAAACCTTGGATAAAACACCTGAGGAGTGTTTCTAAACCGTGACCAGAACAAAGATTTCATAAATAGTCAGTATGAAGAAGGAATCCATGGAGGTGAGTCTACTGTTGACTGTGACCATGAACTCCAGTCTATTGGTCTCCAAGCAAGCAGGTTTAATGAGTTGAGAGAGGTCACAGTAAAAGTTGTCCAATACATTAGGGCCACAGAAGGGCAAGTCTGTAAAAAAAAGCCAATCGGGCCACTGAGTGGATTAAGTCAAGGATCCAGGCTGCAGCCAACATCAAAAGGCACATTTTGGGACTCATGATGGTCAGATAGTGGAAAGGCTTATATACAGCAATGTATATGCCAAACGCCATGGCGATGAGCAGCACCATTCTGTGCCCTAAATATCATGAATATAGAACATGCGAGTTATACAACCCCCAGAAGAGATGGCTTTGTGCTTTCTGAAAAGATCTTAAATTGTTTTTGGGGCTGCAATAGAGCAAACCCCCAGGTCAAGAAAGGAGAGGTTGGCCAGCAGGAAGTACATGGGGGAATTCAAGTTATGGTCAGCACTCACAGAGAACACCACAAGGAGGTTTCCCATCAGGCTTGCCGTGTAGAACACAGGAAAAGAAGCTGGATCCGCCATGAAATGGAGAATCCTAGGAACACAAACTCAGATGCCACAGAGTGGTTGGCTCCATCTATTGCCTCTTCAAACAGAGATGACACTAATTTTACCTGCAATAGAGAGTAAAGAGGAAGTTGACTTTGTGGGGAGTTACTGACTGCATGAATTTCAAATTGTAAAGACAAAATATTGCCTTACTTCGTGCAGTCAAAACACCTCTAATATAACCTCTTAAACTGGAGTTGCAGAAAATGGGCGGTAACTCACTGCTACAAAATACTGCTTCTAATTCTCCAGCTTCCCCCAAATTCCTATGTTTTGATAAGAGAATACTAGGCAAAATCTTCTGCTGAATGAAAGAGTTATGCAAGGCAGACTAGGAATGCCCTGGAATAATATGAGATAAGAAAGAGGAAATGGAATGAATTCATTGATTTCTCCCTCACAGTTTGTTACTCCTGCCCATGGAGGTCCTCAAACCTCAGGCAATTTCTGATGACCTTCACTTTCCTTATCCCTTTGACTGTCTCCTAAATGCAGTGCTATCAGTCTCATTAATACTCGCTCATGTTTAGCCTCATGCTATTGCAGTTGTATCAAATCATATTCACCTTTTCCTCATAAAGAGAAAAGAAAAACCCTGAAGGTATCCAGCTATTGCACAGCTCAGGGATGGAAGTGATCACAAAGCTTGAGCTGTGACAGCATATGACAGAGTCAGGACAAGCCAGAAAACAGATTTATGCAGCAAAATCTAAGCATGGATGAACTAATGTGTTGTAGCAAACAAAATCCTATGTGACTGATATCTGCAGATTGTTGTCAATGCCATGTTCAATTTTCATGGTTCATGGAATGGCGGAAAGAACACTGCACTTGGAATCAGACAAGTTCTCATCAAGTCCAATCCCTAAGTCTGTGGGAACTTGAGTGAGTTCTTTCTCTCACCTCTTCCACACTCGACTCAGCCTCTTTTTTTTCCATTTCAGAAAAAAAAATTATTGTGATAAAATATATATAACATGAAGTTTTACCATTTTAATAATTTTAAGTGGAGAGTTCAGTGGCATTAAGTCCATTCACATTTTTGTACAACTGTCACTGCCATCCATCTCCAGAACTTTTTATCGTCCCAAACTGAAACTATACCCATTAAACAACAGCTTCCCATTCTCCTTTTCCCACAGCCACTGGCAGCCACCATTCTACTTTCTGTCTCTGTGAATTTGAGTACTGTAGGTATCTCACATAAGTGAAATCATACAGTATTTGTCCTTTTGTGTTTGGCTTATTTCACTTTGGATAATATCTTCAAGGTTTATCCATGTTGTACCACGTTTCAGAATTTCATTTTTTTTATTGAGGTATAATTGACACTACTACATTATATTAGTTGCAGGTGTACAGCATAATGATTTGATATTTTTATATATTGGGAAGTGATTTTCACAATAAGTCTAGTTAACATCTTTCATCATACACAGTTACAGAATTTATTTTATGAGCATTTTAAGATTTACCCTCTTAGCAACTTTCAAATATGCAATACAGTATTATCAACTATTTGACTCACTTCTTGAACTCAGTTTCATCATCTATAATATAAAGGGGCTCAGGAGGGTGATGCTAAGTAATTCTTCCAAGTCTAATCTTTCTATGATTTTATCCACAATGCGAGCCCAGTATGCAATGAAGATCATCATAATGATGGTATTCTCTTCATTAGACTGCTACCGTATTCATCATCTTTTCCCTCCTCTGCAGTTGTTTATTAGTCCCTTACCCCATAGAAAGGCCTCTCTTCATATTACTCTCCATCTTCTATAATTCCTTTTGCACTACTTATATGAACCAGTAAAATTTCTATATCCTTTTATTTTCTCTTTATCATAACCATCTTTAATCAATCAACAAAAAATTACTAGAAGCCTACCATGCATAATGCATTGTTCCAGGACACTATGGACTTACTGAAGTATTAAAATATTCCCTACCCTTAAGGTTTTATATTTTAGCACACACAAAAATATAAATAAAGTGTAGTATATAAAGAATGTCTAATAAGTAGTATAATTATAGAACTTTTGAAGCAGGAAAACATCCATGAGCCAGGGAGATCAGAGCTGTCTTTAGAAAGAAATCAAGACCTATGCTGCACTTTAAGATATGGATATACTTTATTTGGGTATACAGCTTCATTTCTGAGCTTAAAGAATTACCGAGACATAATCAGGGAGTATCTCCCAGTCTGAGCCGTGGCTGAGCTACCTACGGAAATAACAACAACCAAAAACAGTAAGTACCACGAGCAAGAGACCATAATATCTCCTTTACATACACTATTTTATTTGATATTTACAAAAGCCCTAAAAGTTGGTATTATTAGCTCCTTTTTATAGTGAAGGAAACTGAGACAAAGAGACGGCAAGCATGTTATAACAGTAAGTCATAGAACTGATATGGATACTCTGGTCTTCCTCTTTAAACGTATGTAAAGAACACTGCTTTTTTCTCACGACTCTGACTGTCCCCTTAGTCCCCTTCTGGATGCCCTACTCTCAGCAACTTAGGAAGATCTAAGTGAATGAGAAAGAAGCTTTGCCCTCAAGCCCTCAAGTGTTCATAAGCATCTGGGTTTCTTAGGCTACTGCAAATGCATTTATAATTCATCCTGGATGTTTAAATAACCATGTAGGAGAAGGCAAATCTGTATAATACCTGCATCTCAGAGCACCTGGTTGAGTTTCCAGACTGCCATTGTCTTGATCCACATGATCTCCTTTAGCTTCTCATTGAAGAGACTCAGCTCTCACTACTCTCTGCTTAATAGAGAAACAAAGGTACTCTGTCTCCACGTCAAGAAATGAAAGAAAACCCAGAACTAAACCAAGTCAGATTCTATTCCCACTTACAAGACTGCCTTCTAACCATTCTGGTTCCCTTTTTGGGATCTCAATCTTGGGGAGTAATGGGTTAAGAAAAGTAATTTGAGTTTCTGACTGTGTATCTTCTTTCTCCTCATTTGTATTGATTCTTGCTCATTAAGCTCAAGAAAAGCAGCTTCTATCAGATAAGTCAACACTCAATTCTTAACATTTAACTTCTACACAAAAGAATCCTGTCACCAGAAAGATCTATTCAACGCTGGCCTTTGGGGAGTTCAACATTGTACACCAATACCCCTAAGATATTTCTACATTTGCCACTAACCCACTCATTTAAGGACCTCACAGGTGACTGTTTCCAAAGAGTTAACAATATTCAACCTCCCCCTGGTTAAAACTAGCACTACTTCATGCACAAACAACTATAAAAATGCTATCATTGTAGGAAATATGGCTAATTGACAAATAGGAGAGTACTGACCAAATGATACTGCAGGGACTTGAGTTAGCCAACATGAGTTTAGTTATCCAAGGGAACTGTCACCCACAATCCTGATGGACCAATACAGAAAGCTGTTAATAAGTCACAAAAGGGAGGAAAAAGAGATTAAAAAAATTTAAGAAACACCATTTTCTTTACTTACTTTGAAATATTTATTTCATGAATAAGGTTAAAGAAGGATTTCCAAGGAATACATAACATAATTTTCTTATATTTATACTAAAATTAACTCCAGTAAAGAACTTTGGCAGGTAAAACAGAAAACTTGATAGAAAATCCCAGGATGTATGTGTGTGTGTGTATTAATTATTTGTAAGGCTGTTCTTCTCTGTACTCCAAAGCTAGCATATTCATAATCCACATGGAACTGTTTAGCTACAGATTCTACTACATGGTCCATAATTTCACATTAAAAATAACACTTTTAAGTCAGAAACAACTGTGGTGTGTTGAACTTGGTTATGGATTATGAATCAGAAGACTTAAATTCTATTCAAATTTGGTCAGTAACTCACTCTATAGCTTCAGATAACTCACTTCATATCTCTATAGTATTATTTCCTCATCTGTAAAGTGAGCAGGCTATACAAAATGATTTTTACAGCCCCTTCCAGTTCCAAAGCTTCCTATGTCATATACAGCTGTAGTATTCCCATTGATTCATGGGAGAAAGGAAGAGAGTACAAAAAGAGGAGATAAACATCAAAGAAAAAAAGTATCAGATAGAAGGTCTATTGTTGCATATATGACTTATTACACATAAGAAAGAGTAAATTTAGAAGATAAATACAATTCAATCTTGGCATTTTTTTTTTTTTACTGATTATAGAAGTAGTAAATGCAAATTGTAAGCTATAGTATATCTGTTGGTGTGAAGGGGAGATAGAAAAGAAAACCTGTTTGCATTATGTACAGCCCTATAACTGCCTGACTAACTCCAATGGCTCATAGAAGTAAGGGGAATAAAAACTTACACAACAAAGAAAAAAATTAGCTAATGTGAAAATAAATCCTGCTAAGCTGGAACACAATTCCATTCATTCACTGACATGAAACTCCCACAACGAGTTGGTTCAGGAAAAAATATACCACATTTTAAAAAGAGCCAGCAGCTAAGAGAGCAGATATTTAAAGTATCAAAATAATAATAATAAAGAAAGGCTACATTGCCCCCAGAAGCTAGGAACATGGAGGAAAGAGCACGGACAGTGAGTCTAGTGCCTGGGGAAATATGCCTCCATGTGTGGCACGTCACTCTACTTTCTCCTTTCCTACCTCCGCCCCAGGCTCAGAGACAGAATCTTTGACCACCAGCAATGATGGATCCAGAATGAAGAGTAGACCCCAAGCTAGGCATATGGAAAAACTAGTTATTTGAAACTCTTATGTTAAATTTCACTAAAAAAGAGCACCAGAAATGCAAAATAGAAAGGAGTGATTGGAGGAAAGAGATGAAAAGAGGGCAAAAGTATATATAAAACAAGATTAAATTTTTGTAATACGGAAGAGTATAAGATCACAACTGTGCTTTCTAAAGTGTAAAGTACTAAGTAAATGTGAGGTAATTCTTTTTTTTTTTTTTTATTGGTGAGAAAGATTAGTCCTGAGCTAACATCTGTTCCCAGTCCTCCTCTTTTTGTTGAGGAAGATTGGCCCTGGGTTAACATCTGTGTCCATCCAACGTGAGGTAATTTTTTAAAGACAAATATTACAAATTTAAATTAAAAAAATTAAAAATAAAAAGAGGCAACATAAGATCTACAAATAAAAAACAGAAAATAAACATGAAAACAAATGGCAGGGAAAAGACTCTAGAAAAACATTGCCACAGAGCAGATGAAAATTGGGACCAAATATTTCACCATGAATTTTTTAAATTTACAGGATTGATCAACTTTATTAAAGACATAGATATTTAAAAATTCAAAAAGATAAGTCAAAAAAAGAGGTTAAATATGAACAGACCTATCTCAAGAAAGAAATGGTAGGAAACAATTATTCATCACCGATATTAAGGTAGAATTGGAAATAGACCAAGTGAAAGTAGACACTGCCGAAACACAGCAGGAGAGAGACAATGACAGGAATAAGATCCCGATGACATGAAATTAAGAGATTAAAAGGGGTAAGAGAAGGTACAGATATGAAAGATTCAACATACACATAATTGGGTTCCCAAAGAAGAAAATACAATGGAAGAGAACACATCTTTAAGGCTACCACTTAAGAACACTCCAGAAATAAGAGAAGACTTGACTTTCCAAACTGAAAGAGCACTCCATCCAAAAAACAAAACCAAACACAAACTCTGACACAAAATGTTCAAAAAGATGCAACATTTGACAAAATACAACACATTTTCTTGATGAAAACTCTTAGCAAATTAGGTGCCCTAAGTTGTAAAGAGGAAGAAAACTATAAAGCTTGAAATTTATAAATAAATCAAGGAAATTTGGAATATATATTGATTTGAATGAAAATCAAAACATTTAGATCAGTATCTAAATCTTTAAACAGAATCCTCCTCACTCAGGAGGACAATTAGTAATATGAACCAAAAGCCTTAAGAATATGATTACTCTTTGCCCAGTAATTACATATCTAAGACTTATTCTAAGAAAATAATCAGAAAAGTGCATAATGATGTCTTATAGATGCTTTCCATTAGTAAAATTTGATGACTCTCTCTATATAAACCAAAAGAAAGCTGGTTTAAAAAATTATGATACGAACTTCCAGTTATAAAATAAATAAATCCTGGGGATGTAACGTACAGCATGGTGACTATAGTTTATAATATTGTATTGTATCTTTCAAAGTTGCTAAGAGAATAGATCTTAAAAGTTCTCATCATAAGAAAAAAAAGTGTAACTATGTGTGATAATGGATGTTAATTAGACTTATTGTGGTGATCATTTCACAATACCTACAAATATCCAATCATTATGTTGTATACTGAAACTAATATAATGTTATATATCAATTATATTTTTCTTAATAAAAATAGGATGAAAATTTGTAATACATGAAGGCAAGAACTACAAAAAAGAAGTGCCAACACATCTTTCCTGGAGGATGAGAGGGTCGGATCTTTTAGCTGAGGTTCACTGGCAGACTTGTGCAGGGATTAGGGTAAAGATTTGTCAGAAACATTAATTGCAGCCTTGAACATTGCTCTTCCCATCTTTTACTAACAATCTATTGCTGCTGCTAATCATTTGGATGCTCATGGATGGCAGGACATTTTCATAACAAGTTGCCCAAACTACATGTGAATAATAATACCTTCACTCAACACCTGTAGCTATTCATTTGGTAACTCAGAAAGAAAAATGAGATACTCTTTGAATCATTATACATACTATTTCTGGACAGGGAGTTTATTTGTCAAACTAATTACTAGTTATATATAATATATTTTATCACATGAAAGTTTATTTCTCCATTATAGCTTTCTATCTCCAGTTTTATAACAAATTTTCTTTTGTAATTTCTACTTTCTATTTGCGTTTTATTTAGTTATAAAATTTGGCAATATATAAATCTTTTGCATTTTATTAGTCTATTCATAAACCAGAGTCACCTCTTTTTAGCTCCAAAATATTCAGTTTATTTATAATCTTAATATTCACATAGTTTCCTTTGTCATAGAAAAATAATGACTATCATTTAGGAAATAATTGACATAAGATGAATTATCATACGCAGAGTGGTGGAGGAATTACATCTTCTCGTCTCAAAACATTTGATTAATTGATAATTTTAAAGTTTCCTGAGTTGTCACTCTATGATTTATCCCTAATTTCACCTACCAATCCTAACTAAATCTGAAACCCTTAGTACTAACTAAGTCTGAGTGTGGATGGGCAAATCCAGATGTTAGAAGTTTCAAATTCTCAAAGCTACCTAGGAAATTATCTTTATTTTGCTCATTCCACCAGGAATGTAAACACTGCAAAACTCAAAGGACATGAATAACAGTACAAGTGTAGATTAGGAGAGATGTGTCTTTGAGAATCACTACCAAACAGAAAAATAGGCAACATTTTGTTTCAATGGAAAATGTGTCCATAACGTGATTTCAGCTTTCACCAAATAAACAGACAACTTATTCAATAATAAACAAGAAAGACACTACATTCCAAGATTGAATTCACTCCTCCTCAACATTTTCAGGATCCTAGAGCGAGGGTCCCAATGAAACACTGGCCAGATCAGAACAGAGACCTTGAGGAAAGATTTCACTGTGGCTATTGAAATCACTACCTATACTGAAAAGATTTGCAAAAAGTGTAAAGAGATTAATTTCCAAGAGTAGTCAAGATGAACCTGAATTTCTTGGATTTTGCATGAAAGAACTCTTTCTGAAACTTAAAACCTTACCAAATAGTCTCCTCATTGCCACCTTCATCTCCTTATTTCTAAATGTATAGATAATAGGATTCATAAAAGGAGTGATAAGGGCATCAAAGATGGCTAAAAATTTATCTATGGGTAAGGTGGGGAATGGCCACACATAGACAATAATACAAGGACCAAAGAAAAAGACCACCACAGTGATGTGAGCTGAGAGAGTGGAGAGGGCCTTGGAGGAACTACCTGAAGAGTGTTTGCGAACTGTGACCAGGATGAAGATGTAAGACACAATCAAGATGAAGAAGGTGCCCATGGAGATGAAACCACTGTTGGCAGTGACCAGAAACTCCAATCTATATGTGTCTGTACATGCAAGTTTGATGAACCGAGGAAAATCACAATAAAAGCTATCCATTTTGTTGGGACCACAAAAGGATAATTTTACAACAAAAGCTAGTTGGGCCACAGAATGAATGAGTCCGATGGTCCAAGCAACAGCCAAAAGGGAAAGGCACTTTCCTAGGCTCATGATGGTCAGGTAGTGGAGGGGCTTACAGATAGCCATGTATCGGTCATAGGCCATGACTATGAGAAGTACCATCTCTGTACCCCCAACAGTGTGAATAAAGAACATCTGAGTAATACAGCCTTTCAAGGAGATGGCTTTATGTTTTCTGAAAAGGTCGTAAATCATCTTTGGGGTTGCAATGCTGGAAACACCTGTGTCAATGAAGGAGAGATTTGCCAGCAAAAAGTACATGGGGGAATGTAAGTGATGGTCTGAGATGATTGTGAGCACAATGAGAAGGTTTCCTAGCATACTTGCTACATAAAATATTGTGAAAAACAGAAAAAGAAGAATCTGAATCTCCCAAGAGCTGGTGAGTCCCAGCAACAAAAATTCAGACACCACCGAGTGATTTCTTCCATCCATCAACTTCATGTGCAAGGCTGGCCCTGAAGTTACCTGAGGAGCACAAGAGGGAGAAAAACATAATTTTTAAGTTGAAAGAGAAGTCTTGGCGATAAAGTGACACAAATGTAAAAAACTAAAGATCGTCTTGCCCTTTTACACAGTCCCTTAGAATTTACATAGTACAAGAATCACAGAGAGCCAGCACCAGAAAGTTTTCCATGCCTGGATCTTTGGTATCATTTAATCATGTGTCTCAAATTTAGCTTGTTTTTTATTGTATAATCAAGAAAGGAAAATGTAGGCCATAAATACATACAATCTTGTGTATTATTTCTTTTCTTTCTATATCATACATTCCCAGGACGGGGATTGCTGGGTCAAAGTACATATATTTTTCATCTTAGTAGTTTCACCTGAGTGCTTTCCAAATAGGTTGTAACAACACATATTTCCATAAGAATAAATTTTAACCCTTTTTAAAATCGTTGCCAGTATATTGGGTGTAGAGTTATAGCTCATTGTTACTCTAATTTTCATTTCCCTGACAACTAATAAATTTGAGCATGTGTTTTCTTGCAGTTTGGATTTGCTCTTCTGTGAATTGCTTATTCATGTCTTTTCCCATTTCCTACTGTGCTTTTTCTTGTCAATTTGTAACAGGTTTTTAAATATTATAGATATTATGCTATTGTCATCTATGCATTTTTCTAAATCAATTATCTGTCAATTTTGTTTATGTTTTGCTATACTCAAGTTTTTAATTGTTATATGATTAAATACAACTATTGCTCATTTTATAGCTACTGTGTTTAGTCTTAAGATTACCATAGCTCCTGGATCATGCATGTATACTCAGATTTTCTTTCAATATTTTGTTATTTTTTGTTTTCTATTTAGAACTGTGCTCTATAATTTCTTCTGTATGTTTTAAAATGTAATTCCACTTTTAATTTCTTCCAGATGAATAGAATTATAATGACAGTGTGTTAAATGATCCATTCTTTCCTCACTAAATTTAACTACCATTTTTAGATTATGCTAGATTCTTAGATATTTGGGGATATGCTTCTGAATTTTTTATTCTGTTTCCACTGATATATTTGCATATTTCTGTAGAAATATCAAAGTATTTCAAAATGCTGGCTTTATACTATGTTCTATATCTAATCAAGCAAGTCCTTCCTTCACTGTTATTTTTCATACTTTCTTGCTATTCTTGGGCATTAATTATTCCATATATACTTTAAGATCATTTTATTCAATCCCCCCCAAAAATTCCTTTGGACTTCTGGTTTGAATTTCATTAAATTTATGTATTAACTTTTAATGAAGTAGCACTACTATGATGGTATCTTCTCATTCAGGAACCTGTTTCATCCATCCATTTGTTCGAACCTTGTTTCACGTCCTACAACAAGATTTTGTCTTTTTTTTCATATATATTCTCTGCCTTTGTTGAAATTATTATATGTATTTTATAGCCCCTTTTCTTGGTATTATGAATGCATCTTATCTTTTGTCATTTCTATTTCTAGGTTCTTCTTGCTAGAATGGAGAAAAGTTATTTCTTTTTACCTGTTACATGTAGCCATATTACTATATTCTCTTGTTGGGTATAACAGGTTTTTACTGAAATGTCTTGGGTTTTCTGGATTTACAGTAATGTCATCAACAAGAAGAGACAACTTTTTTAGTATTAAATTTTTGTGGTTTGATTTAGATAGTATTGATTTCATCACCTCATTAACATGGAAGTCCCACTATACTTTCCTATTTTCTCATGTTTATCATCCCTTTTCCAGTGATAAATTTCCCTACTCTAATTTTAAAATAAGATGTCAACTATTTTCCCTATCAATATGTTCTATTTTCTTCCTACTGTTCCTAACACCAATTAGGATGAGACTTTTAAAATACTTTTCTTTCCCCTCTTCTCACCTCTTCCCAAAGTAATATTAAATTGTTTCATTTTTATCCATCTGCAACTGCTATTTGTTTTACATATTATGCCTCCTGAATCTATCCTCCCTATTTCATTCCCCTTCATGATTTTCATCTTCATCCTATGTGCTTTAAGGTCTCCATTGCACCTAATATTCCAGTCTCAAATTTGGATTTCAAAAATAATCATCATCTGTTTAAATTCATATGAATTGTTTGGCTCCAAAGGACCTTGTTTATATTGATCATAAGCCTTTTACATGCCATTATTATTTTTTATTGAAATTAGCATCTACTTCTTTGTGCAGCCCTGAATCCAACATCAGCCTAATATCACATAAACTTAACATGTGTTTTATACATAAAATTTTAATACTTGAGCTGAATCTTCAGAAATCATCTATGTCAACCATCCAATTCCAAGATTCATTCAATATATCCAGTCTAGTGTGATACTGTTTTCATTCTCTAATCTCTCCAGGGGTGTAAATGCCACCTTATACACAGTGTTAGACTCTATGTTAAGTGTTGTTGGATTAATAACTTAACAATAGAAAAGTGCCAAAAAAATCTGTGAAATAAATAAATATCAGGGCATTGGGGTTTAAAGTAAACCATAACTCTCAATAATAAAATTCTTATTTATTGCTTTGTGGTGAAATAATTAAAGAAAAGTTGACACTTGAGAGTTTGATTTTTTTTTAAGGCTCTAAACTTAGAATTAAACTCATCCCCCAAATTTTCTGTCACAATGAAGGCTGGTCTTGAAGACCAGTGAAATTTTCTCTACAAGATAGCAAAGAACTAGAACTTAAAATAAAAATTCTCTCCTGTTAATCTTTGCAAATATCCAAATTTAGGTATTATGTAGTTTATTCAAATTGGTTTATTCATTTTCCATCTTATGTTAAATGTTCTGGAGAGATAGGTGTTAATTATTGGTTAAAACTGAAGAATCACAGGGGCCCGTCCTGTGGTGTAGTGTTTAATTTCACACGCTCCTCTTTTGTGGCCTGGCCTTTGTGGGTTCAGATCCTGCATGTGGACCTACACACTGCTCATCAAGCCATGCTGTGGCAGCATCCCACATACAAAATAGAGGAAGGTGGACACAGATGTTAGCTCAGGGCTAATCTTCCTCAGCGAAAAAAAGGAGGATTGGCAATGGATGTTAGCTCAGGGCCAATTTTCCTCACCAAAAAAAAGAAGAATCACAAGCCAGACTACTGACTTTAAACGTGTCTCAACTGTTTGCTCTACCACTTAAACTGAACTTTGATAAAATACTTCATCTTATTGCATCTAAGTTTACTCATCTGTTAAACTGGAGTAATAAGAATTCCAGCCTCAAAAATTGCTATGAGTAAAGTGCTTAGGACAACATTTGACACATAGCAAAAACTCAATAACTGTTAGCTATAATGATATTATTATAAACATCCTTAGTGGCACTAAACTCTCCTGATAATCCTAAATCTCAATCTCCTCCTTTTGTCATTCCCCAGTTTTTCATCCTTCATTCACTATATAAATAATAACATTATTTAAGATCTTGCCTTGTTCTCTTCTCCTAATGGACTTTCTTTACATTCAAATTAGAACCTTCCTAAAGCTTGACCAGTGCATGAATGGCAATATATATGAAAGCATCTACTAGTTTCGTTAGCATTTAAATGCTAGTTGATGCTGAGTAGATATATCATTAATCTCCTAATTCTATCCTAAACAATATAGTCATATTTCCCATAGTCTACTAAGCACTGTCACCTAGATGCTTATATATTGATCTTACACATTTAAAATTTCACATGACTACAACAAAACTCTTAATCATATGATCCCCAATGAAGCTTTTCCTCCAGATCTGTTTTGTATGATATTACAAGCATGTTATCCATCGTGCTCTTCTCAAATCTTCCATTTGCTTTCACTAACCATTACTGAAATCCTACAGTACAAGACAAGCGATCTCTCCCCGTCTAACCTGAACATGGCCATCAGATTACTCTTCCTGAGTAGCACTTTGATTATATAGCTATAATTTCTTCTGAAAGTACAAATTCCTAATTCAGAATGTGTTGCTTTAATTAGAGTCCATACCATCTTTCCAGGATGCTTTCCCTCTATCTCCTACTTTCAAGAAATATTTATTTCTCCTTAATACTCTCTGCCCTACTGCCCATCGATGACCTCTTTTTAACTCCTTTCAGTCTGACAGCTGTCCCCTTCACCTTCTTGAAACCAGTCTCGTGAAGATCACCGAATACCTCAGAGTAGCTACATCTTTATCCTTATGATTTCTGCATCATTTCACAGTGTTCACCATTTACTACATTCTGAGAAGTATTGTAGATAGTGGGATGTGCAAAGACTTTGTCATCTCTTCCTACTGGTAATGTCTATTCTACAGGCTGGGCCTAAGGAAAATAACTCTTCAAATAAGTATTCTAACCAGAGTGATTAACATAAGGAAGGACTTAAATCCTTGTAGCTTAGAGGTCAAAGGGCAGATCAAACCTAAATACACAATGCACAACTTAACTTTAAATATATGTAAGGCTGTAAATTCTAAAACCTGCTTTGGGCATCACATTGAGGGTTTCATAAATGCTTGTCTTTACTCCTTTCCAAACCGTCAGACACAATTTACTTAGGATGATTATTTAGGACCATTTGCTTCTGCTGAATCCTCAGTAGAGATGGAAACTATTATTATCCACCAGATAGTGATCTTTTATAGTCATACCTGGTGGTCTAATGGTTAAGATTCACTGCCTAAGCCCAGGTTCGTTTTCTGGCCAGGGAACCACACTATCCATTTCAGTTGTCATACTGTGGTGGTTGCATGGTGCTGAAAGCTACACAACTGCAGTTTCAAACCCAATTACCACAATTGTTGTAAAGATGCAAGTGAGTAAAAAAAGTACCTGAAGAAAACGTCGAAATTTTAACACTTGCTCTGTTTCTATGAAGGGGTTATGGGTGATTTTTCCTGTTCTTTATACTTTTATAAATTTTCTACTTTGCATATGTATTTCTCTTGGAAGAAAAAGTATTAATTTAAAAGACAAGTGGACTCGAGTTCCAACTTTCTTTACTATACTACTCTGTAAGTCACTGACAACCTAAAGTCAAAAATAACTTCAAAGGCATGAGGAAGTAGCTTTTACTACCAAGGTGTTTGACAGAATTTTCTAAAAGGCAAAGTGGGTTTTTGGTATCTACCACCTCATCTCCAGCTTCTCTACCATTTCTTTTCAAATTGCTTTCTACTCCTGCTCAGTTACCTGCTATCCTCATACTGTCCTCTGGCTGTACAAGACCTCCACTATGTCAGGCTTGCCCACATCTTATCTCTTCTAAATTCCTACTCTCCTGAATTATCCTGTCCTCACCCTTTTCTTTTATTTTTCTTTTTTAAGGAAGATTGGCCCTGAGCTAACATCTGTGCCCATCTTCCTCTATTTTATATGTGGGATGCCTTCCACAGCATGGCTTGATGAGCAGTGTGTAGGTCTGCACCTGGGATCTGAACCTGTGAACCCCAGGCCACCAAAGCAGAGTACATAAACTTAATCACAATGCCACCGGGCCAGCCCCCTCCTGATCCTTTTCAATTAAATCATTTACACATTGAGCCAACTTCTACATGAGGTGTTAGGAGGAGATCAATGCAGTTACCTGGGCTTATATAAATTTAACTGTCATAATATTTTGATTTTAGTTATATATCTCCCTAACTGTGCCATGCTTCCTGACTATTCCAAGCTGCTACAACCCTCCCACTCTCACCCAGCCCTCCTTGCACACCAGAAAGAGACACCAAGAACTTGACACTCAACTTCTGAAATGTTGTCTGTACCTGATGTCAGCCCTCTGTGGTGAAGTTTCCACGTGGGAGTTGTAGTTTACTGCTTTCCACCATCTGCTTCATTTGTGTTGCATCAAAAACAACACAGGTGGATCTTCTCTGAGCCCTGAAATGATGCATACTCAGGGATAAAAATGTAGTAATCCTATTTGCAAAGAAAAGCAGTGGGTTCCAGAACTTTCTCTTATCTGAGTTAGATCAAAGAATTGATTCCCTTCAGATGGTAGATTAATTCCCTCCAAATTTTCTGAGAGGATAGAAAGCTTCCATTATATAAGAGGTATAACTTCCAGAAGAGAAAAATAAGAGTTAGTTTAATGGATGCTGAGAACCAAATGACAGAAATTAGAAGTTTATAAAACACATGAATGGAAAAAAATCACTTAGGAATTTATCTACCATGAAAAACTAAAAGGAAATACAGAATAGAGGAATAGAAAGTAATAAGAAATAGAAAAGATGAAAATATCATGCTGTTTTCTCCTTCAGGAACATAGTCTTCCAGTCAAACTCCTACCCTTCATTCACCATTCTGCTTTGTGTCATCTCCAAAAACATCTTCCCCAAAACCCTTAGCAAGAACCATAGCTTACTCATCTTGATACTCCTCTCCATGCCTTTCCTAGAATACATGTGTAACAAATATGTTGAATAGCAATGAAACTAGATTAAGTTAAGAGAAGAAATAATTACTGAGCAATAGTTGGAGAGAGACCCAAGGATAGGTTGGGTTAATGTTTAGTTTGCTAAACTGTAAAACATTTGTCTTACATGATAGTACTTGAAGTTGGAGCATTTTTCTAGGCTCAGGGGAGGATAATTTCACATTCTGACTGAGACTGCAACCTTTTCCAAGCAAAGAGCTTAATATTGTTTTTCTCAAGTAAAAGAGATTCTAATTAGCAGCCTTGAATACTGGTGACCAAATGATGGTCTTGGGAATAGCCAGTCTTTTCTTGATTGGATTTTCTTGGGAATTACACCTCAGAGTCCACATTGATTTTCACCCAGGGAAAGAAAGGACAAAAGAACAGAGGGGAAAAAAGTAGCTTCTGGGTACCAGATTTAATAGTGCCTTCGATGGATGTATAGAAATGTTTTTGCTTTAAAATGAGTCAATAAAAGTAACTGATGAAGAAATCCAACACTTTAGAATGCTTGAGAAGCAACTGGAAAGGGAAAGAGTGTGACTCTACGCTAGCACTATCTGGAGATTTCATGGCAAAAACACTTCCTTCAATGAGAACAAGGAGGTAACAGCAAATGAGAAACCATAGGTCATAAAGCTACCTTTTATTTTAGCAATTTTTGGCTTTCTATATACGCTTTTCAGTCCCATGAAACCCAAATCAAAGCCATGAGGCTTAGGCTACAGAAATTTTTCATCAGAGTGCTGTCAAGTTAAAAAGTGTTAACTACCGGAGCATAAGGGGAATTGTTATATTAGAAAGTTTTAAAACAAATATACCTTTTCCAGAAAAGCCTTTCTTGACCACATTTAATAAAAGGGGTTCTTAGGCTTTTCTTTCATTGTCCTATGACCTTTTTCTCTGCTTCTATTATTACCATCACTTTTCAGGTATTATTGTCTCATATTAACTCTTACAAAGAATTACAATTGATTGGCTCCAAAACCACCACCACACCCTGCCATAGCCTGATCAGTAAAAGTGAGCAAACAGTGGTGCACAACGTAGAACATATGCAATATTTAATAAATATTCACTTAAAAATGTTTGACTAATTTTTTCTGATATAACTTAGAATAATTTTCACAATTAATCTATGTATCCAAATAGTTCATCCCTCATAGACACAGCTTCTAAAAGTCAGCAGCTGTTATAAGAAATCAGTGAAGTAAAGCTACTGTCTGGTCTTTGCATATTTGCAGAGAACATCAAAATGGACCTTAAAAATCTATCTATTTGCTATTTACAAGTTACATACCTGAAAACACAAAGATACAGAAAAAGTTGAAGTGAAATGATATACAAAAAAAAAAAAAAAAAAAAGAAACCCACCACCACAAACCACGGGCATGGCTATATTTATATCAGACAATATATGTTAAGTCAAAAGGCATTATTGGGAGCAGAGAGGGCTACTGCACAATTAAAAGCACATTTCACCAGGAACATTCTAATCTTGTATGTAATGAATATAATAATCTCAAAAAATATAAACCAAAAATTAATTAAAAATAGCATTTTCCCATCATAATAGAAAACTTCAATACTTTCCTTATACCATCTACAAGTCAAGTAGACAAAAAATAGCAATGTGATGGATTTGAACAATTACAAACAACATTAATGGTCGAATAGACAATCATGAACTAAAAGAAATATATGGAACTCTGTACTTAGCAATTAAAGAATACATGTTTTTTCCAAACACACATGGAGCAATTTCAAAAACTGACCAAGGAAAAGAACATGTCTGAACATATTTCAAAGAATCAATATTAGGTAGATCTAATGTTATCAAGTTATAAGTTTATAAAGGTCCTAATTCTCATACATTTTCAAATTTTAAACTTCTAAATAATTTGTGTTTCAATGAAAAGTTTTTGGGAAATTTAAAGTACTTAGAACCAAAGTTGTGGGGTATGAAAGCCTACATGTACTTCAGTGGAAATGCTTATATGAGAAAAGAATAAAGCCAAAAAATTACATATCTAAATTTCCAACATAAGAAGGTAGAAAAAGAATAGAATAAATTCAGAGAAAATAGAATAGAAATCAAAACTCCTGAAAACAAATATAAAGTAGAGAAGACCAACAAAGACAGAAGTTGGTTCTTTGAAAAGACTAATAAGTAGACAAAGCTTTTCTTAATATGATCAAGCAAAACAAAATTATATATTTTCATGTCTTTTTTGAAGAAATGTCTGTTCAAGGCCTTTGCCATTTTATAAATTGGGTTACAGGTATAAATATTTTGGAATTTAACCTCACATCAGGTGTGTGGTTTGCAAGTATTTTCTGCCATTTCATATGTTGCCTTTCTACTTTGCTTTCTTCTAATTGTTTCCTTTGCTGTGCAGAAACATTTTAGTTTGATGTGGTCCCACTTGTTTATTTTTACCTTTGGTCCGTGTGCTTTTGATGTTATATCCAAGAAATCATTGCCAAGACCGATGTCAGGAAGATTTTTCCCTATGTTTTCTCCTAGGAGCTTTATAGTTTCAGGTCGTACATTTAACTCTTTATCCATTTGAGTTGATTTTTGTGCATAGTGTAAATTAGAAATGAATTTCTCTTTTTTTGCATGTGGGTATCCAGTTTTCCCAACATAATTTGTTAAAGAGACTGTCCTTTCCTCATTGTGTATTCTTGGCATTCTTTTCAAAGATCCGTGGACTGTATATGCATGGATTTATTTCTGGGCTGTCTAGTCTGTTCCATTGGTCTGTATGTTTTGTCTTTACACCAGTATCATATGGTTTTAATTACTGTAGCTTTGTAATATAATTTGAAATCAGAAAGTGCGTTGCCTCCAGCTTTGTTCTTTTTTCTCAAGATCAACAGGTATATAAAAATATCATCAGCGTTATTAATGATCAGACAAATGCAAATCAAAACTACGAGATATCATCTCACATCTGTTAGGATGGCTATTTCCGGTATATGTATATAACAAGTGTTGGTGAGGATGTGGAGAAATTGGAACTCTCCTACACTGTTGGTGGGAATGTAAATTGGCATAGCCATTGTGGAAAATAGTATAGAGGTTCCTCAAAAAATTAAAAATAAAGCTGCATATCAATATCTAGAAGAGATAGCTACACTCCCATGTTCAATGCAGCATTATTCACAATAGCCAAGATATGGAAACAACCCAAGTGTCCATCATCAGATGAATGGATAAAGAAAATGGAGTATTTACATTCAGTGGATATTATTCAGCCTTAAAAATGAAGGAAATCCTGCCATTTGTGACAACAAGAATAAACCTAGTGAATATTATGCTAAGTGAAAAAAAAATTCACAGAAGGATAAATACTGCACAATTCCACTTATATGAGTTATCTAAAAATAGTCAAATTTATAGAAGTAGAGAATACAATAGTGGTTGCCAGGGGCTGGGAAAAAGGGAGTCATTTTCCAATCAGCATAAAATTTTAACTATGTTAAATTAATAAGTCTAGAAATCTACTGTGCAACATAGTTTCTAAAGATTGCTATAAGGTATTGTACAATTCAAAATTTGTTCAGAGGGCAAATCTCATGTGAAGTGTTCTTACCACCAAAAAAAAGAAAAGCTAAGAGACACAAGGAAATTTGGGAGGTGTTGCATATGTCTATTATGTTCATTTTGCTGACGGTATCAAGGATGTTTGCATATATTCACACTCATAAAATTGTACACATGAGAAAGACAAAGAAAAAGAGAAATAATAGAGAGAACCGAGAAGGGGATACATCTACATGATACAGATGTATCTTTTAAAATAATAATGAAACCACTACAACAAAACTTTATGCCAAGAATTTTAAAACTTAAAAGATGAAATTGACATGTCTTTAAATATATATATATATAATTTATCACAACTCGTTCAATAAAATTATAGAAGGCCTGAAAGTTTTATATCCTTAGAGAAACTGAACAAGTAATTAGAATATTTTGCCAAAGAGAAAACTAAGCTCCAGTAGTTTTACTAAGTAAGTAATTCTACCAAAATTTGAAAAACCAGATAATTATAATCTTATATAAACTCTCCTTGATAGAAAACAGAAAGATATTCCTCCAATTATTCTATGAGACTGGTATAACCATATACTAAAGCTAGTCGAAGAAGCATGAGAAAGAAAAATCAGAGGCCAATCTTAATCAGGAGCATAGATAGAGAAATTAAAAAACAAAATTGCAAACTTTATCCAGTAGTGAATAAAAAAGAATATACATCATGAATAAGTTGGATTTATCTTAGGAGTATAAGATTGACTTAAAATCAGAAAATATACTAACATAAGTAACCGTATTAACAAATTAAAGAGAAAATTGATCATTTATAGATGCAAACAAAAAAGTGTTTGATGAAATTGACCACTTATTTATAATTTAAAACAAAAAAATACAGCTAATAAAGTATACAAGGGAATTTCCTTAACCTGAAAAGGGTGTCTACCAAAAATCTAGAGCAAACATCATTCTTAATGAAAGAACGGTTATTAACAATGATAAAAATGCAAACTAAGACCACAATGAGATACTATTTTATATTCACTAGATTGGCAAAATTAATGAATCTTATAATGGAAAGTGTTGGCACGAATTGAGTAATTGCTGGAAGCAGAAATTAATGCAAACACTCTGGAGTATAATTTAACATTATTGTATAAAGTTGAACATTCTCATTCCCTATGTCCCAGAAATGATAATCCTAGGAATATGCTCCCCAAAACTCTGCAACAAGTATATCAGGAGATATGTACAAGAATGCATTATGTTCTATATTAAAAAACCTGTAAAATGTCCATCATGACATAATTTGGTTTAAAAATTGTGGTATATTCTCATAATGGAATATTAAACAGAAGTAAAAGTGAATAAAATATATGCAATAGCTATATGAAGCAATACGAACAAATTTTAGAAACATAATACTGAGGGAAAGATGGAAACAGCAAAAGTATTCTCACAGAGTGAAACTATGTATATAAACTTTACAAATGAGAAAAATTAAACGACACCTTGTTTGTGGATATATACTTCTTTAATAACATTATTTTTCCAAAAAGCAAAAGAAACATGAACAAAAAATCCTGAAAAGTGATTACTTCTGGGTGGGAGGCAGTGTAAAGGGATAAGAGATGGGAGAGTAGATGCAATGATGGATGAGCTCACAGGTATTTATCTTAGTATGCTTTTCAACTCAAATATATGTTATGTATTTTGTGAATATGTACTATTTCATAACAAGTAGGAAATTTTTTAAATTAGATCACTAGATAACATTTTTTATCTTTCAGATTTGCAAAGATTCACATTAATTATATGTCCCTTGTTTGCAAAGGGGTGAGCAACTAGTGCTCTAATTCACTACTTGTGATGGA
This sequence comes from Tapirus indicus, assembly GCA_031878705.1. Taxonomy (NCBI): domain Eukaryota; kingdom Metazoa; phylum Chordata; class Mammalia; order Perissodactyla; family Tapiridae; genus Tapirus; species Tapirus indicus. The sequence goes on from CM062918.1 coordinate 27,672,611, forward strand.
ATTTTAAGTCAACCCAATCATTTTAAAGGACACTTTTACAATATGTAATCAAGCCTTACAAATACATTTTGGCACAGCAAAGTTAAACATTAAGTTGTCATGAGGAAGTAATCAAAGCCATGTATATATAAGGAGATATGTCAAGAATGTTCATAGAAGAGATGTTCCTAACTAAAAGTTGGAAATAACTAAACTTCAGCAATAAAGTATTAATTAAAGTGATTTGGCTATCTCCATACAATAGAATACCGTATAGCCATGAAGAACTACATGATAGAAGTAGATTTATCAGCATGAAAAGATTTACAGGTCATATCACTAAGCAGATTGTAGAACAATGGGATCTTATTTTGTATAACTTTTTAAATGCATAAAGGAAAATCCAAAAAGAAATATACCAACATTTTGACGTTACATTTGAGTGAAATGATGTTTATTTTTTTCTTTCTTCTGCTTATCTTCATTTAAGCTAAAAATATACTTTAGACTCTACCAGTTTGTTATCCTGAATAAGTTTATTACAACATTTGTGCTAAATCTACTGGATTTTCCTATTCCTTTACATTCATTATGATTAGGAAGGAAAGAATTGTTTCTTTTTCCTTCTCAGCTTTTATTTACCATTGCTCTTTGGACAAAAACAAATAATTATTGACTACCCACCATCCACTAAGCCAGCCATCCCTCTAGGTATAAAGAACAAAAAATCGTGTTTTCTACTTTATGGATCTTTTTTATCCTGTGGAGAGAAATAAAAAATAATTAACAAAATAACCTCTCACATAGAGATAAAGTTATGAGACATTAAACAAAGCATATGGTAGAGAATGATTGGAGCGGGAAGGAAAGAGGAAACTTCTTTAGATAGGAAGTCTTTTTTGGAGTCTGTTTTCTGGAGACATTCAAGCTGAAACCTGAATGATGAGAAGGAGCCAGCCCTGCATATACCCAAGCAAAGGGCTCTGCAAGTGGAGGGAAGAGCCAGTGTACAGGTCTCAGACCATTAGCTTAGTTTATTCAAGTAACAGAAAGTCCGAAACAGCTAAGAAGAGCTAAAAAGGGTCAATGAAGTTGGCAGGGCCAGATCTGGTTAGGCTTTGGGGACCCTCATTCATCAATGAAGTAGACTAGGTATCCATCCCCCATCATGGTGTGCTATCAACCTGCCATTAGCCTCCAGAGTTTTCATGAGCTTCTTTCCTTCCTAGGGCCTGCACTTACCTCAGAAGACTGGTCAGCATGGGCTCTAGCCCCATTCCATAACATTCACAAATCCATGAAACCCCTCTACTCAGACCTTTTTGAGTCTGCCCACATTACCATATCTCTTACTTGGTTATTTTCCTTGTTTGTTTCTTTGTTGAGGAAGATTAGCCCTGCGCTAACATCTGTTGCCAACCCTCCACTTTTGGCTGAAGAAGACTAGCCTTGGGTTAACATCCATGCCCATCTTCTCTACTTTATATGTGGGACGCCTGCCACAGCATGGCTTGATAAGCAGTGTGTAGGTCCACACCTGGGATCTGAACCTGCAAGCCCTGGGCCACCGAAGTGGAGCACACAAACTTAAACACTATGCCACCAGGCCAGGCCCAGCACATCCCTTAGTAAACTGCAGTGATGTTTTTTGCCTCAGAGACCATTGCCCTTCCTACAATTGAATTGTATACCTCTAACAGCGTTTTCTACAGCTCCTGATGCAGGATTTATAACATAGTGAGTATTCAATACCTTATTTGATTAATCAGATTTCTATTTATGTAATTTCCTTTGTAAATTAGTCAGCTTGGTGACTTCTTCTAGAACATTAAAAAGCATTGTAGATAAGCAAAACAAGCTTCAAGTTCAATGCCAGGACATCCTCTTCAAAGTAAAGAAAAAAATTATTGCACCTCCTATCACTAATAAGATAGCACAATGCTTGGTAGATTTCTCCTGCTTCTGGAGGAAACATACACTATACCAGGAATACCACTCTAACCCATGTACTAGAGGACATGAAAGCCCATCATCTTTCAGCAGGATGCAGATCTGAAACAGGTTGTTTGCAGCAGTTCCAGACTTTGTGCAGATAGCCCTTCTACATGAACCATTCTACTGGTATGCCTCGTATTGGAAAAATTGGTAGTGAGAAGAGAAAAGATGTGAACTTTATAGCAAGCACCACCAATTGGATAATCACAAAACAAATCTTTAGGTTCTGGATGAACCATTTCCTTAGAATTACAGAGTAATTAATATACAGACATGGGATGCCACAAAACATCACAAGATACTATGGATCCACATTAAAGGAAAGGAGATGTGGGAGTTGACACATGACCATTGGATCTACTGGCCCTATCACATACTTTGCCATCTGGAATCTGCTGTCTAATAGAGCAATGCAGTGGCTTAATGCACGTACAGCTGAAGCACCATCTTGGAGATAGTATTTTGAGATATATATGTAAAATCTATATTATTTGATGGTGTTCCACATTAGGTAGTATGTGTGGGTCCAGGATCCAAGGTACAGATGGGGAATTTGAGCTTCCCATCCCTGAAGCTCTGGGAACTATGGGTTTAGGAGTCCTGTTTTCAATCAAGAGGAAATATTTCCACCAGAGACACAACAAGAGTTCCATTAAATTTTGATCTACGGCTAATGTGCAGGAAATTCAAACTTCTTGCACCAAAAACAGATAGAGAAGAGGAGGAATCACTATCCTGGCAGGAGTAATTGATCATTAGGAAGAAGTAAGGCTTCTGTTACACAGTGAGAGTAGGAAGGATACATTTTGGCACCAGTTGATCCACGTGGGTGATTTTGACAACCCCCTTAACCAATTTTGATGGTAAATGGACAAATGCAACTACCATGGCTTAAGAAAAACATAGCAAACAGGGAATTGGAGTGCTCATAATGAGGGCCTGGGTCACCTTATCAGCTGAGCCAATTAGGGCAGCAGAGTTGTCAAGTCTAGACTAAATAGAAGAAGAGGGATATGAGTACCAGTTGTAGTATCACTATCCACTTCAGGAGCAGGTGCTCTAATTCATGCCCTTAACTTCCCTCTTATAACACGCCCACAGGATAGGAGATTCACCAAAGTCCTCAAGAAGCTGTTTCTAGAACTTATAGGAATCAAGGAGATGCAAGTAGCTTAGGGTGGATGTCACATATGCTATGTCTGTCACCCATATCCTCCTCTTCAGGACAGAAAGATATGTTCAGGACAGAAAAATTTATCCCCAGCTGTTGAAAGTGTTGTTACCTGGCATTTCTCTTCACTCTTCCCTTTTTGGAATGCACTTGGCTAAAGAGAGCTGACATAATCAAGGCCATACTCACTTTCTGTGTTATTTTGCATCCAATGATAGGTTATTAGTCCACTTGGGACAGTTCTGGAATGTCATTCCAGGTTCAGAGCTCTCTGCGAGGTTGGCTGAGGCCTTGATGTAACTGTACTGTCATCCAATTTCTTTCACATCCTGCTTAATTTCCTACCTCCAAATAGAACTGATCTGGATAGTGTTCCTTAGCAGCTTCCTGTGTGCTGACCTTCATCACACAATCTGCTTCTCTGGGAACCCAAACTGACATTATTTTCCTGATTCTTCTCATATTATTGTCAGAGAGGGTACCTGAAGGTTTTGGTATCATATGGAATATTATGTTTGTCCATTACTCTAATGACATCAAGTTAATTCGACTGAAAGAGCTAGAAGTGTGCAGGATGTTGAGATGAATCTATGAAAATTCCAGAGACTTTCCAATCAGCGACATCTGCAAGTGGTTTGGAGCATTCCAGTGCATCTCTTCTAAAGTTTCCACACTTTGCAACACACACCAGAGAAAGAGGACCAGTACTTGGTGAACTTCTTTGTATTTTGGAGACAATATATACCATAGTTGATTCTGTTACATCAATCTATTTACTGAGTAATTCATAAGGCTGCCAGTTTTAAACTGTGGCTGGAGCAAGAAAAGGCTCTGTAGACAGTCCAGGAGGCAAAAGTGGCCTATATGAGCAGGAGGCTCAGATTCCCATGGTCACCTACTCTTTCACAACATCTCTCTCTTTGGACATTGGAAATTCTGTATGACCAGTTAATGGTACAGGAGAAAATGCAACCTGGTTTATGAGGAATTATGCATGTTATTCTGGCTTCAGCCATAAGTAAATGGACATTGCATTAAATTTTACTCAGAGATTGTCTTGAACGATAGTGGTGAGGGAAAACCCTTCTAATGGGAAGAACCTTAGGAAATACCTTTAGTTGTACACTTCCCTTGGAAGGAAGGACAGCTTGTGGTGCAAATCTTACTAATTTGTGGGCAAGACTAATAGTTTGTTTGGTTATTCAGGGCTTAAGAAAAGATAAGCTTATAAAATTATTGGCATGGAGTTCTGGGGAGAGGTATGTAGCTGGACTTCTCAGAAAAGCACCGAAAATGACAGTATTTATGCCCACGTAAAAGCCTATTAGAGGTTATTCACTATGCAGAAACAAAATGACCTGCCGCTGTGGATGTCAGTCAGCCTCTTTCCATAGATATTCTAGAACTGCTTAAATGGTACTAAAAGTGGCTGTAGCAGCATAGTTGATGCCTCTGCATAAAATGAGCAACATGAATTTTCCCCCACTAAGCCTCATCTGCCTATCATCACTTCTGAGTGCCCAAGCTGTCAATGTAAAAGTAAACTGTCAGCACCCTGTATAGTACCATATCTCACCCTACTCTGAGAGAACTAGCTGTCTACCTAGTGGCAGGTTGATTAGAGTTAAACTCTTCTTTTATGGAATGGGGAGATGTTTATCTTCGTAGGGATATTTATCTCTATCCCTATCTCTCTATTTCTAATCTCACTTTCTAGGATAAATATTATATACAAAAATACATCTTATAAATGTACATTTTATAGATAAATATAAATACTTATAAATTATCAATTATAAATGTCATATATAAAATATACCATATATAGGTTTATAATACATATATAATGTATTTCATAATATACAATATGTTTATATAATGTAAATTATCTATCCATCTATATATGTATTTATTTGTTTTGGGTACTGCTTTGTATTTCCTGTCCATAGTGCTGCTGCCAGCACTACCATTTATAGATTCATAGAATAAGTTTTCTGCCCTATCCGTTGCTTTGGTGTCACAGAGGATATTGCATCTGGACATGATTTTATGGGAAGTGAATTGTGATCATGGGCTTACACCCATAGCATTCACTGGACTTACTCATGCTCCAACACCCAGAAACAACTGGTTGATAAATTTGTGGAATGGCCCAGAGAATGCTCAGCTTTTGTACCAACTGGAAGGTGAACTTCTTACAAGTTTAGGAATCTGTTTATTTGATGAAGTACATATCTTAAACCAGTGGCCAATGTGTATATTGCTACCTGTCTTAAGGATGGAAGGTACAAATCCAAGGTGGAAAAAGTTACTCTAACAATAATACCAAAATATTTAGTCAGAAAATTTATGCTTCCTATTCTTGTGGACTTTGGTTTAGTCCACAGTCTGCGGGCCTAGTGACCCATGGAAGAATGTTTCCAAAGCGAATGCATCTGGGACTGCCCTTTGGCCCCTTTGGGCTCCTCATGTCACTGAACTAGCAGACAGAAAAGGACCTTCCTCTGACAATTGTGGGGTCTGAGGTAAGAGTAAAAATGGAAGTCTATAAGCTACATGTTGAAATATTTGAAAGTTATAAATCAAGGCAAGAAAATCTTGAATACAGTATGTTCTATTCACCTATGTGGATAGATATGTAGATGGATAGATAGATATGATAATGCATACATATCTATACTAAATCCTGGAAAGCCAGGTTTGTGGAGTTGGGATAGTTTGAAAAGAAATTCCTGGGTTTTGAGGACCAGAACATGATCTAGAAGGATGCGCATAGGCTCAAGGTAAACATATCTCTTTGGTTCCTTGGAATCTTCACACCATGGTGAAAGGCATCACTGAGAAGGAGCCAATTTAGGGTCTTTTGTAGGATAGGATCAGAGTAGGGAATTCTCTTTTTTGGGTCTAAGAGTAGAACTGCCTGTCATGTTGATAGATATGATTACCAGGGATAAATTTGTTTCCTATTCCACAATGGGAACAAGGAGAATCAAGTCCAGAACTCAGGGGCTTTATTGTAGTGTTTCTTAGTACTCCTTTGCCCAATGGTTCTCATCAGTGGAAAATAGTGGCGTCACATTGAACAAAAGATCAACTCAAGACTTATAACCTATAGGAATGAAGTTTTGTTAATCCCACCAGATACAGTATACTTTCCAGCCTAGTTACTGATGAAAGATAAGATGAAATGAGGTAAATATTCTTGTCAAAATAGGCCTCATGACCAGCTATATAAATGGAGTTTTGATAACTGTTTTATATTAATTATCTTTCTCTTCCCCCACTTTTCTCTTATGTAATTCACATGAAGTACAGTGGTGGAGGCTAACATTTTGGATTTAGACCACTCTGCAATTATATAACAGGTAATTATTCTTCTATGATGCCCATTTCTTCTATCCTGATATTATCTCTCCTGTTCTGTTTATCCCCTAGGTAAAAGAGAAGAGTGGATGCAGAGAGTAAAAGGATAGCTTCCATTTGCCCATCGAGTTTACTCAACCCTTCACCAGTTGACTTTCTGCCTTTGTTAAGCTCTTTTCCAGTTACCTAATTTGAGTGTGCTGTTTTTTGTCCTGGCACTATCATGACTGATACAAGTATACAAAATTGAAAATCAAAATCCTTGCTTTCTCAACTAACTATCCCATTTTCATGAGGTACTTATCAAAAAAAGTCTGTTATCTGTTTGTTTAGACAATATAGATATTATTTTCCTGACCTAGTCACCACTTACATGTGGTTTTGCTTCCCATGATTTCAGTTACCTGCAGTCAACCATGGTCTGAAAATATTAAATGGAAAAATTCTAGAAATAAACAATTAGTAAGATTTAAATTGCATGCTATTCTGAGAAGCATGATAAAATCTTAGTTGTCCTGCTCCATCCCACCTGGGATGTGAATCATCCCTTTATCCAGTGTATTCATGGTGTATACACTACCCGCCCATTAGTTACTTAGTAGCTGACTTGATTATCAGATCCACTGTCTCAGTAACACAGTGATTGTTTTCAGGTAAACTTTATTTTATTTAATAATGGCCCAATAGTGTAAGAGCAGTGATGCTGGCAATTCAGATATACCAAAGAGAAGCCAAGAAGTGCTTCCTTTAAGTGAAAATCTGAAAGTTCTCCCTATTAAGGATAGGATAAAAAAACATAGTGGAGTGACAGCATCATCATAGAGTTGTTCTCTTTGTCTCTCCCCTCCCCTGCACAGCAGAACAAGACATCTAAGAGATCCATGCAGCTGTGCATCTGAAGGTGGTGGACTGGATCTCCCAATGGTGAGTGTACCCCTCGCTCCTCCTCCCTAATGGTGGGGGGGGGGGCCAGGTCTCCGATCCACACAGTGGCACATGACTCTAAGAGGAGGCAGGGACAGCCAGCCTACATGAATGTTTTTGGAGTGGTAGTTCAGCCCCTGGAAGCACCCACAGTGCTACAGTCTCCCCATCTTTGGAAATGTTCCCCACCAAGTTGTTCCTCAGCCTGTGTGAAGCACCCCCCCTGGGAACACAGCACAGGCAAGAAGCCACTCAGCCCAGGAGAAGCTGCCCTGCCCACTAAGCATGGAAGCCCATAGGACCCACTGAGTGGCAGCACAGCCCCCACATAGACACCCCTCCTGCTGAGTGCAGCAACTTAGTTGTTCCCCTGCTGAGTGTAGCAGCCCAACCCATGTCAGAGTGATCCACCTGCCAAGCACAGAGGCCCTGTCTATGGTGTGTGATCAACCCACTCAGGGCAGAGGCTCTGCTCACATAGGTGCAACCTGCAGAGCATAACTTCCAGCAGACAGGGTGACATCAGAAAACACAGCACCTGTTGCCCCCCAGCAGTGGCAGGTAGAGTCTTCACGTGATACTACTACAAATCTGCCAGAAAAGGATCTATTCAACAAATACCATGAATAAGTACAGTAACACTTCAGAATGGAAGGAAAATGACAAGTCTCCAGAAACCAATCCTGAAGTCATAGAAATGTACAATCTAAATGACAGAGAATTCAAAATAGTGGTCAGAAAGAAACTCAATGAGTTACCTGAAAACTCAGAAAGGCAGTTCAATGAACTCAGGAATAAAATTAATGAGTGGAAGGAATACTTCACCAAAGAGCTTGAAACTCAAAACACACACACACACACACACATGCACACACACACACACACAAATTCTGGAGATGAAGAATACAATTAATGAGATAAAAAATAATCTAGAAACCATAAAAAAAAACAGTTGATGTTACGGAGGATAAAATTGGTGATTTAGAGGATAGAAATGCTTCAGGTGCAGGAGGAGAGGCAACTAAGAATTTAAGATAAATGAAATTCTTTGAGAAATATATGACTCAATTAGGAGAAGCAACATAGGGATTAAAAGTATTCCAGAGGGAGAAGAGCAGGAGAAAGGAGCAGAGGGCTTGTTCAAAGGAATAATACCTGAGTGATGTCAGCAACATGGAGGAGTGAGCTGCTCCCTTTGTCTCTCCCCCTTTTGAACTACAACTAAATGGACATTCACTGACCAATGGAGAAAACCCACACATCACCACAGGATGTCTGAGAGACACATGCAGCTATACCTCTGAGAGTGGGTTGACTGGCCCTATGGGAGGTGGTGGCAATAGGTGAGAACTCCCTACCATCCCCTGGCATCCTGGTGCAAGTGCACGATTGCTTTCCAGCCTAGCATGAGTGCCCCCAAAATGGGAAAGTGCCCCAGGGCAGCTGTAGGAATAGGCGGTGGCCTTTATCCCACTAGTGAATGCTTTCCCAGTAGGCAGGAGTCCACTGTGCCCCTGCAGCCCCAAGGAGTAGCTCTGGCTGAGTCCCCATGAGAAGCCCTGCTCACCAAGTGCAGCAGCTCTGCAGGACCCCAAGCAGATACACTGGCAGATCTACAAACCATGCCAACACAAGCACACTCCAGGCCTGCACATGAGCACCCATGGTACTTCTGAGCCCTGAAAGAGCGAACGTGCCCCAGGATGACTGTCAGAAGAAGAAGCAGGGACCCTTAACCTGCTGATGATCACTTTTCTGGTGGTGGGGGAGCCCACTGTGTCCCTGTGGCCCCAAGGAGTGACCCTAGCTGGGTCCTGGGAAGAATCCCCAGCCACCAAGCACAGCCCACACAAGTGCCTAAAAGCTCTCCAGGCTGGTGCAATCACCTGTAGTACCTTCACAACTTACAGCAGATAGGTGGGATTAGAAACTCTGCTCTTGCTTCCCCCTAGCTGTAGCAGGTGGAATCTGTGACCTAATATTACCACAAATGCCCTGACAAAAGGTTACTTCATCAAACACCATGAGAAACTGCAGCAACAATTCAGATCAGAAGGAAAATGACAATTCTCCAGAAACTAACCATGAAGGCACAGAAATTTACAATCTCAATGACAGAGAATTCAAAATAGCTGTCATAAAAAACTCAATGAGATACAAGAGAACACAGAAAACAAGTTCAATGAGCTCAGGAGTAAAATGAACCTCTTCATCCAGGAGATTGAAATTAAAACAAAATCAAGCAGAAATTCTTGGTATGAAAAACTCACATAATGAAGTAAAAATAATCTAGAATCACTAAAGAATAGAGCTGATGTTATGGAGGAAAGAATTAGCGATTTAGAGGATAAAATATACAAATTCTACAGGTGGAAGAGGAGACAGAACTAAGATTTTTAAAAATTGAAGGGATTCTTTGGGAAATATCTGATTCAATTAGGAAAATAAACATAAGGATTATAGGTATTCCAGAGGGAGAGGGGAGGGAGAAAGGAGCAGAGAGTTTGTTCAAAGAAATAATAGTTGAAAACTTCCCAAACCTGAGGAAGGAACCAGACTTACAAATACACTAAGCTCATCAAATGCCTGGCAAACGTCAATGACAAAGAAAAAATATTAACAGCAGTAAGGTAGAAGAAAACAGTGTACAAAGGAAACTGCATCAGGCTTTCAGCAGATTTCTCAGCAGAAACCCTACAGGCTAGGAGAGAATGGAATGATATATTCAAAATACTGAAAGACAAAAACTTTCAGCCAAGAATACTCTATCCAGCAAAACTTTCCTTCAGTTATGATGGGGAAATATAAGCTTTCTCAGATAAACAAAACCTGAGGGAGTTCATTGCCACTAGACCTCCCCTACACGAAATAATTAAAGATTCTGTCACACTGCAAACAAAAAGGCAAAGATCTACAAAGCTTTGAGCACAGAGATAAATACACAGACAAAATCGGAAAATTGCAGCTCTCTATCAGAACAGAGAAGCAAATAATCAATTGCAACTTAAAAGTAAAGGGAAAGAAAGCTTCAAAAGGAACTATAAACACTTCAACTTAGTCACAAACTCATGATATTAAAAACAGAATAATTTTTAACAACAATAACTCAGAAGGGGAAGAGGAAAGGGATGGAGCCTGCTTAAGTTAATAGAGATAAGAGGCAATGAGAAAATGAACTATTTCATCTATGAGATCTTTTATACAATCCTCATGGTAACCACTAAACAAAAATCAGAGCAGAGCCACAATTCACAAAAGGAGAGAAAACCTCCTCATAAAACCACCAAAATGAAATGGCAGTCAGAAATAAAAAGAGAAAAAATGGAAACACAGACAAACAAGAAAACAGGGGACAAAATGGCAGTATTAATCCATCATATATCAATAATCACTCTAAATGTAAACAGATTGGATTATCCAATCAAAAGACATAGAGAAGATGAATGGACTTAAAAAACAAGATCCAACAGTATGCTGTCTCCAGGAAACACATCTCAGCTCTAAAGACAAACATAGGCTCAGAGTGAAGGGATGGAAGATTATACTCCAAGCTAGTGGCAAACAAGAAATAAAGCAGATGTTGACATACTTATAACAGACAAAGCAGAATTCAAGTTGAAAAAGACAATGAGAGGGGCTGGCCAGGTGGTGTAGCAGTTAAGTTCATGCAGTCCACTTCTGGTGGCCTGGGATTTGCAGGTTCAGATCCTGGGTGCAGACTGATCCACCTCTTGTCAAGCCATGCTGTGGCTGTGTCCCATGTAAAGTAGAGGAAAGATGGGCATGGATGTTAGACTAGGGTCAATCTTCCTCAGCAAAAAGAGGAGGATTGGCAACAGATATTAGCTCAGGGTTAATCTTCCTCATAAAAAAAAAAGACAATGAGAGACACAGGTGCACCAAAGTACTAAAGCAATGATTAACAAACCTAAAGGGAGAAACAGTAACAGAATAATAGTAAGAGAACTCAACACCCCACTTACATCAATGGATAGATCACCCAGACAAAAGGAAACAAGGAAATAATGGACCTAAATAAAATACTTAATCAGATAGACTTAACAGATATATACAGAGCATTCTATCCAATAACAGCAGAATACACATTCTTCTCAAGAGCACAAAGATCATTCTGAAAGATAGACCATATTTTGGGAAACAGGCAAGCCTCAATAAATTTGAGAAGATTGAAATCATTTCAAACATCTTTTCCAACCACAGTGCTATGAAAGTAGAAATCAACTACAAGAAAAAACCTGGGAAAGATAGAAATGTGTGGAGACTAAACAACATGCTACTGAACAATCACTGGATCAATGAAGAAATCAAAGGAGACTAAATGCCTGGAGACAAATGAAAATGAAAACACAACATAGCAACTCTTATGGGATGCAGCAAAAGCAGCCACAAGAGGGAAATTCATAGCAATACAGGCCCACCTCAACAAACAAGAAAAATCTCAAATAAGTAACCATAAACTACACCTAATAGAAATAGGAAAAGAAGAACAAACAAAGCCAAAGGCAGCAGAAGGAGGGAAATAGTAAAAATTAGAGTGGAAATAAATGGAATAGAGATTAAGCAAAGTATAGAAAGGACCGATGAAACTAAGAGCTGTTTTTTTTGAGAAGATAAACAATATTGACAAACCCTTAGCCAGACTCCAAAGAAAGAAAGAGAGAAGGCTCAAAAATATTAAAAATGAAAAAGGAGAAATTACAATGGATGCCACAGAAATATGAAGGATAATAAGAGAATACTATGAAAACATATATGCCAATAAGTTGGATAACCTAGAAGAAGATAAATTCTTAGACTCATACAACCTAGCAAAACAGAGCCAAGAAGAAATTGAGAATATGAATAGATGGATCACAAGTGAAGTGATTGAAATAGTAATCAAAAACTTACCAGAAAACAAAAGTCCAGGATGAGATGGCTTCTCTGGAAAATTCTACCAAACATTCAAAGAAGATTTAATGCATATCCTTCTCAAACTATTCCAAAAAATTGAAGAAGATGGAACACTTACTAACTCGTTCTACAAGACCAACACTACCCTGATGCCAAAATGAGACAAGGACGACACAGAGAAAGAAAATTACAGGCCAATATTTCTGATGAACAGAGATGCAAAATTCCTCAACAAAATTATGGCAAATTGAATACAGCAACACATTGAAAGGATCATACACCATGATCAAGTGGGATTTATCAGGGAGGATTCATCTTCTGCAAATCAATCAATGTGATACATCACATTAACAAAATGAGGAATAAAAATCACATGATTATCTCAATAGATGCAGAGAAAGCATATGACGATATCCAACATCCATTTATGATACAAACTGTCAACAAAATGGATATAGAAGGAAAGTATCTCAAGATAATAAAGGCTATATATGACAAATCCATAATCAACATCATATTTAATGGTGAACAACTGAAAGTCATCCCTCTTAGGAACTTGACACAGGTGTCCACTCTTGCCACTCATATTCAACATAGTATTGGAAGTTTTGGCTGGACCAATTAGGCAAGCAAAGGAAATAAAGGTATCCAAATGGGATGGAAGAAGTAAAACTCTTGCTGTTTGCAGATGACATGATTCTATATATAGATAACCAGAAAGAATCCACCAGAAAACTATTAGAAATAATTGAGAACTGTAGCAAAGTTGCAGGGAACAAAATCAACTTACAAAAATCAGTTGCATTTCTATACACAAAAAATGAACTAGCAGAAAGAGAAGCCAAGTATATAATACCATTTACAAGTGCAAAGAAAAGAATAAAATGTCTAGGAATAAACTTGACCAAGGAGGTGAAAGACCTATACATTTAAAACTATGAGATATTGAAAGAAATAGAAGGCATAAAGAAATGGAAAGATATTTCATCATCATGGATTGGAAGAATAAACATAAGTAAAATGTCCATACTATCTAAAACAATGTACAGATTCAATGCAGTCCCAATCTGAATCTCAATGACATTCTTCATGAAAATAGAACAACAAATCCTAAAATTTATATGGAACAAAAGACCCTGAATAGCCAAAGCAATCCTGAGAAAAGAGAACAAAGTTGGAGGCATCACAATCCCTGACTTCAAAGACTACTCTAAAGGTATAGTAATCAAAATAGCATGTTTCTGGCAGAAAAATAGACACACAGATCAATGGAACAGAACTGAAAGCCCAGAAATAAAACCACACATCTATGGACAGCTAATCTTCATCAAAGGAGCCAAGAACATGCAATGAGAAAAGAAAATTTCTTAAATAAATGGTTTGGGAAAATTGGACAGCTACATGCAAAAGAATGAAACTAGACCATTATCTTACACCATACACAAAAATTAACCCAAAATGGATTAAAAACTTGAAAGTAAGACCTGAAACATAATATTCCTAGAAGAAAATATAGGCAAAACACTCTTTGATATCGGTCTTAGCAGCATCTTTTCAAATACCATGTCTACTCAACCAAGACAAGCAAAAGAAAAAATAAACAAATGGGACTACATCATACTAAAAAGCTTCTGCAAGACAAAGGAAACTGTGAACAAAACAAAAAGACAACGCACCAACTGGGAGAAAATATTTGCAAATCATATATCTCACAAGGGGTTAATTTCCAAAATATATAAATAACTCACACGCATCATCAACAACAACAAAACAACCCCATCAAAAAGTGGGCAAAGGATATGAATGAACATTTTTACAAAGAAGCTCTACAGATGCCCAATAGCCACTTGAAAAGATGTTCAATATCACTACTTACAAGGGAAATGCAAATTAAAAACTACAATGAGATATCACCTTACACCTGTCAGAATGGCTATAATCAACAAGACAAGAAATAACAAAAGTTGAAGAGGATGTGGAGAAAAGGGAACCCTCATACATTGCTGGTGGGAATGCAAACTGGTGTAGCCACTGTGGAAAACAGTGTGGAGATTCCTCAAAAAATTAAAAATAGAAATACCATATAATCATGCTATCCCACTACTGGGTGTTTATCCAAAGAGCTTATAATAAACAATCCAAAGAGATTTATTCACCCCTATGTGCATTGCAGCATTTTCACAATAGTCAGATCCTACAAGCAACCCAAGTGCCCATCAAGTGATGAATGGATAAAGAAGATATGGTATATGTATATATATATACACAATGGAATACTACTCAGCCATAAAAAGGACAAAATCATCCCATTTGCAACAACATGCATGGACCTTGAGGGTATGATGTTAAGCAAAATAAGGCAGACAAAGACAAACACCATATGATTTCACTCATATGTGGAAGATAAACAAGCACTTGGATAAAGAGAACAGATTAGTGGTTACCAGAGGGGAAAGGGGTGGGGGAGTTGGTGAAACGGGTAAAGGGGTGCATATGTATGGTGATGGATAAACTCTAGACTATTGGTGGTGAGCAAGGTTTAGTGTATACAGAAACTGACATATAATAATGTACACATGATGATAACACAATGTTATAAACCAATATGACATCAATAAAATTTTAAAAAAATCCTAAATCAAGGTTCCTAAGATCTACAATTACTTTTATTACAGTATATTGTTATAATTATTCTAGTTTATTTTTAGTTACTGGTGTTAATATCTTACTGTGCCTAATTTATAAATTAAGCTTAATCATATGTCTGTATGCATGGAAAAAACATTGTGTATATATTGGGTTTGATACTATTGTGGTTTCAGGCATCCACTGGGGGTCTTGGAATATATCTCCCACAGATAAGTGGAGACCACTACATGCACAGCAATGTACCGTGCTGTTTTGCCTCTCAGAACTTCATTCAGCAGTGTGTTATAGTTGTCTTTTAACGTGTAGAGTTTGAACTTGATTTTCAATGGCTTCAGCGAATTTGAGTCTATGAATGTATCATAATTTTTTAAATTTATTATCAATTGATATATGTTTCAGTTCTTTCATTCATTTTTAAAGTCTGTTCACCGGAATGAACTTCTGTATAGCTAAATCTCTGTACACATCCATAATCACTCAAAATATGATTGTATAAAAATAAAGTCTTGTGTACATTCTTCTATTTAAAATACGCTAAAAAATAAATCACATTGACTTTTTTGGAGATGATCAAGATGATTATAGTTATTTTTTAAGTAATATTTACCTGTTTTGTTTTTGTTTTTTTTTTGTGAGGAAGACCGACCCTGAGCTAACATCCGTCGCCAATCCTCCTCTTTTTGCTGAGGAAGACTGGCCCTGGGCTAACATCTGTGCCCATCTTCCTCTACTTTATATGGGACACCGCCAAGGCGTGGCTGACAAGCGGTGCGTCGGCGGGCGCCCGGGATCCGAGCCAGCGAACCCCGGGCTGCCAAGCGCGGACTAAACCGCTGCGCCACCGGGCGGCCCCAATATTTACCTGTTTTCAGAGATTCTAATATGTTATACCAATATTTATAAAATTCCCAACAAAATAGCAAAAACATATTAAACAAAAATATCCCACTCTTCTGTGTGTCTTCCTCTCTAGTGTTTTATTGTGAGGTTTTAGATCCTTTGTGCTGGTCAAACCAGATAGTTCTCTATGGGCAAAATTCCGTGATCCGTGAGCTCCTTCTTAACTATCATGTTTTTGCAGTATCACTTGGTCACTGTCCTCCTGAGCTTTAATTAGCTTTATTACTTCTTATCTCAAGATTTTATATGGCATTTTCTGTTGGAGAACACAGGAAAATCTCAGACTCTCTGAAGATGCTGTTCTCCTTTGACAGGTAAATGGGAAGGATAGAAAGAAATTTAACAATGTAAAGAGCAAGTTTAGTTGCAGATATGATTTTGTTGTTGGAATTGCTATGAATATGAGTCATATCCTCAAGTGCATGAGTGTTATCCCAAAGCAAATTAGATAGTGTCCAGGATAAGGAATTGAATTGTACAGAAGAATAACTGTGAAAAACTTTATTGATATATTGGAAAGGTTAAGTGACCTTGACTTTTAGCTAAATCACATTGTGCCTAGGGTGATATGAAAGACATTTGAAAAAAATCAAAAGGTTTGTAATATTTTGCATTCAGCATAGGTTGTGGTTAATCACTCTGTTCCCATTGCTGATTAAATGAATGATTCTCACCCTCTGCCACTTGATAAACAGGCAAGAAAAATTATAACATGTGAAAACATTTTAAAAAGCAAGGGTAATTGTATTTTCTCTCCATTAGCTTTTCAAAAGAGATGAGTATAAACTGACCATATTCTGTGAAAAGGAAGCAAATTTCTTAGGAACTTGTCAAGTTTGCAAAGTGGAAAAGTATATCATAGACATCTCAATAGAAATAAAAGGCATGGAAACCAAAAAAAAATCCAAAGCTGAATAAATAATTTCCAGTGTACAGTGTCATTTTAAAATATAATATTAAAAATAAAAAGTAATACATCAAATTACCAGGAGATTGAACTAGTTTTCCTAGTCTCTTATGTGGTTTAGAATCAGAGTGTTTTGTATTAATTTTATCTCAAAGCTGTAAGTAGAACGAAGAAAGGTTTACAGAGGCTGACAAATGAGAATTTTTTTGGATGGGAGGGAGTGAGAAAGAAATCCTAGGAGGAAATTTAAAAGGTATGGAGTTTGTTGAATGCTGTGAACAGAAAGCTAAGGGGTGGCTTAATTTGTTGCAATTATGTACATGAAAGTTTGTTTGAAAAGGGTGCAAATTTTTTTATATTTCCCACAGTTAGAAAAAGCAAAAGTAGAGGTGCTTTTTAACTAGAGGGGCAGGATTTTACTTGGGTATTAAGAAGGTTTTGTGATAATTTACAGGATAAAAATGCAGAAAGTTTGAGTTGAGGGAGATGTTAAAATCACAATATTTTTAAATTGAGCAGTACATTTATATGGACGATGAGTTTGATTAGTACCTTGTTCAAACCTCAATGCTGTCTGTAAATTCCTTTCAACTTGATGACTCTGTTATTTGGAACCTCAGTTACCAATATTGCCTTCATCTATAAAGGAGTAAATTTCTGGGAATTTGTTTGAAGGATTAATCAATTCTATATGGATCAAGAGAAAGGATTGATCACAACAGAAGGCAAAGAGTTAGGCCTTGTTTTTTGCATCATGGATACTTAATTGGTTAAAAAAAATTATAGGTATAATTAATATGTTAAGAAACTTATTTCAAATCATAGCCAACCTATAAGAGAAGATGATTTCAGGACACCATCAATCAGGAGTTTTTCCCTATGGGTATTTGATGGGTGTTTTAGGTGAATAAACATCATATCCTGGTGTGTCCATTTAGAAACATCTATGACTTTTGCTCTGCACTAAGATTTGAATCCTGACTCTGTCTCAAGTGACTAAAATTGTGATGACACAAACTTTTCAAGTTTCTATATTCCCTGATATTTGAATAGAGATATGTTCTCATCGTTTTAGTAAATCTAGGTTCCATATTTATATATTGTTCTGCTTTAAACTCACTTTTCCTAAAGTTCCCAGTTCTTACTTGATGGGGATTAGAGAGCCAAAAGGCAAGTAAATTCACACCTTGTGTGCATAGCTGATAAAGGCTTATTGAGAAACTCTCCCAAGAGCCTTAGTGCTTAAAAGACACCTGGAGATATAATAGTATAATTTGCTTCTAATTATAGAATTTTTGAAAAATGGGTCCGGGAAGTCATGCAAAGCATACCTCATAAATTACCTTTACTAAAAGTAAGCTTTATTTTTCTTTTCCTGTCATAATACATATACTTTCCTAATTTTATTCTCCTCTTTAGATTTTCCCATTAATCTCATTTATTTCTTTTCTTCCCCTAATTCCTCTTCACTTTTATAATCTCTTTTTATTTTCTTTATTGCTTAGGAACTATGCACAGTCTAGGGCAATATCTTTGAGACCACACACACAGGATCTTTGAGAACACACATACAGGAGCCCAGTAGGGGCGTGTCTCTGGGTAGAAGCCATGTGAGCTGTTCTTGGAACACAAAGGACTGGGAAAACACCAGGATTTTCCTCCCTGATTAGAAGTATGCTACTCAAACCCACTAAATTTGCACCCTCCTTTTCCTCCTATTTCTTCCTCTTCATTTTTCCTCAGCTACTTATGGTCTCTGGGCTAGGAAGGTGTTTTCCTCCTTTCCCTCTCCTTTTTCAGGCTTCCTTCCTTCTTATTTCATCCCACCATTCCTCCTTCTTTTCCCACTTCCCTTCACTTGCTGCTCTTTCTCCTTCTAACTTCCCTGACTGCTATACCTTTTATTCATTTATTTTTCTTCTCTATTTTTTATGGAGTTATAATTGGCATATAACATTATATTAGTTTCAGGTGTACAACATAATGATTAGATATTTGTATATACTGCAAAATGTTCACCACAATAGTTTTAGTTAACATTGTCACCCTATTTTACTGCTATCCCTTTTAAATTGCTCTATTATAATCATTACAAATTGCCTCTTCCATAGGTTTCATGTCTTGAAGAACTTGTTGTTTTGGTCATAGGTGCTCAGCTTTGGAGAGTGAGTGAGGGAGAATAGCTAAATGGCAAGTGTGGAGTCACTTATTGCAGTGGCTTTCACACATTTTGATGGTGACCCACAATAAGGAATACAAGAAACATTGCAGTATATACCCTCCCCATCTCCATAAAGAATAGAACCAAAATTTCATGTGATGGTATCTATTTTTTACAAAATTTTCTTTTTATCTTTCCCTTCCTTTTCTCTTCAATTAAAAAAATCTGTTACAAACCACTTTCTGAGCTACAGAATCATGGCTTACTAAGAAAATTACACAGAAGGTAAAGAATTACAAGTACTGCTTCTAGTTAAGAGTAAAATGTATACAACAAAATAAATTTAAGTTATTCTAACAGAGAAAACCAAATTCTAGTCTTACTTTGATATACTATTTGATAGTAAAGCATTTCTAAGTTTATTTAAATAAGCCTACTAGCTGAGCTTTGCAAACTTTGCCATAATTTTAACATATATCATTGCTTCTTTTCAGACTCATTGTTTGAAGTTATATGTATCACTAAAGCAAATAGAATACACTTCTTGAAAACCATCTACAGCTTTCTATTTCCATTCAGTTTTTAATTTACTATCCTCTTCACATTCGGGATAACATTTTATCTTAAGATAAATGTACCTTCTTCTTTCTTTGATAAACAAAACCAGATCCTGTTACTTGCATAGTCAGTAATATTTTTTAGTCATGTTACTTCAGGACAGTCTCAGTCACCCATATTAATTATGACTTTTTTTTTTTTTGTGGGGAAGACCAGCCCTGAGCTAACATCTGTTGCCAATCTTCCCCTTTTTGCTGAGGAAGACTGGCCCTGGGCTAACATCGTGCCCATCTTCCTCTACTTTATATGGGACGCCGCCACGGCATGGCTGACAAGCAGTGCGTCGGCGGGCGCCCGGGATCCGAACTCGCGAACCCCGGGCTGCCAAGCGCGGACTAAACCGCTGTGCCACCAGGCGGCCCCCGAATGACTTTTAACCAATATAACTAATTTCTGTTTCACTGATTCTTGAAGGTAGTTGACAATTGCTTGTCAAAACAATCACATTAGTAAACCAGCAGAGCTCATGAACAAAATACATATAATCCCCAACAGACACACACATCCTACTTATCCCTTCTTACAGGAAGTAATTGTTATTCTTAAAGTAGCAAAAATGAACATGTTCACTAACTTGATGAAAAATTATAGGTGCTCTATAAAGATATAAGTAAAGTCACACACATATGTGTGTACACACACACTGTGACCAATGTTTCAATATTCAACCTTATTTTTAGAATATCCAAAGAACGTCCACTAATTACTGCATTTAACACTAAACAAAAGTCTTAAAATTGCTAAGGATATTAGACATTATGTTTAGGTGGATACACTACAGAACTCTCAGAAATATAACTCAGATTTATTGAACACATAATTTTACATTTTTTCTAATGTTAAATGCATGTTTTATACTCTGTACTGGTAAAATCATGGTGAAGACCTATAGCTGTTTTATAAAAAATATTATCAAATAAGTGTGAATCATCCAATAATTTATTTTGATTATGTGAATTGGAGTCTCTTAATAAAATGCTTCTAAGCTAGTTTCTTTTTCTTTGCTGAGGAATTTTCACCTTGATCTAACATCTTTTGCCAGTCTTCCTCTTTTTCCTTGAGGAAGCTTCTCCCTGAGCTAATATCTGTGCCAATATTCCTCTATTTTTTATGTGGCTCACAGCCACAGCATGGCTGCTGACAAGTGGTGTAGGTCTGCACCTGGACACCAAACTCAGGCCACTGAAGTGGAGTGCACCAATCTTAACCACTAGGCCACAGGAACAGCCCTCTGAGCTAATAATTTCTATGAGATTTTTTCCTGGAAATGTTAGCAAATTTAAAATAGTGGAAGTTCATTAAAAATTTTTTTTTTGCAGAATGGGGTATATTAGACTCATGTCAGGACTTAATCTCTATAAACCAATTCTTATGGAACCTCTTTATTTTTAGAGACTTTGTAGATGAGTTATTAATATCTCCTTGAAGTAGGAAAATATTTCACATGCACAAAATGAGAGTAAAATATTTCTTAATTACAGAAACACAGCCACACATAAAGCTGCAAGTTTCAGTTTTACAACTACAGATCAAAAGTAGAATCAGATTTACCAAGACATCAAAATTAGAGACGCATATAGACATTGGATTCAAAGAACATTTCTACTTCCAGTGGAAACCAGATATATTCTTATACAAACAGAAAAAGAGATTAAAAATACCTATTTTTTAATAGTTTGTTTAATATTTTTTAATAGTTTGTTTGTTAATAGTTAGTCCTTGTCTGCTTTTGGTAGACAAAAGCAAACAAACAAACAAAATTCTCCATCATTTCTCATCTGATAGAAAATAGATCTGGTACTAGTTTGCTAGGGCTGCTATAAAAAGTACCATGTACTGGGTGGCTTAAACAACAGAAAATATTATCTCACAATTCTGGAGTCTAGAAATTCAAAATCAAGGTGTTGGTAGGGTTGGTTCCTTCTGAGGGTGCGGGGGAGGGATCGGTTCCAGATCTCTTTCTTTGATTTGTAGATGGCTGTCTTCTCCCTGTGTCTCTTCACACTGTCTTCTATGCGTGTCTGTCTCTGTGCCTCAAAGGGACAGCAGTCATATTGGATTAGGGCTCACCCTAATGACCTCATCTTAACTCATTACTTCTGCAGTGACCTTATTTCCAAATAAGTTCAAATTCTGAAGTACTGGGGTTAAGGACTTCAACATATGAATTTGGGGGGGACACAATTCAGCCCATGACAGATCCTCACCATCCCAATAGAGATAACTAAATGATCAAATCATAAAACTAAGTTCATAATCTCTCTCTCCACCAATGAGGAATAACCTCTCAGCCATGTACAAACCAGGATTGGAACCAGGATTGGAAAAAAATTTGGCAGTAACCAGAAACAAATAAACCAACAAATAAATAACTACCAAAGTAGAAAAACAAAACAGCAATCCGAGTTGTCAGTGAAGGTAAATTTTTATGGCTGCTTGGAATTCACTGTTGGAACCAAGAAGAGACATACCTGGGCTGAAACGTACCAGAAAGTGCATTGTTTAGAAAAGATAATTTTTTTATTCCTGGCTCATGCATTTTTACTTTTTTTTTCTTAAATTATTTTATTGAGGTTATAATGTTTACAACATTGTGTAATTTCACATGTACATTACTATATATCAGTTTCTGTATAGACTATATCATGCTCACTACCAATAGTCTAGTTTTTATGTGTTGCCATATATACATGCTCCTTTGCCCCTTTCACCCTCCCCCCTTTCCCCCGAGGTAACCACTAATCTCTTCTTCATCCCTGTGTTTGTCTTCCACTTAGACTTGTACAACCTAGCAAAACTGAGTCAAGTAGAAATACAGAATCTGAATAGATCAATCATAAGTAAAGAGATTGAAACAGTAATCAAAACCTAAAAAAAAAGTCCAATACAACAAGGCTTCTCTGGAGAATTCTACCAAACAGTCAAATAAGATTTAATGCCTATCTTTCTCAAACTATTCCAAAAAATTAAAGAAGATAGAACACTTCTTAACTCATTCTACGAGGTCAACATTACCCTGATACCAAAAGCAGACAAGGACTAAAGGAAGAAGGAAAGTTATGGGCCACTATTGCTGATGAGCATAGATGCAAAAATCCTCAATCAAATATTGGCAAATCAAATACAGCAATACATTAAAAGGATTGCACATCATGATCAAGGGGGATTTGTAACATGGATGCGGGGATGGTTTAACATTTGCTAATCAATCAACATGATACATCATATTAACACAATGAGGAATAAAGTCACCTCATCATCTCAATAGATGCAAAGAAACCATTTGACAAGATCCAACATCCATTTATGATAAAAATTTTCAATAAAATGGGTATAGAAGAAAAGTACCCCAACATAATAAAGGCCATATATGACAAACCCACAGCCAACATCATACTTGACGGTGAAAAACTGATTGCTATTCCTCTGAGAACAGAAAAAAACAAGGGTGCCCAGTCTCACTACTCTCATTCATTATAGTTCTGGAGGTTTTGCCTAAAGGATTTAGGCAAAAAAAAGAAATAAAATGTTTCCAAATTGGAAAGGAAAAAGCAGAACTCTTGCTGTTTGCAGAAGACATGATTCTACATAGAGAAAAATTTAAGAATCCACCGCAAAACTATTAGAAATAATCAACAACTGCCACAAATCTGTAGGGTACAAAATCAACTTACAAAAATCAGTTGTATTTCTATACACTAATAATGAACTAGCAGAAAGGGAAGTCAAGAATGCAATCCCTTTTACAATCACAACAAAAAGAATAAAATATCTGGGAATAAACTTAAACAAGGATATGAAATACCTATACACTGAAAAATGTAAGACATTATTAAAAGAAATCGAAGAAGACATAAAGGAATGGAAAGATATTCCTTGCTCACAGAGTGGAAGAATAAACATAGTTAAAACATCCATATCACCTAAAGCAATCTACAAAGTCAGTGTAATCTCAATCAGAATCCCAATGACATTCTTCCCAGAAACAGAAGAAAGAATCCTAAAATTTATATGGAACAACAAAAGACCCCGTATAGCCAAATGAATCCTCAGAGAAAAGAACAAAGCTCTAGGCATCACAATTGCTGACTTCAAAATATACTACCAAGCTATAGTAATCAAAACAGCATGGTACTAACACAAAAACAGACACACAGATCAAGGAACAGAATTGAGAGCCCAGAAATAAAACCACACATCTATGGACAGTTAATCTTCAACAATGGAGCCAAAACATAAAATAGAGCAAGGAAAGTCTCTTCAATATGTGGTTTTGGAAAACTGGACAGGCACATGTAAAAGAATGAAAGTAGACCATTATCTTACATCATACACAAAAATTAACTCAAAATGGATTAAATACTTGAAGATAAGACCTGAAACCATACAACTCCTAGAAGAAAATATAGGCAGTATACTGTTTGACATTGGTCTTAGCGGCATCTTTTTGAATGCCATGTCTACTCAGGCAAGGGAAACAAAAGAAAAAATAAATAAATGGGACTATAGCAGACAAAAAGCTTCTGCCAGGCAAAGGAAGCTATGAACAAAATGTAAAGACAACCCACCAATAGGGAGAAAATGTTTGCAAATCATGTATCCAACAAGGGGCTCATTTCCGAGAACTCATAAAACTCAGCAACACAAAAACAAACAACTCATTCAAAATATGGGCAGAGGATTTGTCCAGACATTTTTTCCAAGGAATGTATATACAGATGGCCAAGAGGCACATGGAAAGAATTTCAACACCACATTATTAGGGAAATGCAAATCAAAACTGCAATGAGATATCATCTTATACTTCTCAGAGTGGCTATAATTACCAAGACAAAAAATAACAAATTTTGGGTAGAATGTGGAGAAAAGGGAACCCTCTTACTCTGCTGGTGGGAATGCAAACTGGCGCAGCCACTATGGAAAACAGTATGGAGATTTCTCAAAAAAATTAAGAATAGAAGTACCATACAATCTAGCTATCCCGCTACTGGGTGTTTATCCAAAGAACTTGAAGTCAACAACCCAAAGAGATTCATGTACCCCTATGTTCATTGCACTGTTATGCACAATAGCCAAGACATGGAAGCAACCCAAGTGGCCATCAACTGATGAATCGATAAAGAAGATGTGATATACAAAAATACAGTGGAATAGAAGCCATAAAAAAAGGACAAAATCGTCCCATATGCAACAACATGGATGGATCTTGAAGGTGTTATGTTAAGCAAAATAAGCCAGACAAAGAAAGACAAACACCACATGATTTCAATCATCTGTGGAAGATAAACAAACACATGGATAAAGGGAACAGATTTGTTGCTATCAGAGAGGAAGGGGGTGGGAGGGTTGATGAAAGGGGTAAAGGGGCACATATGTATGGTGATGGATAAAAACTAGACTATTGGTGATGAACATGATGGAGTCTATACAGAAACTGCTATATAATAATGTACACCTGAAACTACACAATTTTGTAAATGAATATGACCTCAATAAAATTAAAAAAGCAATCCTAAACTGAGGTTCCTAACATCTACGGTAACTTATAGTATATTGTTATAATTATTCTATTTTCATTATTAGTTATTGTTAATATCTCACTATGCTTAATTTATAAATTAAACTTAATTATATGTATGTATGCATTAAAAAGTATATATATCAGATTTGATACTATGATGGTTTCAGCCATCCACTGGGACTCTATATGCTATTTTGCTACCCAGAATTTCATTCAACTGTTTGTCTTTAAATGTATAGAGTTTGAACCTGATTTTCAATGGCTTCAGACAATTGGACTGTATGGATGCTTCATAATTTTTTAAAATTTATCACCAATTGGTATATGTTTCATTCATTTTAAAGCTCTATTCACTGCTATAAACTTCTGTATAGCTAAATTTTTGTACACATCCATAATTACTCAATATATGATTGTATAAAAATGAAATCTTCTGTACCTTCTTCTACTATTTAAACTAGACTAAAAAATTAAGCACATTGACTTTTTTGAAGATGATCAAGATGATTACAGTTAATTGTTTTAATATTTACCTGTTTTCAGAGATTAATCCTAATCTGTTATGATCAATATTTATAAAATTTCCAACAAAATGATACAAAAATATTCAACAGAAATATTCCAGTCTTGTGTTTTTCTTCATCTCTAGTGTCTTATTATGGGTTTTTGGATCCTTTGCTCTGGTCAAACCAAACAGTACTCTAGGGGCAGAGTCCCCTGATTCATGAGCTCCTTCTAAACTATTATGTTGTTGTAGTATTGCTTGGTCACTCTTCTCCTGAGCTTTAATTAGCTTTATTTCTTCTTATGGCAAGATTTTATATGGCACTCTCTGTTGGAGAACACAGGAAAATCTCAGGTTCTCTGAAGATGCTGTTCTCTTTATACAGGTAAATGTGAAGGCTAGAAAGAAATTTAACATTGTAAAGCATGACTTTAGTTTCAGACATGATTTTGTTGTTGGAAGTGCTATGAATATGAGCCATATCTTCAAGTGCATGAGTGTTATCCCAAAGCAAACTAGACAGCGTCCAGGATAAGGAATTGAATTGGACAGAAGAATAATTGTGAAAAAGTTTATTGACACATTGGAAAAGGTTAACTGACTTTGAATTTTAGCTAGAATCACATTGTGCGTGGGGTAATGTGAAAGACATGAGAAAAAGTCAAATGGATTTGTAATGTTTGGGATTCAGCATAGATTGCCATTATTCATTCTGTTCTCCTTGCTGATGATTCTCACCCTCTGCTACTTGATAAACAGGCAAGAAAAATGATAACATGAAAATATTTTAAAAAACAAAGGTAATTGTATTTTTCTCGCCAATAGATTTTCAAAAGAGATGGGCAGAAACTGAACATCTGTGAAAAGGGAAGTGAATTTATTAGGAACCTGTCAAGTTCACAAAATAGAAAAGGATCTCATAGACATCCCAATAGAAATAAAAGGCATGGAGACCAGATAATCCAAAGCTGAATAAATAATTTCCAGTGTACAGTGTCATTTTAAAATATGATGTGAAAAGTAAAAAATAATACGTAAAACTACCAGGAAACTGAACTAGTTTTCCTAGTTGCTTAAGTAGTTTAGAATCAGAGTGTTTTGTATTAATTTTATCTCTAAGCTGTAAGTAGAATGAAGACAGATTTAGAGAAACCTGACAAGTGAGAATTTTTTGGGTGGAAGGGAGTAAGTGAGAAAGAGAACCTGAGGAAATATAACAACTATGGAGTTTGTTGAATGCTACAGACAGAAAGCTAAGGGATGGCTTAATTTGTTGCATTTATGTACATAAAAGGCTATTTGAAAAGGTGGCAAATTGTTTTTATATTTCCCACAGTTGTAGAAAGTAAAAATAGAGGTCATCTTTAGATAGAGGAGGCAGGATTTTGGTTGGGTATAGAGAAGGTTTTGTTGGTGGCTGGCCTGGCCACTTAGTGGTTAAGTTCGGACGCTCTGCTTCTGTGGCCTGGGGTTCACATGTTCGGATCCCGGGTGCGGACAGACGCACCGCTTGTCAAGCCATGCTGTGGCAGAGACCCATATAAAGTAGAGGAAGATGGGCATGGATGATAGCCTAGGGCCACTCTTCCTCAGCAAAAAGAGAGGAGAATTGGCAACGGATGTTAGCTCAGGGCTAGTCTTCCTCACACACAAAAAAGAAGGTTTTGTGACAATTTGAAGGATAAAAATGCAGAAAGTTTGGGCTGAGGGAGATGTGGAAGTCACAGTATTTTTTAATTGAGAAGGACATGTATATGGAGGGTGATATGGATTAGTACTTTGCTCAAACCTCACAGATGTCTGTAAATCCTTTTCAATTTGTTGACTCTATTATTTGGAACCTCGATTACCAATATTTCCTTCATCTTTAAAGAAGTAAATTTCTGGGAATCTATTTAGAGGATTGATCAATTCTATATGGATCAAGAGAAAGGATTAATCACAACAGAAGGCAAAGAGTTAGTCCTTGTTTTTTCATCATGGATACTTAATTAGTTTAAAAATTGTGGGTATAATTAATATGTTTAAGAAAAGTTATTTGAAAACATAGCCAATCTATAAGAGAAGATGATTTCAGAACACTGTCTTTCAGGAGTTTTCCCCTATAGCTATTTGATGACTTTTAGGTGAATAAACATCATATGTTTGTGCATCCATTCATAAATCTCTCTCTGACTTTTGCCCCAGACTAAGATCTGAATCCTGACTCTGTGTCAAGTGACTTTAGAAATGTGATGACCCAAACTGTTCAAGTTTCTACATTCCCTCATATTTGAATGGATATGTTCTCATCCTTTTCATAATCTAGATTCCATGTTTATATCTTGTTCTGCTTTAAATTCACTTTTCCTAAAATTCCAGTTCTTACCTAGTTCACGGTGAGTGGAGAGCCAAAAGGCAAATAAATTCAAGGCTTATGTGCATAGCTGATAAAGACTTATTGAGGAACTCTCCCAAGAACCTTAGCATTTAAAAGAACACCTGGAGATATAATAGTATAATTTTTTCATAATCATAGAATTTCTGAAGAGTTGGTCCAGAAAGTAATACAAATCATACCTCATAAACTACCTTTACTTAAAGTAAGTTTGTCCTTCTTATTCTGTCACAATACTCATAATATCCTAATTTAATTATCCTTTTTAGATTTTCCTATTAATCTCATTCATTTCTTCTTTTTCTCTAATTTTTCTTCACTTTTATAATCTCTTATTTTTTATTTTCCTTTCTCACTTAGGAACTATACACAGTCTCTTTACCTATCGTCCTTCATTATATAACTAGGCATATTTCTATGTATTTTTAATCATCCAAATACATCCTATTCTATCTTTCAGCAAATATTATTTCCTAAAATATTTATGTATCCCTGTTCTGTGCCTGTGTGATTCTCAGTTTATGGGATAATTGGATAAGAAGACAAGATGTGGTCCTTAACTTTATGAGAGTTGCATTCTCTTCAGAAAGGAGAATAAACAAAGAGACAATGAATTGCATTTGTAGTAAGTACTACAAAGAAATACAGTGCTTTTTGAAAGCAAATATATTTAATCCACACAAGATGGGTTTTTTAATTACTAAAAGACTATGAATATTATAATCGCCAAGGGTTATGTAGAAGGAGATAATCATAATATATTATTGAAATACCTTTATGCATTAAATTTTGATGCTCTTTCCTGGCCAATACTATTTTATATAGTTATTTATTCACTTATCTCATGTGTTGATCACTATTGTGGACAAGGGAAAGAAAAGGAAGTAAAATTAACACTTACTGAATATTTACATATTAATGCCTGCACACTGGATACGTGATTGCACAACTTTAATTATTTTGTCCCTACAACTTACTCTGAGAAGTTAGTATTATTAATTATAATTAATTCCATAAATAAACTGAGACTCAAGAATTTAAGTAACTTACCCAATATCAACTTGTCAATGGTCGAACAATATCTAAATAAAGCTAAAATTACAAGATAGTGTGATAAGTCCTTATATAGAGGTTTGAACAAAATGCTTTTCTCTATACCATGATGCCCTTCATAGTTTTAAATTTGTCAGATCATGTGTAGGACAGTGC
The DNA here is from genome assembly GCA_031878705.1 of Tapirus indicus. Lineage (NCBI taxonomy): Eukaryota > Metazoa > Chordata > Mammalia > Perissodactyla > Tapiridae > Tapirus > Tapirus indicus. The sequence goes on from CM062918.1 coordinate 27,701,804, forward strand.
TTCTCAAATTATCTTTAGTGAAGAACCAGGTTTTTTTTTTTTCAATCCTTCATGGACTGATGACTTTAGTAAATACAAACTCATACACTTGGGCTTTGCTGCAATGTAAAAATTTCTAGAGAAGTTTCTAAACACTAACTCAATTTCTGCACCTAACATGATGCAAACTGGTAACAGACAATTCATTGACCTGCATCTCTGTGTGGACAACTTTTTCACTTCTTTGGGGAATCCATATATGAATAAGTCATAATTTCTGCCTTTAAGAAGCTTACGGTCTACTTAGGTAGAACTATATTCAGTTTACTAGAATACAAGAGATATTAAAATAAATACCAGTAATATAAAGACCTAACAGCTATGGTTAAAATTTAAAATACATTGAAAATAAATATGTTGTGGAGGTGGGGAGTCAGGTGGAAGGATCTGTTTGCCAGAATAAGGCTTGTAATCTTGGAAGTGGATGGACCAGATGAGAAGTGGTGAAGGGTTCTGCATGACTGGAGCTGGGCTGTATTAGTCTTAAACCAAAATCAAAATAATTTAGGGTTGAATTCCTATTACTCATGTTGAGCAATCTTGTATCTCATGAAGAACATCATAGGATCTACCCTGGAGGAAGCAGAGGGTATTACATGTGGAGAAAATTTGTGGTTATACTAATATTAATAAATGCTAGTAATAATAAAGTAAGACTTCATAGATGTTGTATACATTTAAGCAATATTTAAGATGAATATGTTTCCAGAGGTGGAAACTGGGAACGAGAAAAAGGATCTGTCTGCTGGATGAAGGTTTGTAGGTTTGGAAGGGATTGTAATAGTGATAAGTTTTATGAGACTGGGGTCAGATTATATTAGTTATGAATGAAAAATCAAAAAGTTTAGGATTGAATTCCTGTTACTCATGTTCGCCATCTTGTGTCTCATGAGTGGTATCACGGCATCAACCCTGGGGGAATCAGAGAGTATTAAATGCAGAGACCACTTGGTGGTAAAGGACAGCTCCACTGAAGGGCCACCAATTTCTCCGTGATCACCCTCACAGGCCATGAGCAAGTTAGGTCAGTTTTAATGCTGAAGTGAAAATAGGCTTTCATGACTTTGACCTCTCTTCTTTTAATTTATTAACACAATTATCATGATTTGTGTTTTCTCTTATTTTCCTCCTTCAGGTAGCAATGCCAACAAAGCCAACAGATGGAATGAATCACTCTGTGGTGTCAGAGTTTGTGTTCCTGGGACTCACCAATTCCTGGGAGATCCAACTTCTCCTCTTTGTGTTCTCTTCCACATTTTATGTGGCAAGCATAATGGGAAATTCCCTCATTATGCTCACTGTCACCTCTGATCCTCACTTACACTCCCCCATGTACTTTCTATTGGCCAACCTCTCCTTCATTGACCTGGGAATTTCTTCTGTCACTTCTCCTAAGATGATTTATGACCTTTTCAGAAAGCATAAAGTCATCTCCTTTAGTGGCTGCATCACTCAGATTTTCTTCATTCATGTTATTGGTTGTGTGGAGGTGATGTTGCTCATAGCCATGGCCTTTGACAGATATGTTGCCATATGTAAGCCTCTCCACTATCTGACCATCATGAGCCCAAAAATGTGCATCTTCTTTTTAGTGGCTGCCTGGACGACTGGCCTTATTCACTCTATGGTTCAGTTGGCTTTTGTGATAAACCTACCCTTCTGTGGTCACAATGTGTTGGACAGCTTCTACTGTGACCTTCCTCGGTTCATCAAACTTGCCTGCACAGACACTGACCAACTAGAGTCCATGGTCACAGCCAACAGTGGGTTCATCTCTGTTGGCTCCTTCTTCACACTGATTATTTCCTATATCGTCATCATTCTCACTGTTCAGAAACGCTATTCAGCTGGTTCATCCAAGGCTTTGTCTACCCTGTCAGCTCACATCACTGTGGTAGTCCTGTTCTTTGGTCCCTTGATATTTGTCTATACATGGCCATCTCCCTCTACATACCTGGATAAGTTTCTGGCCATCTTTGATGCAGTTCTCACTCCTTTCCTGAATCCTCTCATTTACACATTCAGAAATCAAGAAATGAAGGTGGCAGTGAGGAGAGTAGGCAGACAGCTAGTGAATTACAGGAAGATCTCTTAAGTGAAGCCTGTATTGTGAAGAGCCTTTCTTGATTATTGATGTTCATTATTGATGATGAAACTCAGGGAGAAACTTCTTTGTCCTACCTTGATTTGATTATACACATCATATTCAGTCTCTTTCTGTGTTTCACTTAGGAGGGAGGAACACTCATTTCTGAAAAGAAAGAAGGATTTACATGTGAAGTATTTATAATCAAAGATTATAATAATCTTGAGCCCCAATTCCTAAGGAATAATATGATATGTAATTATTAGACATATAAAAGAGGGTGGAATTTTTTTTAAGGCCTTCAGAACAGGGAGAACTCTCTCTCTCTTTTTCACAGGCATCTGTCTCACAGATGGGAATTCAGCACTCAATGCAGGATTTGTTAAGGGAGGATTGAACTGAGCGTTCATATTGTATCTGTAGCTTGCTCACCCCTCTTTTGGGTCTCTGCCAGGGCTGTAACTAGGGCAGAGTCTTTGAGAGCACACACACGGGATCTTTGAGAACAAGCATATAGGAGCCCCGTGGGCGCATGTCTCTGGGTAGAAGCCGTGTGATTTGTTCTTGGAATACAAAGAACTGGGAAAATACCAGGATTTCCCTCCTAGATTAGCATTATCCTACTCAAACCCATTCAGTTTTCATTCTCCTTTTCCTCCTATTTCTTCCTCTTCATTTTACCTCAGCAACTTATGGTATCTGGAGTAGGAAGGTGTTTTCCTTTTTCCCTGTCCTTTTTCAGGCTTCCTTCCTTCTTATTTCATCACATCCTTCCTCCTTCTTTTCCCACTTCCCTTCACTTGCTGTTTTCTCTCCTCTAACTTCCCTGACTGCTGTCCCTTTTATTTATTTATTTTTCTTCTTTTTTAAATTGAGGTATAATTGACATATAACGTTATACTGGTTTCAGGCGAACAACGTAATGATTAGATAGCTGTATATATTCCAAAGTGATCACCACAATAAGTCTGGCTAACCATCACCATACATTACTGCTGTCTCTTTTAAATTGTTCCATTATAATTATTATAAATCATCCCTTCCACATGTTTCATGTCTTGAAGAGCTTGTTGTTTTGGTCAGAGGTGCTCAGCTGTGGAGTGTGGGTGAGGGGAGAGTAGCTAAATCACAAGTGTGGAGTCACTTAGAGCAGTGGCTTTCACATTTTTTGAAAGTGACCCACAGTAGGGAGTACAAGATACATTGCAGTATATACCCTGCCCATCCCCATAAGAACTGAATCAAAGTTTCAGCCAATATGTATTTTTGTGTCATTTTCTTTTTTCTTTCCTTTCCTTTTCTCTTCTCAACTATTACAAACATCTACAAATCACTTTGTGAGCTACAGAATCACTGCTTACTAAGAAAATTACACAGAGGGTAGAGAATTACATGTACTGCTTCTAGTTAAGAGCAGAATGAATTCACAGAGATAAATTTGTCATTCTAACAAAGAAAACCAACTTCCAGCCTTCCTTTAATATAATATTTGATAGTAAAGCATTTCTAAGCTTATTTGAGTAAGCCCATCAAAGCTGCGCTTTGCAAACTTTGCCATAATTTTAACATATAACGTTGTTTCTTTTCAGACTCATTATTTGAAGTTATATATATCACCAAAGCAAATAAAAATACACTTCCTGAAAACCATCTACAGCTTTCTATATCCATTCAGTTTTGTCTTTTACTATCCCCTTTCATATTCCTGAATAACACTTTATCTTAAGATAAATGTACCCTCTTTTTTCCGTGATAAACAAAACTAGATCCTATTACTTGCAGAGTCAGTAATATTTTTTGGTCATATAACTTATAGTATACTCTCAGTCATCCACATTAATTATGACTTTTAACCAATATAACTCATTTCTATTTCACTGAGAGTTCTTGAAGATTATTGAAAATTTCCCGTCATATACAATCATTTTAGTAAGCCAGCAGAGCTCATGAGCACACTAAATATAATCCCCAAAAGTCACACACATCCTACTTACACCTTCTTACAGGCAGTAAATGTTACTCTTAAAGTAGCAAAAATGAACATGTTCACTAACTTGATGAAAAATTATAGATGCTCTATAAAGATATAAGTAAAGTCACACACACACACACGTGTACACATACATGCACACTGTGACCAATGTTTCAATATTCAACCTTACTTTTAAATTATCCAAAGTATATCCACTAATCACTGTATTTAACACTAAAACAGGGTCTTAAAGTTGCTGAAATATTAAATATTATGTTTAAGTGCATACACTATAGAGCTGTCAAGCATAACACAAATTGAACACATAATTTTACATTTTTGTAATTTTAAATGATTGTTTTATACTCTCTACTGGTAAGGTCAGGGAGAAAACTTTCAGCTGTTTCATAAAAAATATTATCAAGTCAGTCTGACTTATCCAAGAATTTGTTTTGATTATGTAAACTGGGATTCTCATAATAAAATGCTTCTGAGGTAGTTATTTCTATGATTTTTTTTCTGAAAAGGGTAGTACACTTAAATTAGTAGAATTTCAATTTTAACAAATTTGGGGGAGTATGGGGTTTGTTAGATTCATGTCGGCATTTATTAATCTCTATAAATCAATTCTTACAGAACCTCTTTATTTTTAGAAGCTCTGTATAACAGTTATTAATATCTCCTTGAAGTAGGAAAATATTTTACATTCACACAATGAGAGTAAGAGGTTTCTTAATTACAGACACACAGCCACACATAAAGCTGTGAGGTTCAGTTTTGCAACCTCACCTACAAATCAAAAGTAGAATCAGATTTATCAAAAGTAGAGACATATATAGACATTGGATCTCAAAGAACCTTTCTACCTCCAGTGGACAATAGACATATTCTTATACAAACAGAAAACTAACAAACCAAATTCTCCACCATTTCTCATCTGATAGAGAATACATCTGGTACTAGTTTGCTAGGGCTGCTATAAGAAGTACCACATACTGGGTGGCTTAAACAACAGAAAATATGATCTCACAGTTCTGGAGCCTAGAAATTCAAAATCAAGGTGTTGGCAAGGTTGGTTCCTTCTGAGGGCTGTGAAGGAGGATCAGTTCCAGGTCTCTTTCTTGGATTTGTAAATGGCTGTCCTCTCCTTGTGTTTCCTCACATTGTCTTCCCTCTACGCATGTCTGTCTCTGTGCTCAAATTTCCCCCTTTTTAAAAGGACACTAGTCATTTTGGATTAGCACTCACCCTAATGACTTCATCTTAACTTAACTCATTGCATCAGCAATGACCTTATTTCCAAATAAGTTCACATTCTAAAGCACTGGGGGTAAGGACTTCAACATATGAATTTGGGGGGGACACAATTCAACCCATGACAGATCTGCACCATCCCAATAGAAATTATCAAATGGTCAGTTCATAAAACTGAATTCAAAATCTCTGTTGCCTCCAAGGAGGTATAACCTAATAGCAAACCAGCTTTGGAACCAGGATTGGAACCAAACTTGTCCAAGAACCAGAAACAAACAAACCAACAAACAAAAAACCACTAAAGAAAAAAAACAAAACAGAGATCAGGCTGTCAGTGAAGGTAAAATTTTACTGCTGCTTGGAATTCACTATGGGAACTGGGAAGAGCAATGCCTGGGCTTAAATGAACAATCAAGTACATTGCCTAGGAAACATAGCTTATAGGCTCCAGAAGTTGAGCCCACTTGGATATCTTGATAGGTCTCCAAAATGGTTCAAAGTATAATTTTAAAAAGTTAAAAACGTGACTCATATATGATCATGTGTGAAGTGTTTAACTCACTAAATGAGAGAACAAGCGAGATGGTAAATTGGTTTCCATCAAGTTTTGATGGAGTCAGTTTCTAAGTCTGAATGAATCCTCCTGTAATGCTCTTCAGACATCTTGATTTCACATGCTGCATTATTATGACCTGTTCCATGATTAGGCTGAGCACAGTGACCACTTTAGACCTTTGAGAGTCAGATCCAAGAGGAAAACCACTAGTCAGATTACCTCTTATTTACGAAAATGCTTTCCCACTCACCTAAGAGCCAAGAGACTTGACAATTAAATGAGGAAATGTTAATTAGACATTTTCGAGACTTTTAAAATATAGAAGCTGCTGCATTTTAAGGCATTTAAGGAGGTTAAAATAAACAGTCAGTGTGAATCATGCTCGCCTTCACTATTAATCAGGGAAATCCAAATTAAAACTAGTCTCTAGGCTGAAAAGTCCATAAGCTGAGAGGAAAATATGTTGTTTTTAAGACCTGGGTTGGAAAGTTCCTCAATTCTGTGGCATAGTGAGAGATTCCATTCTTGGAACTTGGGAAAAAAGGTCCAAGTGATATGGCAATTAGGGTGTAGGTTGATTGGCTCAGATGTTGATGACGTCTTCCTGGTTCATAAGGGATATAAGTCCTAGAATGATACACCTGTGCTCTTCTGTTATGGTAGTTCCACTTCTTACTGGTCATGAATCTACGAACTCAGCAGAAAAGAAGGCATCAATAAGCTGTGTCCATTTGGTAATTCATCCTCTGCACTAATCAGTAGGTAACTCATATAGCTAAATACCCAAATGTGTTCTTTCAAATAAGTAGATGTGATCATAAGACTACCATATAGGACCCTTTAGCAGCATACATTAAAAGTGAAACTGTGCACACAATATTTCAATGCTGCTAATTGGTTGCCTTTTCCACTGTGCAGGTTTTCTATATGCCTTTTATGACAGATAATAAAAATATTCTAAAAGTAAGAGCTCTGAATTCCGTGGTCATTTGACTCCATCATGATTTGGATATTGGTCAAGGAAGGTTAGATGGATAGAAACTGTCTTTGATGGCGAAAGAGAGCAGGGAGAGAGGAGTTAGAAATACTAAGAATCCTAGATGCCTTACAAAGACACGTGTGTCCCAAATGATGAAATGAATCAAATTTTCAGGGAATTTTCATGCCAGTCATATATCCATGTGGTCTAGAACATGTCATGATATTTCTGCTATAGTTGCTGCACAGTGGAATACCCACCAGAGAGAGGCCCAATCCTTGGTGAATTTCTCTGTATTTTGGAGGCAACTTACACCATACTTGAGTGTGTTGCTCCAACCTATTTACTGAAAAATGTATTACGCTGCCAGTTTTGAGGTGGTTCTAGTGCAAGAAAAGGCTCTGTAGACAATCTGGAAGGGAGAAATAGCATCTATGAGCAGGAGGCTCAGACTGTCATGATCTTGTCTTTTTCACCACATCTCTCTCTTCTCCTCTGGAGTATTCTCCATAACAAATTAACAGTAGAGGAGAAAACATGAGCTTGGTTTCTGAATATACATACATGTTATGCTGGTGCTACCTGGAAGTGAATGGCCATTGCATCAAACACTACTCAGAAATTGCCCTAAGGATTGTGGTGGAGGAAAAACCTTCTAAGGAGAAGAACCCCAGGGAATACCTTCAGTTGTACACATCTCTTCAAAGGAAAGATTGCCTGTGGTACAGACCCTACTGATTTGTGGGCAGGCCTCATGGTTTGTTTGTTTATATAAGGTCTAAAAAAGAATAAGAGTTTAAATTTCTTGAGATGGGTTTAGGGAAATGTATGTGGGTGGATTTTTCAGAAAGGACACAGGAAATGCTCATATAAAAGCCTATTAGAGATTATTAACTGTATAGGAATAAGGTGATTTGCCTCTATGATATAAATCAGCATCTTTTCCCACCTCTCCTAGAACTGCTTAATTGGTACCATGTACTAATTAAGTATATAATTCATTCTTAATTGGTACTAAACAGTGGCTATAGTTGAAGTCTCTGCATAGACTTAAAATCATGAATTTCCCCTCACTAACTGTGATCTGGCTACCATCATGGCTGAATGCCCAAGCTGCCAATGCAAAAGTAAATTATCAGCACCCTGTATAGTACCATAGCTCACCACACTCTGAGACAATTAGCTGTCTACCTGTGGCAGATTGAAAAGAGTTAAACCCTTCTTTATGGAATGGGGAGATGTTTATCTTCATAGGAATATTTATTTATATCTCTATCTCTCTATTTCTAATCTTACTTCAGAGGATAAATATTATACATATAAATACAACTTATAAATATATATTTTATATATAAATATAATATTAATATTATGAATACTTATAAAGTATAAATTATAAATATGTAAATATGTTACATATAAGTTATATATAAATATATAATATATTATAAATGTATAAAATGTACTAAAATATGTTTGTTTATGATATATACAATATATGTGCTAATATGGACTACATTAACACAATATAAATTATCTATTTATTTATTTTGGGTACTGCTTTGTCTTTCCACCCCCTGTGCTGCTGCCAGCACTACCATTTATTGATTCACGGAATACCTTTACTATCTTATCCGTTGCTGTGGTGTCATATGCAATATTGCATCTGGACATATTTTATAGGAAGGGAAGTGTGACCAGGGGCTTACATCCATAGCATTCCCTAGACTTACTCATTCCCCATAACCAGGAAATAGCTCACTGATAGAGTGGTGGAATGGCCTGTTGAATGCTCATCTTTTGTACTAACTGAGAGATGAACACCTTGCAAGTTTTGGATGCTGCCTATTTGATGCAGTACATATCTTAAACCAGTGGCCAATATATATTGCCCTCCATCCTATAGTAAGAATTTATGAACATAAGGTAGAAAAAGTCACTTTAACTATGGGATGAAGTCATTCGCCAGGGAAATCTAAGCTTCCTATTCTTGTGACCTTTTGTTTGGTAGGTTCAGAGGTCCTAGGGCCAGAGAGAAGAATATTTCCATAGGGAACACAGCTGAGACTGGCCTCTGACCACTTTGGGCTCCTCATGTCATGGAACAGCAGACAGAAAAGGGCTTTACTCCTGTTGGAACCAGGGCAAGAGTAAAAGTGGAAGCCCATAGTCCATATGTTGAAATATTTGAAAGTTATAAATCAAGGCAAGAAAACCTTGAGTATGGTATGTTCTATCCTTCTCTGTTGATAAATACATGTCATTTCCTCTTTTTCTCTAGTGTCTTAATATCAGTTTTTAGGAACTTTGGTTGTTCTGGTCAAACCAAATAGGTCCATAGAGGTAAAGTCCCTTGACCCATGAGCTCCTTCTCAACTCCTGTGTTGCAGTATCACTTGATAATTGTCCTCTAGAACCATTAATTAGCTTCATTTACACATATGGCAAGATTTTATGGCACTTTGTGTTAGAGAACACAGGAAAATCTAAGACTCCATGAAGATGCTTTTTTCTTTATACAGGTAAGATGAAAGAATGAGAATAAATTTAACAAAAAGAGAGTAGCTCTAGTGTCAGAGAAATTGAATAGCAGTGGAGAATAAATGTGAAAAAGAGTATCGACATGTTGAAGAAGATTAACTAACCCTGACTTTTAACTAGAATCATACAGTGTTGTCACGTGAAAGATACTAGAAAGTCAATGGCTTTACGATGTTTGGGATCCAGAACTCTGTTGTCAGTGATGATTATATTATTGATTCTCATCCTGTGCAGTTTGGTAAACAGGTAAGAAAAATTGATGACACATGAAACTAAGAAAAAGGGCTGTGGTACTCTCCATTAGCTTTTCAAAAGAGATGAAGTACAAACTGATTATCTTCTGTGAAAAGGAAGCAAATTTATTAGGTACTTGTAAAATTTTCAAGATGGAAAAGAGACTTACAGATATCTGAATAGAAGATACACTCAAAGACCCAAAATGGAGTCAATTATTTTCAATGTAAATGTCATCTTAAAATGCAATGTGAAAAATTTACAAACAAAATGAAAACTTCCAGGATATCAAATTTCTCCTGCTCTCTTATGTGCTTTAGAATTTTAGAATGTTTGGCATTAATTCTGTCTCCACACTTTAAGTAGAATGAAGAAATGTTTAGAGAAAGTTGACAAAGGTGATTTTTTTTTTTTGGAGGGGGGAGGTACATGAGAAAGAGATCCTAAGAGGAAATATAAAAGTGATTGAGTTTTTGTCTTGGAAACAGAAAACTAAGGGGTGACTTTGTTGAGTTTGTGTACATGTAAGTTTAATTGAAAGAGAAACTGAAAATTATTTATATTTCATGCAGGTATAAAAAGTAAAAGAAATAGGCTTAAATTAGGGGAGGCAGACTTTTACTTAGGTATGAAGAAGGATTTTATGACAATTTGAAAGATAAGATGCAGGACATTTTAGCAAGGGAGACTCTAGCCTCTCAGTATTTTTAGATTGAAAAGGAAATTCACATAAATGACAGTTTAGATTCTCAACCCTAGGACACGTCTGTAGGTCCCTTGCAGCTTGATAATTCTACTATTTGGAACCTCATCTACCAATATTTCCTTCATCTATAAAGGATTAAATGTCTAGGAATCTGTTTCCAGAGATTGATCAATTCTATATGGGTCAAGAAAAAGGATTAATCACAATAAAGGGCAAGGGGCTAGGCCTTTTCTTTTATATCTTGGGTATTTAATTAGTTAAAACAAATGGTTAAAATTACTGTGTTTGAGAAAAGCATTTAAAAACTTTCTCTTCTGAGCACAACTAATCTATAATAGAAGGTCACTTCAGAACATAATCAACCAGAAGTTTGATTGTTGTTATTTGATGACTTCTAGGTGAATAAACTTCATATCCTGGTGTGTCCATCTAGAATCCTACCTATGACTATTGCTCCTATGAGCAATAGCGGAAAACTGGATCCTGACTATGCCTCAAGTGGATTTAAAACTTTGACTTGTGAGTTTTAACTATCAACCTGTGAGTTTCTGTGTTCTCCAATATTCAATTGTGTATTTCTCTTTCTTTTAGTACATCTAGGGAAAATTTATTTTTAACTTCTTCAAACTTCCTTATTTCCAGTACTCTTTCCAGGACAATTAAAAAACACTGTTTTATTCTATTAGGGTCCATATTTATAGCTCCTTCTCCTTTAAACTCACTTTTCCTCAAATTCCCAGTTCTTATGTAGTGGAAGGGAGTTGGAGAACCAAAAGGCAGATAAATTCACAGCTAGATGTGTATAATGATGAAGGCTTATGAAGAAAGTTTTCCAAGAGACTAAGTGCTTAAAAGACATCTGCAGACATAGTACTACAAATTGTTTAAAATTACAGAGTTTCTGAAGAGTGGATCCAGAAAGTAATACAAATCATACCTCATATACTACTTCTTACATAAAGTGGGTCTTGTCTTTGTCTCTGTCATTATACACATACTTTCCTTATCTCCTCTTCTTTTTTAGTTTTCATTTTGACATAGTTTGTTTCTTTTTCCTTAATTCCTCTTCAATTTTATAATCTCCTCTTTTCTATTTCTTCCATCTCTTTAGAACTCTTAGTCTTTTTACCCATCTTCCCTAGTTATATAATCAGGCATATTTTCATGTTTTTTAATCATCCATTTATATCCTCTCCTATCTTTTTTGAATTTTGATATCATAAATACATAATCTGCTATGTCTATTACTATTTCAATTGCAACCTGATTTTCCCATGTTGAAGACTACCTTTATTATTTATTATGTCTAGGTCATAATTTCCACATCATTGAAATCTTTAGCCAAATTTTGATAGAGGCAATATTTTTAGTGTCTCCCTCCCTCCTTTGCTATTCTGAGTATGTGTTAGCAGTTGAGGTTATGAAAAAGGTTAAACACAATTCCTCCCTTCAATACATTTACAGATAAAACAAACTATAATGTAATGTGATAAGTGATGCTTTGGGACATGAATGAAGGGCTATGAATAGGAACATAAATGAGGAATGTATGAATCTGCTTAGAGTGTGAATAGGTGGTAGGAAAGGGAGTCAAATATTACAGCATGTGTTTACTTGGAGGTTTGGACTGTATTCATTTCCAGAGAGAAGAGGATGGGTGAAGATGATGGAAGGTAAGTTGGGAAGAAGAACCAGTATACTTAAAAGCATGGAGGAATATGTAGTGTGTGACATTGTCAAATAACAAACAGGTGTGGCTATGTCATGAGATGCAAGAAAAGAAGTAGGAAAAATGAGGTTGGAAAGAACCAGACTCCAGAGGGCTTTGAATGCTCTGTTAGGAGGTTGCTGTTCATCTGGAGGCAAAAAAGGAATAATTGAACCATTAACACTAAGATTGGATTCTTTTGAGACTGAATGGATTTTTGTTGAACAGTGAAAACACCTGAAGGACAGGATCTTGATGAGGCTTTGTGCTAGATCTAGTGAGAACTGATGAAAGTAGGGGCAGTGAGAGGAGGAAGGAGCAGATACATGGCAGATATATTAAATTAAAAAAAATTGTGGCATTTCAACCATTTAAAAAGTACCAAAAACTATATGATTGGCACTATGTGTTTAAGTTCAAAATTTAACAGTGAACATTTGTTATTTTTATTTATTTTTGTGTGTGTAATGAAGATTAGCCCTTAGCTAATATCCACTGCCAATCCCCCTCTTTTTGCTGAGGAAGACCTGCCCTGGGCTAACATCTGTGCCCATCTTCCTCTGCTTTATATGTGGGATGCCTGCCACAGCATGGCTTGATAAGCGGTGCATAGGTCCACACCCAGAATCCTAACCTGTGAACCCTAGGCTGCCAAAGTGGAGAGCACAAACTTAACCACTACGCCACTGGGCTGGCCCCAAACATTTGCTATTTTTTTATCAGATTGTTTTTGTTGGTAAATCATTATAAATACGATTGCAATTACTCCTCCTCTGATTCCACTCTTTCCCTTCCCAGAGGAAATCACTATTCTGAAGTTGTTGGATATCCTTGTTGTTCAAACTTTTATACTTCTACTATGTAGGTATGTATTCATATTTAATAATATTTATTAAGTGTTTTGAAATTTATAAAAATTATATAACTTTACATGTATTATTTTTAATTTGATGTTTTTTGTTTAATATTATATTTTTGATATTATTTCCATGATGACAAATACAATCTGATTCATTCAGTTTACTTTCCAAATAACTCTTTCCATTGTATTAATTTATAATAATTTACTTATATACAACCTCATTGTGGACATATAGGCTATTTCCACTACCAGAGGCATTAGAGAGAAAGACTTAACTAAATTTGGTGACATATATTATCTCACATTCTCAGTTCTGTAAAACATTAATTTTCTCCATTTTACAGATGGGAAAAAGGCTCATAGATGAAATGTATTCTACCCAAGGTCACCAAGTTATTAGGTGACAGAATGTGAAATATGTTTTTTCAGATATGGAACCCCGTACTCATTTCATTATCCCATGCAGCTTCTTTAAGAAATAATAGAAGTAATTACTATATCATGTTGTAAGAGCTGAAATAGATATAAATCAAAGAATGGTGGAATCATGCACAGAGTTTATCTTTAACATGAAGTCGTAGATGGACTCTAGAGTCCCTGCATCCACACTGAGATTGATGATCAATCTCAGTACACTTTGAATCAAGTGGAGGACTCAAGCTTTCTATTGAGGACCTGTTATGTCCTTTAGCACTCTTCTAAGCACTATTGAACTTATAAAGAAATATAATAGATATAATAATCCTATAATCCATTTGAGGAGTTAAAATGAAACACTAGAAACAGAAAAGTGCTCAGATTGGAGGAGTCAAGAGTGATTTCATGAAGGAGGTAGAACTTGAATACGGGCAACATTATGGAGGCTTCTAAGTGATTAGCTCATGCTTGATCCTCTTCAGGGGTTTCAGTTCCCTCTGGAGAAAGAAAGGTTGAGTGGAACAGATTAAACTGGCATTTTATAACATGAGTTCATCCAAAAACCATCTGTCCCACTAAGAGTCTTTGTCCAAACAATTAGAATAGGAACAAATGTTTTAGCAAACTTCCAAGTTTCCTAGGACACTGAGGTAGATTAATTAGTTGGTAGATACTCGGCAGGGATGATTAATCATAGGGGCCAATGAAGCAGTTGCTAGTATGTCAATAAATGGCAGTCATCAGCTACAAGAGGGGCTCATCTTTCCCCCAACAATTTCTGTCATCACCCTGCCACATATTTTGTCCAGGCTGTATCCTCAGGAAGTCACAGATGAATAAAAAGAAGCAGGGAATTGGATAGAGGACTGATCTTGGAGTCAGTGGACTTGGGTTCTAGTAAAAGTTCTAACATTAAGTAAATTTATGGTTTTGGTCAAGTTATTTAACACATTTAGGTATTTATTTTCTGATCTATAATGACTAGAGATTTTCCTAAATTAGGGATATTGAGTTTACCTGTATGTCTCAAAGTTGAACTGATTTATTTCATCTTCCATGTGTAGGTTGGAGATTTCCTTCTTCCTTCTACTTTTGGTTTTGCTTCAGACAAATTTTTACTTTCCTGAATTCCTCTGACTCTTGACTTTTCCTTCCTCCCTTACGTGGTCAGTCTCTGACTCGAGAAAATACAATTTATTCACCTTTTCAGCAAATATTTACTTATCATTCTAAATTCCTGATACACTGGATTGAACAAGACAGATGTGGTTCATAACTTTATGGGGCTTGCAGCCCAAATGGGAAGGAGAACTTAAACCAATAATAAGTTAATTTGTGGTAATTACTACCAAGAAAGATAGGGTTCTTTGAGAGCTAATCAATTGAACATATACAAGATAGTTTAATTTCTATCACTAAGAAAATGTGAATATTATATTACTTATAATTACTTATTGAAATATATTTTCTAATATGGAAGTTTGATGCTCCCTATAGGTCAATAGTATTTTATTTTACTTTTCATTCATTGATTATGTCTCATGTATTGAGTACTTTTATGGGCAAGTAAAATAGAGAGAAGTAAACAATATTTACTGAAAATTTGATATAGACATATGATTAAGATACAATATTTTACTAATTACAATTTCATTTAAGTAAATTGAGGCTCAAAGAGTTAAGTAGATTGCCCAGCTCAACCTGTCAGTATAATTCTTGTCGATCTAAATCCAAAACCCATTTCTTCCTACTAAGATTTGTTGTTTCTCTAAATAAGAGTAAATAATTACAGGAGAATGTGGTCAGTCCTTTTATAGACATTTGTACAAAATGGTTTCCACTATGTTGTGTTGCATTTCATGTTTTAAGCTTTTCAGGTCATGTGCTAAGTACCCTCAGATAGTGTTTCTCAAATCACTTGTGTTAAAGGATAAACCTTTTCTTTAATTCCCGGGGTCTCATGGACTAATACATTTGTGAAAAACAAAATCAGTTGCTTGGATGTCACTACAATGTGAAATTGCTAGAGAAGTTTCTAAACACTCACTCTCAATATCTGTATTAATATGATACAAATGGTAACAGACAATTCATGGGCTTGTGCCTCTCTGTGTACCACTTTTTCATTGCTTCAGGAAGTCCAAGTATGAATAAGTCATAATCTCTGCTGTCAATAAGTTTACAGTCTACTTGGTGAGTTAGAATTGTACTCAGCTGACTATAATGCAGGGTATAGTAAAATAAGTACTTGTAACAGTAAAGCAAGACTTCATAGATTTGTTAAACACTTAAGTAATATTTAAGATGACTATGTTGTCAGAAGTGGGGAATAGGAGGGAAGAGAAGAAGGGTCTGTCTGCTGGATGAAGGTTTATAGGCTTGGAAGAGATTGCAATAGTAATTAGCTCTATGTGACTGGGGCCAGATAATAGTTTTGAACCCCAAATCAAAAGATTTGGGGTTGAATTCCTATTACACATGTTGACCATCTTGTATCTCATGAATAGTGTCATGGCATCGACCCTGGGAGGAAGCAGGGTGTATTAAATGCAGAGACAACTTGGTGGTAGAGGACAGCTCCACATCACAGCCACCAATTTATCTGTGTTCACATTCCAGAGGCCATGAGCATATTAGGACAGTTTTAGTGCTAAAGTAGAAATAGACTTTCATAACTTGGACCTCTCCCATAATTTATTAACATAATTATCATAAATTACATTTTTCAGGTAGCAATACTGACAGAGCTAATGGATGGAGCAAATTGCTCTATGGTGTCAGAGTTTGTGTTCCTGGGACTCACCAATTCCTGGGAGATCCAACTTCTCCTCTTTGTGTTCTCCTCCACGTTTTATGTGGCAAGCATGATGGGAAACTCACTCATTATGCTCACTGTCACCTCTGACCCTCACTTACACTCCCCCATGTACTTTCTGTTGGCCAACCTCTCCTTCATTGACCTGGGAGTTTCTTCTGTCACCACTCCCAAGATGATTTATGACCTTTTCAGAAAGCATAAAGTCATCTCCTTTAGTGGTTGCATTACTCAAATCTTCTTCATACACATAATCGGTGGAGTCGAGATGGTGCTGCTCATAGCTATGGCCTTTGACAGATATGTTGCCATATGTAAGCCTCTCCACTATCTGACCATCATGAGCCCAAGAAAGTGCATCTTCTTTTTAGTGGCTGCTTGGATGACTGGCCTTATCCACTTCATGGTTCAATTGGCTTTTGTGGTAAACCTACCCTTCTGTGGTCCCAATGTGTTGGACAGCTTTTACTGCGACCTTCCTCGGTTCATCAAACTTGCCTGCACAGACACTGACCAACTAGAGTCCATGGTCACAGCCAACAGCGGGTTCATTTCTGTTGGTTCCTTCTTCATACTGATTATTTCCTATATTGTCATCATTCTCACTGTTCAGAAACACTATTCAGCTGGTTCATCCAAGGCTCTGTCCACACTGTCAGCTCACATCACTGTGGTAGTGCTGTTTTTCGGTCCTTTGATATTTTTCTATACATGGCCATCTCCCTCTACACACCTGGATAAGTTTCTGGCCATCTTTGATGCAGTTCTCACTCCTTTTCTGAATCCTCTCATTTATACATTCAGGAGTCAAGAAATGAAGGTGGCAATGAGGAAAGTATGCAGACAGATAGTGAATTACAGGAAGATCTCTTAAGTGGTTCCTGTACTGTGAAGAGCCTTCATTGATCATTGATGTTCATTATTGATGGTCAAATTCAAAGAGAAGGTCTTGTTTGTCCTACCTTGATTTCATTTACACAGTGATGTTGAGTCTCTTTTGTCTTGCACTCAGGAGGGAGGGACGTTCTTTTTTGAAAAGAGACAGTTATATTTAAAACCAAAGATTATAATAATCTTGAGCCTCAATTTCTAAGGAATAATATTTATAAGAAGTAATTTTTAGAAATATCTAAGAAGTCAGTCTTCTTTAAGGCAATAAGAACAGAGAGAATTATCTCCCAATTAACCCTAATTCACTACAACTTTATCTTGACTACATTAGCAAACACCCTGTTTCCAAATATGGTCACATTCACAGGTACCATGGTTTAGGATTTCAACATATCTATTTGGTGGACACAAATCCACCCACAACAGTAGTGTAGGCAGTATAGTTATCTGAGAACAAGAATGGTTGTAGCATAGCTACCTATTAATCAGAGTGAAAATATATTTAAAATAAATACTGGAATGAACTTTAGCTCTGTCATAGTCAATTAACTATATTTTTAAAATAACAGTGCATATAAAGTCAGCATAAGGCACAGAAAATTATTCTTGTGAGCTGAAGAATTTCTGCTAACTAGGAAGATTACAGAAGGTGAAGAATAACGTTTATTGCCTTTAGTCAAAAACAGAATGAATATACCAAGAAGAGATTTGTCAAGTTATTCTAATAGAGAGAAAGCCAAATTCTAATCTTGCTTGAATATAGTATTTGGTGGTAAAGCATTCCTAAGGTTTTAAAAATAAACCCATGAAAGCTGAGCTGTGCAAACTTTGCTAAAATATTAACATACACCATTGCTTCTTTTCAGACTCTTTATTTGACAGTATATATCTAACTATAACTGGGGCAAATAAAATGTATTTCTTGAACCTTCTGCAGCTTTGCATCTCCATTGGGTTCTGTCTTTCACCCTCCTCTTTCAGATGCTAGAATAACTAGACATTTTATCTTAGGATAAATCTATCCATTTTTCCCCCCTGATTAAAAAATCCTAATACCTTTCATATTCAATCATATTTTTTTACTATAATTACTTCTAGTACAGTCACAATCACCTATTTTATGACTTTAATGAAAGGAACTTTATTTCACAGACAGTACTCTGTTAGAAAAAAAGAGTCTGACAGTAGTTTAAGTGGTAAAACTGATTTTAATCAGGAGCTATTGCAACAAGGGAAAAGAGACCTCAGTATAGAATAAGTGTCAATTCTCAATACAATTAGAACAAGCAGGAATTGATAGCCAAAGAGCATGGTAAGGGGGAGGGGGGTTGGTGGATGGAAATTGCTAAGAGGAGACTTTCAGGAGAGGAAGAATTCTTCTAAACTGACCTAACAAGATTCTTGCTGAGGGCAGGCCATGGTGATCAGATATCAAGAATAGGGGTTTAGGAATTTTATCAGATATCAAAAATGAGGGTTTCTCTCCAAACTGACTTAGCAGGTTGTTGCTAACCTGAGCTATGCAAGCCCAGCAAGGATGGGCCCCAGGTTGACACCTAGTGGAGAAGAGGGCTCAGAGGAGCCTAACACTTGGTCAAGGAGAGAGTCTTTGTCAACCTAAAGGTGGGTAATTGAAAATTGTCTGTCATATAATTATTTTAGTAGACTCACAAAGCAAGGAACACTCAGAATATAACCCTCTACTGGCACAGACTTTTTATTAACACCTTCTTAAAGGGAGTAATCACTACTCTTAAAGTAGCCAAATGAACACATTTACTGACATGATCCAAAATTATACACACTCTATGAAGCTATATGTAAAGTGATATATACACACACACACACGCCATGACCAATGTCTTAGTACTTAAACTTATTTAAAAATTTTCTAATGATTATCCATTTTATTAACACTTTTTTTTTACTTTATTACTTTGTTAACACTAAACCAAAATCTTAAAACAACTAAGGATCTTACAAGTTATATTTCAGTGGACTCACTATAAAACTGTCAGAATCATAATTCCAATTGATTGAACACATAATTTTACATTTTCAATAATTTTAAACGCTTGCTTTATACTCCATTCTGACAAGATCAGGGAGAAAATCTACAGCTATTTTATCAAAAAATTTATAAAAACAGACTGTTGTCCCAGAATTTATTTGATTATTTGAATTTTGTTTCTTATATAAAAATGGTCTGTCATAATTTCTATGAGAATTTTTTTATGAAAAAGATGGCATGAATACACCAGTAGAAATTCAGTTTTCTTTGTTTTTTAGGAATTTTTGGAATACTAGATTCAAGTCAGCACTTTTCAACCTCCAGAAAGCAATATTAACAGAACTCTTTTAAAAGGATTTAGATTTAATTTGTTAGTATATCCTTGAAGTAGGAAAATATTCCACATTCATACACTGAGAGGAAAAGGCTCCTCAATTACAGAAGCAGTCATACATAAAACTACTAAGTTCACTTCTAGAATTTCTGCTACAGATCAAGACTTAGCTTTAGCAAAATAAATAAATAAATAAATAAATAAAAGTATAGACTTATATACAAAATCTCACACTGGATCACAAATGGAACTTCTATCTACTTCCAATGGAAACGAGACAAATTTTACTTCCAATGGAAACAAGACAAACACATTGAAAAAAAATCCAACTAGCAAATCAAATTCTCTATCATCTCTCATCTGATAGAAAATAGGTCCCCACCATCCCAAAATAGATTACCAAATGATCAGATCCTCAAACCAAATTCACAGTCTCTGTCGCCACCAATGAGGAAGAACCTGTCAGCCCATGCAAACTAGGATTGGAACCAAACTTGGCCAAGGACCAAAAACAAGCAAATAAACAAAACATCACCAAAGCAGAAAAAACAAAATAGAGATCAGAGTGTCAGTGAGTGTTTTAGAGCCTCTTGGGATTCACTATGGGAACCAAGAAGAGTCATGCCTGGGCTTAAACATCCCATGAGGTGCATTCCTTGGGAAACAGTTTATTGGCTCCAGAAAGTAAGTTCACTTGGATATCTTGATGGGACCTTCAGAGCAGTCAAAGCATAATTTTCAAAAATCTAAAAACATAACTCATATAAAATGACCATGTGTCAATTATTTATTTAACTCACTAATGAGGATACCAACAGCAGGGTAAGCTGGTTCCAATCAAGTTTTGATGGAATCAGTTTCTAAGACAGACTGGTTCCCCCTGTAAATGTTCCTCAGGGTCTTGATTTCGTCAATTCCACGATTCTGACTTGGCCCAGTGTTTATAAATGGGCTGAGACACAGTGACCACTTCGGATCTTCTAAGAGACAAAACCTAAGAAAAAGCTAGAGTCAGATTACCACTTCTTTATAAAAATGCTTGACATCTTTGTAAATTAGATTTTCCCCATTTACTCCATTTTAACGGGGCATTTTTCTCCTGGTGGGACCCTAACTGATACAGTTATTTGATATACAAGACATAGAAGCAGTCTATAGTTTAAGACATTTAAGAAGTTTAAAATAAGGAAGCAGTCAGAATGAATAATGTCAAACTTCACTAAAAATCAGGGCAATTCAAATTAAATAAATCCTCTAGGCTGAAAATGCATATGCCGTGTGAGACACGATGTATAGTTTACAAGACCTAAGCTGGAAACTTTCTTGGCTTGGTGGCATAGTGAAAGATTCCAGTCTTGGAACCCAGAAACATAGTCCAAATGATGTGACAGTTAGAGTGTAGGTTTATTGACTAAGATGTCCAGGAGATATTCCCAGGTTCGTAAGGGATAGATGCTCTAGAATGATGACACCCAGTGATCCTCTGATCTGGTAGTTCCACTCCTTACTGGTCATGGATCCACCAACTCAGCAGAAAGGAAGGCATCAACAAACTGTGTCCATTTGGTAATGTAGTTTATCCGTTGTCCTACTTGGTAAGTATCTTCTATGGATAGATATCTGAATGTATTCTTTCTGTTGACCAATTAAACAGTGGTGGTAGTGAACTTCCACGTGGTCATGGGACTACTTAACAGTATATATTAAAAATGAAACTGTGCATACAGTATTTCCTAGAAACTCCACTTTTCATTATATATCCTTTGGAAACACTCACAGACGTGTAAAAGAAGACATGTAACAATATTTGTTATTACCTTGTAAAGGCAAACATTTGGAAAAACCCAAACGTCCACTAATGGGAGAGAATCAAACTATTCTGATGGCTATTCTCTACTCACCTTTCTATACCTAATTTTTAACACATCCACTCTGCTCTGTGTTCTGTAAAACTGAACTTTATGGACTGAATCCACCGGTGGATCTTGCCCTCTGGCTTCTGCTTGGGTATAGCTAATGGAGGCTATGCAGGGATTTGGAGGACAGGAAAAAAGTGAAGTCAGGATATTTATTCCCTCTCTTCCTTCCTTCTGAGCTTTGTGTTGGAAATTACTGTACCCAATTCCTACAGGAAAGCCCTCAGCTCTTGTTGGTGGCTTTCTTCTACTGCTACAGCTCTTTCTCTGGTTTATAGTCATATTCTGTCCCATTGCCCCTCAGCTTTAAGGTTAGTAATGGCTCCCTGTTGTTGCTAGTCCTGGATACTTTACCATTCTTTGTTGGTTTCCTTTAATACTGCCTATACCTTTGTACATTAGATTTTCCTCATTTACTTCATTTGAATGTGACTTTTTTTTCACTGGTGGTACCCTAACATAAGCATTTGTACAAAAAAAATGTCTCAATAAACAGCTCCTCAAAATGGGATTCTGGGAATCGTTGACTCATATTTTGAGGAATACCTGTATATCTTCCTCACCTGGAAGATTTTGGACTTTGATCATATGTGGCACACAGGTACACTGCAATTACTCAAATCATCCCTTGTGTTTGTATAGAATGAAGTTCAAATGAAAGACAAGGCACTATAATACACATACAATTAAATATCCATCACTTGATCTCCTAACACCTTACTCTTTTTGCTTACTCTTTTTGAATGCAGCACCTCCATTCAAGTCTGAATGAACCAGCCTTTCCTTGCATAAAAACATAGTTTTGGGTTTACCTGAGAAGTAGTCTCCAGGACCATAGCAAGAGTTAGGTCCCAACATAATCTGAACATAGAAGTACAAGGACTGCTCTGATAATGTACAGGGTTAACTAAAGGAATTTTAGGATCTTGCTAATATTGATTAGCATCTAGCGAACATATATGTGAAAGAATTCTAAGATTCTTAGGCTGAAAAAGACAAAATATGAGACTAAATTGGGCAGAATTTATTGACATGTGTGTGCTCACCTAAGATTCAGGTATTAATGTATTGACATGGATACTTGGAGTGGTGTTAACAGCCTGCTAGATTGGTTAATTAAATCCTGTACTCAGTGAAGATATTTTCACGTAATGCCCATCTGAGGGCATCTATTTTGGAGACAGCTCTCAATTATCAGGTTGATTAGATATCCATTCAGTGGATTTTGGTCAGCCTCTGCTCCTAACTACTCTAGTGCCTGCTCAATTGGCCCACATGCAAAGTGGCCATGGTAGCAGGGATGGAAGCTATGCATGGGCTCAATATCATGGACTTCCTTTCAACAAGACCCGTCTACTACCATCACTAAGTCCCAACATGACAATGGCTGAAACTAATTTGGCACCATTCCTTGGGGAGATTAGCTAACAACTTGGTGGCACATTGATTACATTGGACCTCTTTTATTGTGAAAGAGGCAGTGATTTATCCTAGCAGGAGCAGATACATATTTCAGAATGGATTTACTTTATTAGTCTGCTATCATGACTTCATACTGTATCACTTAGCTAAACCAGAACCATGTTTTCAGAATTCCCTTCCTGTGTATACTTCTATGTTAGGGTTCACCACAAGGAAAGTTTGTGTGAAATTCAGAAGATGGAAGTGAAGCAGTAGCCATTTTTGGTCTGAAGGCCATATAGGGCAAGTACCATTACAGCTCATGCATGTTGCTGGCTCACCTTGATGATTTGGGACAACAACTTGGGACTGCAGCTCCTCTAGCTCCTACTGTAGCCTCACCTTCAGTTCCTCCAAGTCCTGAGCCTGGTCCAAGTACATCTTTATGATGAAGGGCATCAGCTTATTCAGCACGTCACCTGCATCTTCAAAACTGGAAGCAGGGAGAGACAGACATAATTCTAGCTTGTCCTTGGTTTCCTCAACTTCCTGTCCATTTCCCTTCCAGACTTCTGGTTCTGCAGGCTTCAGGCCCAGCATGAGGTTCAGTGGCAACAGTCATACATAGACTGCTTAATGGTTTCCACCATTGCATAAAGTCTAACCTCTATAAGAAATCCCTATTCTAAATCACTCATAGTGGTTCTACTTCTCTGACCAAACTCTGAATGATATACACTCAACATGTCTGCCAGCCTCATCATTTTCAGATTTGTAGAATGCTTTATCAATTACCATGTTATCTACACAACATTGTGTCTGACCAGGAGATACATTTTACAGTAAATGAAGTATAATAATGAGCTTAACATCCCTTGGCCCCAGGGATGATAACAGCTCACTTCTCTTGCCAACCTTGGGTTTCTTTAGAGTCCTTTGTTGGTTCTCATAACCCTGCTGAAACTCTTGTGTATAATTCCTTCCATAAACTCTCTTCAATCACCCATTTGAATATGACATCTCTTCTCAACTGGACTTAATGCCCTAAAATATCTGTAAAACAATGAAAAGAAATAAACTAGAGTCATATGCATTTACACAGGTAAATAGATATAAATGTAGAGCATAAAAAAAGGTCTGGAAGAATACATACCACATGAAGTTTACCCCTAGAAAGGGAACAGGGCTCTGGGTTAAGGGTCATTATCAAAGGGTCTTTGGCTTTATTTGTGATGTTCTAATTTTTAAAATGAGAATAGATTCGTGTGCTTTCTGTACAATTAAAAATTATTTTAAAAATTAAAAATATCAATGATTTTTGCTGCTATCAAGTCATTCCATGAGATTTTGAGTTTTCAAAGTATCATTTGTTCATACTAAAAAGTAAGATTTTATTAAGTCTAATAATTATACACTGCTTTTCATCTAAAATGAAACAGATGATTACATTGTTTGAAATTGCTCTGTTCAGACTACTCTGGGGGTTAAGGATAATGTACCTCTGAGCTGACTGATTATAGGTCTGTTTCATAAAGCATATGCTCTATCTTCATAGGTACTTGAAAGGGAATTTGTAGGTCATGGATGTGAGTGGCCTCTGGGGAGACACGGGGAGAGGTCACTATTTTAGCTTTGGTCTAATTTTATCCTTCACATTTCAGTTTTTCTCACTCCTTAAATATTTATAGAGATCTATTATGTGCCAGAAAAAGTATAAGACACTGGAGATATATAGAGAAAAATAAGAGAACATCCCTGCCATTAAGGAGCTTCTATTCTGTAGGACATGGAGAGAGAAAAAGTTTCAATGTCATGAGGTCAGTGTAGTGATAAAGGTAGGCCTAGATGCTATGGGAATACAAAGAAAAGAATGGAGTAGAACAGTGGTTTTCAACAGTAGCTGTGCATCAGAATTACCTGTGGTACTTTTAAAAAATACTGAGACTCTTGGCCCATCTCTCAGAGATTTTAATTCAATTCATCAGCAGTGGGCACAATATTTTTTAAAAGTTCTCTGTCTCTTCTCCTACCACTCTTTACCCTGCACTTAATGTTCTATTAGTACTAAATGACTACAGTTTTTCAAACATGCCAAACATGCCATATCTCATACTGCATGCTGTTAATTCCTCCTGAAATATCTTCCCAGCCACCCTCATCCCCATCCCCCATTCCTCTTTCAAACTCATAAATCTCTACTCAAATGCTACTTCCCTTGAGAAGTCTTCCCAGATCCCCATAGGTAGATTTAGGGGTTCTTTCTTCTATGTTCCTACCCACTGCATTGAACATGCCTTAGTACAGCTATTATCCAGATTAGATGAAAATGCTTTGTTTGCATGGATATGTCTCCTTACTGGGCTCCAAACTCCTGGTCTAGGGACTGGCATATAGGCAATGGCCAAAAATGGGTATGAATAAACTCCATGTCTAAATCCTAGCTTTCAAGGGACCTACAATCTAATGGACTTTTTTTTTAATGGCTTTAAGTGTCATTTTAGAGATCGTACATTGTGTGCCATTTTTTGGTAAAATATCATCATTTTATTAGATATGTTCCTTCCTTCTGCCATATTTTATTTTGAAAGCATTTCAAATGTATTACAAAGGTGAAAGAAGTTTTTAGTGAATACCTGCATATCCCCCACTTAGAGTCTACCATTAACTCACTGAAGAGATTCTAACATTCTGAAGACAGTCTCTTCAATAAGTAGTGCTGGGAAAATTGGGTACACACATGTTAAAAAATGAAACTAGTCCCCTATCTTATCCCACTCACAGCAATTAACTTAAAATGGATTTAAGACTTAAATGTAAAACCTGAAACCATAAAACTCTGTAAGAAAACATAGGCAAAAAGCTTCTTGACATGGGTTTTGGCAATGATTTTTTGGATATGACACCTAAAGCACAAGGAACAAAAGCAAAAAATATACAAGTGAGACTACATCAAACCAAAAATCTTCTGCAGAGTAAAGAAAACAATCAACAAAACAAAATGGCAACCTACAGAATTAGAGAAAATATTTATAAGCCACATATCTGATAAGGGGTTAATATCCAAAATATATAAGGAACTCACATAATTCAACAGCAAAAATCCAAATAATCCAATTTAAAAATGGGCAAAGGACCTGAGTAAATATTTTTCCAAAGAAGATATTCAAAAGGCCAACAGGTACATGAAAAGATGCTCAATATCACTAATCATCAGGGAAATGCAAATCAAAACCACAATGAGATATCACCTCAGCTTTTAGAATGGCTATTATCAAAAAGATAAGAGAACATGTACTTTTGCACTGTTGTTGGGCCTATAAATTGGTATAGCCACTACAAAAACCAGTATAAAGATTCCTCAAAAAATTAAAACTAGAACTACCAGATAATCCAGCAACTCCACTTTTGGGTATATATCTGAAGGGAATGAAATCACTATCATCTCAAAGAGATATCTGTACCCCCATGTTAATCGCAGCATTATTTGCAATAGCTAGGACATTGAAACCACCTAAGTGTGCATCGATGGATGACTGGAAGAAGAAAATGTGGTTTATATACACAATGAGATAGTATTCAGCCATGAGAAAGAAGGAAATCTTGCCATTCATGACAATATAGACAAACTTTGAGGGCATTATGCTAAGTGAAATAAGTCAACAGAGAAAGACAGACACCATATTATCTCACTTACATGTGGAATCTAAAAACCCCCAAACCCATAGAAACAAAGAACAGATTGCTGGTTACCAGACGTGGGGCAGGGGGTTGGCAAAATGGGTAAAAGTGGTCAAAAGGTATAAATTTCCAGTTATAAGATAAACAAGTTCTGGGTATTTAATGCACAGGTGTGGTGACTATAGTTAGCAATACTGTATTGTATATTTGAAAGTTGCTAAGCTCTTAAAAGTTCTCATCACAGGAAAAAAATTGTATGTGAAGTAATAGGTGTTAATTAAACTTAGTGTGGTAATCATTTAATAACATATATGTATATCAAATCATTATGTTTTACATCTTAAACTTATGCAATGTTATGTGTCAATTATATTTTGATAAAACTGGAAAAAAGCATTTTACTATATTTTCTTTGTCATACATATATCGATCCAGCCGCACATCAATACATTTTTGATACATTTCAATGTGAATTATGGACATCTGTTTCCTTCATTTTAATAAATATAATCATTCATTCTTAAACATTTATTGAGGGTCTACTCTGTGCTGGACATTATTTCATATGTACGGAAGGAGTCCCTTTTGAAAAGGGAATATTTAACGGAATCATTCTCTTATAAAGTAAATCTTTCATTGATATTATTTTTATGCCTATTTTCTTGCTGGGTTTGCTTGTGTGGAGGTTCTGAAAGTGCCAAAAATATATAGAATAATTGATAGGAGCTGTGTGTCAATCCTAAGAGGCTTCTGGAAAAGGAGAGCTTTGAATTGGAAAAGAGGAATGGCTCTCTCCTGACCTCCAAGCCTTGTCTGCTGTTCCTTCTGCCAGAAATACTGCTCATGCCTCTCTGTCCCCCATGCTGGCTCCTCCTCATCCTTCAGACCTCAGCTACTTGAACACCCAACATGAACAAAGGTCCATCACATCAATCTCTCTCATGCTATTTTCTTTAATGTGAAAAAAGTCCAAGCAATTTCTCCTGCCTATTCAGCATTAAATGTGCTTAAGCTGATTGAAATTTATAGTGAAAGACGTATGATTCTGATTAAATGTCTTCATACCCCCTAGGCATTCTGCCTCAGTTGAAACCATCAATGAAGGGTAAAATTGCCAAAGGTGATGCTGTCAAAACACCCAGTTTCAGGTTTTTTTCCTCTCCTGTGATTCATTACAAGAGTTTTCTTTCACTTGTTCTTATCAAACCAATTGATTTTCAGGGAAAATTCCCCTGACCACAGGAGCTAAGTTAGCAAACCCAGGGGAAGGATTGACTGATAAACTGTCTTTCTGAGAATGCACCTGACTTCACTTGCTTGTCTAATTACACACCTCCCATCATTTTCAGTGTGATGTAGAAGAAATGCTTCAATGGTATTAAAAGGGAATTAATCCTTTGGCTATCATCTATATTTATTGGGCATTTTGTTGTTTTCTTCCCTCCTTCTCTAGTTTGGCCACCACAATGTCAAATATATGTAGGTAAGGTCCAGAGAAAAATAACAAATTTAGGAATCCAGGAGCATGGAGATTGATCTTAAGAGAAAAAGTGAAAGGAGGGGACAACTTAATTTGGCTACTTAAATCGAGTACAGTATGGATTTATTTAAAATGGTTCTTGATAACATCTTTATTTCACTTTCAAGGAGCAACAGACAAGTGGATATAGGCTTAAAATAAAGAACTAGAAAGTTCAGTTGGAAGCAGGGAGGAAGTTTTGAACTGTTAAATTGGCAAAACATATGAAGGGCCATACAAGAGAGAGACTGAATTCTCAAATAGTATGTCTTAAATGATTTAGATATGCCATGGATGTATTATATGTGCTGGACCAGAAGTTCACTTTATGTATTTACTGGTTTATTTCCATGAGGTTTATTAGTAGGATACTCATTCTCTCTATTTCTTCAACTATAAACTAAAATGATAAGAATCTCTTCTGGGAGACTGACCAAATCCATGTAAATCTACAAAACAAATGATGATGTTCAGAGAGCAAATGTTAAAGGGTCATTGTAACTTTAATGGCCTTCAATTAAGAAAAGTATGGCGGTAGATGAAAGTCCTGGAGAACGAAAGATCACAGTCTTTTGGAATAAGCTCAGTTTATTCAGAGCAAAAATGGCTCAGAATCATTCTTTCAGGGACAGTTGGATGCCTTCCTCTAGTTTTGTGTATTCAATCAGGAACAACTCTTCTCTTTGAAACTCTGAAGATACAAGCCATATACATATTAATGTCTTCTGCTATTCAGTTCTTTGTTTGCTTCTTTTTCCATTTTAGGTTATCAGAACCATCTCCAGACTCCCTATTTATCTGTTTCCTTGTCCAGTTCTTCCTTCTAATGTATCTCATTAGGCTCATTATACTTGGACAGTACCTGATGTTCCAAATTTATTTGGCTTTTTATACTGTCAAAACTCCTAGTTGCTTAAATACCTACATTTGAGTTAGCTGCTGCTCCCAAAAAGTGATTGGAAAAATTATTTTATATAAGGATGTGAAAGACTTGTCATTTCTTATTGTCTAACCCTTGGGGACATTAGTATACTATTTCCCAGATTTATTGCTTGGGTGCCTAGGAAAATTCTAAAGCTATCTACCAAATTAGGGAATACATTAGGTATATGGCCAAGTTTTTTGTGTAGAGATAATGAATTCTTCCATGAAGTTTATATTTTTAAGGAGTGTGGTCATTATTATCTCCTAGTGTTTGTAAAAATGACTAGTTATCAATCGTCTAGAGAAGTTTCTTCCTTTGCTCCCCTTGCATCCATCTATTTGTCCATTTATTCATTATTCTTGCCTCCCCCCATCCATTGACCCATCCACTTAATCATTGACCCCTTCAACAAACATTAATTAGAAGCACTTCATGTGATGCAGATGGTGCTGGGGGACCTGGGCAAATAGAATAATATACAAGTCTCTGACTTTTCCTTGGAGAAACTTATAGTTTATCACAGGGTTTCTCAACTTTGGCACTATTGACATTTGGGGTTGGGTTATTCTTTTTTGCTGGGGGGCTACACTGTTATCCTGTGCATTGTAGGATGTCTAGCAGCAGCCCTGGCCTCTACCCACTAGATGCCAGTAACAAGCCTGCTCTCCCCACCCCCACCCCAGGTGTGACAACCAAAAATGTTTCCAGTTATTGCCAAATATCCCTTGTGGGGAGGTAAAGCATCCTCGGCAAGAACACGGGTTTAATGAAAGAGACTTAAAAAGGCATAATTCTCCTGCATTTGATAAGTCTTACAGTAAAGGTGCATACATTGGGGATGTAATTGCATATACTTCTTCAAGGGAGTTCTTAGTTCAATTCCAAAAGGAGATCTCATATTTCAGGAAATTGTTCATCATAACTGGTGGTTGACTTCTTCTGCACTACAGTGACTTGTTATTCTATATGATAGATCCTCATCCAAGTAAATTATTTAGCCAAATAGCTAATTAGACTCTATCATTGCTTTTTCTATCAAGCAGTTTCTGTTAAAATGACTTGCAGAGATATTTAATAGAAATGCTCTTTAAAAAAAAAAAAAGTATTAAACTATTAAAAATGAGCCAGTGTATAGATCAGGATGGTAAGAACTGGAAAATAGATTTTGGGGGGTGCATATCTTCTTTCTTTGTTGTTGTTGTTGTTTTGTGAGGAAGACCAGCCCTGAGCTAACATCCGTTGCCAATCCTCCTCTTTTTGCTGAGGAAGACTGGCCCTGGGCTAACATCCGTGCCCATCTTCCTCTACTTTATATGGGACGCCGCCACGGTGTGGCTGACGAGCAGTGCATCGGTGGGTGCCCGGGATCCGAACCTGCGAAACCCGGGCTGCCAAGCGCGAACTAAACCGCTGCACCACTGAGCCGGCCCCAGCATATGCTTGTCTTTTTAAACAAAAAATTTTTATCACTTTTAATTGAGGTTATTATTACTTCTCTATTAGTAATTTTTCTAGCACAGACTTTTAGTGGTTTATATGACAAAGTTTGGCAATAGTTAAAATAAATGTTGTTCCATTAAACCTAACTGGACATGAGACATCAGTTTGTACTGATTTACTCATGCAGCAGATAATATAGGTCCCTTACTGTTACATTTCCTTTGCTTACATCATTCCATTTATTGATGCTCCAGTGCTGTTTTTTCTTAAATTCTAGATTGAAGCCTATTTTCCTTCAGTTTTTGGAGAGTGTTGACGGAATGTCATGGTTCTTTATATATTTTTAATTCTAGAATTCAAGGAATCATTTTAATATTGCCTCAAATAGTTTCTCTCTCCTCACTCAGTATAGGAGGAGTATAGGAATTCTTTGTCTATTGGCTATGTGTGGAAGTGGGAGGAATTTGCAATTTCCTTTTTTGCTAAGGTTTCTGATAATTAGTAGGTTTCAGTGACAGAAGTGTTCTGCTATGGTGTTGGCAATTATTAGTTCTTTACTTTCAGAGCTAAATATTTCTCAATGTTTAAATCACCCTGGCTATACACCTATAAAGAGACTCTAGGTAGGAGTAACTTCTCTGCCTAAGTCTTCTCTGCATGATAAACTTTTTTTTTTTGTTTTGGGGGAAGATTGGCCCTGAGATAACATTTCTTGCCAATCTTCCTCTTTTTGCTTTTTTCTCCTCAAAACCCCAGTACATAGTTGTGTAACCTAGTTGTAGGTCCTTCTAGTTCCTCCATGTGGGATGCCCCCTTCGCATGGCTTGATGAGTGATGAGTAGGTCTGCGCCCACGATCCAAATGGACAAACCCCAGGCCACTAAAGAGGATCGTGTGAACTTAACTGTTCTGCCACTGGGCTGGTCTTGGTAGACTTCTTAAATAGAGATACAACTGACATTTGGCTGTAATATTCCAATGTTCATCTCTGGCGGTCTTCAGTTGAGTACACGCAGACTTCTATCACATTTCTAGATATCTTGGAAGGATAAACACATATAACACAGACAGAGAATGACTTTCCTATACCATTTGCTATTCATTGTAGTATAAGCAGCTAATATATTCTTTATGAACTATATCTGAATCTTTGCTTAAGTGCCATCAGGTCTGCCCTTGGTTAGTTGGTCAATGTAGCCAACCGTCGCAGGGAGACATTTTGTGTTTTGGACACATACAGGCCTGAAAATAACTAAACTGAGATTTTTCTGGCTAAAGGTAGAAACTAATCTTTCTGTTGCTCTAGTATTTTGCTCTTTATTTGCATTTTTGGATGTGTTTTGGGTTGATAATTTGGTCACATTGTATAGAGAGGTCAACTAGCTTTAAAAAAAAAAGGATCAGAGAATATTTTTGCTTCTTCACACAAAAATTCCTACTAGGTTATGATAATATTTTAAGCCTGTACCACTATTTGTGTTATTGATTTCCATAGCTTTCCACGTGCTGTGTAAGGGATTACTTTTTATTTTTATTTCCCTCAGATTCCCTTCTTAAAGCTTCGAATGCCATTTTATTCTAGAGTCATTACTAAATTTGGTGACTCTCAATGTAGTAGGTAAATGTGGTTGAAGAGGTGGGTTGTGCCTAAGGTTAGGCAGATGAGGGACTATTTCATCTGGATATTGAAAAGTTAATCATATTTTAAGAAATATAAAATAGAGAAGGATAATTTTTGGCTTAAGCAACAAAATCAGAGTCACAGGATCTTATAAGTCTCTTTGTCATAAATAGTCCTCTTTTGCCTATCTAATATATGTGATTGGTTATTACTCCCCCAGGGGGAGGGGAATTAACATTGATCATACAGATAAAGCAATTTAGCATTGAATGCCCTTTGTTTTCATCAGGTGTACCCATGAGTACCAATCCACTAGATCACTCACCATTCCTTGTGTTGGCAAGACCACCTGGCAACTCAGCTACTTTCATATGTAACTACTACAATAGTGGCCAAAATGGTGTTACTTAATTTTTGTGAAATGTTCAGGTAATATTTGACTTCCCAAATTTATATACTTTTCAACAGAGGGTATTAATATAATACTATTAACTTGAATTGTGTCATTTTCTTCCTTTAGGTAGCAGAAGATTGAACCTACCAGATAAGCCAATGAATGGGCCAACCACTCTGTGGTGTCTGAGTTTTTGTCCCTGGGACTATCCAATTCCTGGGAGATCCAGCTTTTTCCTTTTTTTGTCTTTTATGTGTGTCTAGTATGATGGGAAACCTCCTCATAGTGGTCACTGTGACCTCTGACCCTTACTTACACCCCTCCATGTATTTTCTTTTAGCCAATCTCTCCACCATTGGGCTGATATTTTGCTCTATTGCAGCACTCGAGATGATTTGTGATCTTTTCAGGAAGCAGAAAGTCATCTCCTTTGGGGTTGTATAGCTCAAATCTTTAACCATGCTGTTGGAAGCACTGAGATGGTGCTGCTCATCACCATGGCCTTTGACAGATATGTGGCCATATGTAAGCATCTCCATTACCTGACCATCATGAGCCCACGAATGTGTGTTTTGATCTTAGTGTTACCACTGATTTCATTCACTCATTGGCCCAATTAGCTTTTGTGTTAAACTTGCCCTTCTGTGGCCCTAATGTATTAGATAGCTTTTACCGTGACATAGCTCAGCTCATCAAACATGCCTGCACAGATACCTACAAACTGGAGTTCATGGTCACTGCTAATAGTGGGTTCATTTCCTTGGGTGCTCATCTTCTCTTACATCTGGCCACCCTTCAGAAATACTCCTCGTGTGGTTCATCCAAGGCTCTTTCCACTCTGTCAGCTCGTATTATTGTGGTGGTTTTATTCTTTGGTCCACTGATCTTTTTCTATATGTGGCCCTCTCCTTCAGCACATTTGGATAAATTTCTAGCCATATTTGATGCAGTTTTAACTCCTTTTCTAAATCCAGTCATTTACACATTCAGGAACAGAGAGATGAAGAAGCCAACGAGGAGAGTATTCAGTCAACTTATGGGTTTTAGAAAAAAAACACTAAATGGTTTTATTGAAACACGAAATTTCCAAGTGAAATTGAAAAATTTTCTGTTCCTAATGGCCAATTCTCATGAAGAAGGGATCATCTTTCTACGTTTTTATCTTCTCTCATTTGGAACATACTCCTTTGTTTCTTTCTTTTGTTTGACTCTGTTGGTTTCTATGCATTAGATAAAACAGCCACCTCTCCCAGTCTTGAAGGAGTGTCTTCTTGTAGGAGATGAACCTTATTGTTAAACCCTGCCCTGGCTCTTGTTCCTCTCTCAACCCTTTGTGATTGTCCAAGCAGCCTATTTTATTTTTAATGGCTCCCAGTAGTTAAGGGTGTGCTAAGACCTGTCAGTGTCCCAGAGGGGAGGATGTCAGTCAGCACCTAGATTCAGGATGATTGGAAGCCAGATCCTTAGGCAACAGCTTTTAAAGTATGCAAATATACACATCTTTGTGGGACCACAAGGGTAAGCCCCACTGACCACTAGTACCAGGCACTCGAGAGCTGTCCCCCAGGAGGCAGTCACAAAAATCGGGGTTCCAGACGAGTATATAAGCTCCTGTCTGGGAGATATAGATGGTGTGCACTGACCTCCTTTTCCTAAGAACATATCCCTCTGTAGGCCCCTACATGTGGGCTAAACCTGAAGCCCACCCCTCAGGCCTAAGCTCCAGGACAAGCAAATATACCTCTTCCACAGAAAGACTGGTGGTGTGCTTCAGTCTGCTGTCTGTGCATTTCCTGGGGGTGGTAGCCTGCCAAGGACACTCTCTCCAATTGTTACAGTCTTGTGGGACCAAGGAAAACAAGCCCCCATTGCCACCAGAGCCAGGGGATCAAGGGGCATCCTCTAGGCAGCACCTGTAAAGACTGGGGCACCAGAGGTAAAAAACAGGGCACCAGGTGGGCAAAACCTTCCCTCTAGGACATACTGGCAGTCTAGAGTGGCATACGGAGAGCAGAAAGATGGTGCCCACCAGTTTCCATCTGGGAGAGGGGAGAGGACCCCAGCAGGCCTCCAAATGTGTGTCAAACCACATGCCTGTCCCTCAGGCCTATCCTCCAAGAAATGCAGAAAGCAAATGAGTCTCTCCCACATAAAATCTGGGTGACCTTGATTGGCAGCTTCCACACTGGGCCCTGAGGCAGGTGAGTCCAAGAGTTGGAGACCTTTAACAGCTGATTCTCAGATTGTTATAGCCTTGTGTGTCCCTTGGACAAGTGCCCCACTGTTTTTCAAGCTAGATGTTTTGAGGGCTTGTCATTCAGGTGAAGGTCTTAAAAGTTGGGGTTGCCCAATGTGGGGTTCCAATCCTTCATTCCTCAGGAAGAAGGTCTGGGTTTTGACTTCCCTCCAGACGGGGTTGTGATGCAGGGTTTGGTGGGGTTGGGGGTGTTGGGGGTTGTAGTTTAAGGCAAAATTGTGTCCCAGTCTCTCCTACTTGCTTAGATGTGAGCCTTCTCTCATTGGCTTCTTGACCTGTTGGCTGAGCATAGGAGGTGCTCAGTCAGTTTTTAGGTTTTTGTTTTTGTTTTCTTTTTCCCCAGAAAAAAAATTGTTCTATATGTAGCTGTAGATTTGTTGTGTTTGTGGAAGGAGGTGAGTTCATCATCCTCTTACCTCCCCACCTTGAACTGGCACTGGGACCACCTTTCTACGATACATCACTGAGTGTTTGTGGACATTTGTTATCTGTATGGTGAGTCTATTTTGTTATCATTCAAGAATGGGTGACATTCTTCCCTGAAAAGAGAGATTTTTATATTAAAGATATAGAAATCAAAGATTATATTAACCCCTACTTTTCAATTTCCAGGTAACTGAATAATACCTTTCACACATATCAAATAATGATGTAAATAAGTTTGTTTCTGAGGATAACCATACTACTGTTTTTAAGATATCTTGCCCCATAATTGGTACATTTGTTAATAGCATGCTTCATTATCTATTTGTATCCCATATCTCCCTTTACACTTGTTCTGCCTTGTTATTTCAGCCTTTTGGATATGACTAAAAAGTAGCAATCATCTTTAGGATCTGTGATTTCTTACACATTCTAATTCACAAATCTTGCTTTCATGCATTGCTCCTTATGTTGAAGAATGTTCTTGACTTTACTTTTAGTCAAGTAGATCAAGTGTTGGCAAATTTTTTCTGTAAAGGGCCAGATTGTAAGTAATTTTTGATTTGTGGGCTATATGATCTCTGTTGCAGCCACTCAATTCTGCTGTTGCAGTATTGAAATAACTATAAACAACACCTAAATTAATAGGCATTGCTGAATTCCAATAAAACTTTATTTACAAAAGCAGAAGGCCACCAAATTTAGAGTGTTCAACATATAGATTTGCCTAATCCCTCAAATATTATGGTCTTTATTTTAAAACATGAGTCTAAAATGAAAGGCAATATAGCTTCCCACAAAATTTGCAGTTAAAATTCAGAGATTCTAGTCTCAATAGCACCAACTCACTATTTGTATCTTACCTAAGTCACTTAAACTCTCTGAATTTCAATTTCTTCAAAGGCTGCCATAGAATTCATAGGTTTTTGATTATGGCCAGATGAGACAATATTTGAAAAGGCTGGGCTGTAACTATTTGCTTGGAGTCTATTGGCTTAAAAATAAAATAATTTTATCTTCTAATGCACGTTAAACTTTCTACTTTGTACTTTTTTTGTCTCTCTACCTCTCTCACACACACAAACATCTTGTGGTGTAGCTCCATTATCTTGTCTTTTCACAGTATTGTGGTATGTACTTTCATTGCTTTGTGTCATCTGCCAAATTGAAGTTTTAAGAGTTTACTTCCTTCTTTAATTCATCGGTAAAAGTAATAATGGTGAATATTTGCGGAGTATATACTATGCGTCAGACACCATTCTCAGCTTTATCTGTATTAACTCATTTATTCCTCACAGCAATCCTTGACACAGATACTATTATTATCCCCATTTACCAATAGGGAGATGGAGACACAGTGGGGTTAAATAATTTGTCTAACGTTAGTAAATGGTAGATTTGACTTTAAATCCAGGCAGCCTGGTTCTAGAGGCTGGGTTTTAAATCATTATGTTATTTTTTTCTTATAAAATTGATTTAATATGGATCCTGGGGAGCCCTAGCTTACCTTTCTTCATTTAGGACCAATTTGTCTCTATTCTTTTTTTCCCTTATATTTATGTCAGTTCTTGTTGATGGTAAAACAATTCTGAGTTGAATAAATTGTGTTATGAAAATAGGGGAATTATGTTATATACATATAGCTCATCTGTGATATAATGCATATTTAGTAACATAGAAAGTTACTCAAGATAGATTAATAAGTGAAAAAGGAGGTAACAAAACAAGATTTAAAATTGGATCTATTTTTAAAATAATGCACGTATATAAGCCAAAATGTTAACAGTGATATTTCTTGCTGGGGGGTGGATATAGGTGTTTTTTTTTTTATTATCTTCTTGCACTTACCTGTAATTTTTATATTTTTATAACAAATGTAATAATGAAAGAAGCTACTAAAATAGTCAAATACATTTAAAAAAATCTCTTAAACCCCAGTATTTTTCACAGATTTTTGATGTTGAACCTTGACAAAGGCATTTTGCTAACCTATGTAAATCATGATCACTGGTGATAATTTATTTTCCTTATACTTGATCTCTAAAAGAATTCTGACAGCCATGATTTTTTAGTCTCAAAAATTGTATTGCCTTTTTCCTAGTGTGTCCTTGGTGAACCTACACATCATTACACATTTTATCACCCTCTCTGATAGGAAAGTATATCTGAGTGGTCTGCAGATCCTTCATTCACTGAATGAGTTTGGGTCAACCTCTGAGTTTGGCCCCACTGAGGATACTAAGATGCATTCACATGCAATTGTTGTACCCTTTAAAAATGGAGCTTATAATGGCAATCCCTAATTATCTGCATAATTCATGAGGAAATACCCTTTGAACTGGTTGATTCCAGTTTTAACCTTGGGTAGTTATTATTGAAAATAAGAGTGAGACCAACTGAAGTTGTCACCAAGAATGTCCTGCAGGCTGACTTAGAGGCAAACACTGAAACCCAGTCATACAAAAGAAAGTTAAAATCCTCTTAGCATTTCCATGGAGCAGTCAAAAATGACAATATTTATATGAGAAAATATGGCAGATTTAGTATATTTAGTCTGTGTGTCTCCAAATGATAACTGATTCTTTACTGTATGCACAGGAGTGTTCCAGGCCTTATGGACAGATGGTATATAAACATCATAAATTGCCCTTGACTTTGGAAATTTGCAGTCCAAGAGAATTGGGTCTTTGGGGAAAGAAAAATTGTCTACTTTCAAAATGAATTAGTGGAAGAGGGACAAAGAATGAAACGAGGAAAAGGCTTCCTTCATGTGGATTTAGTAACAGAATAAAGGGCAAGTTGATCTTACACTTTTTGATCAATCTATATGGTGCTGATTGATTAGATTATGATGCTTCCCAAATCAGAGTGTAGTCAAGGGCAAGATATTGCCATTAATGAGGGGAATTCACAGAAGAACTTTGTGAAAATCCCTGGATCTGCATGTAGCCTAGGCACCTATATTTTCATCTCTTAGTAGTCATTTAATTAAAATTATTATTTGCAACCTGGAAATTGAGTCTCTGATGTATGACATTTATTGTTATTATGCTTTAAGCTAGTATGAGCTAACATTTTCAGAGCTGCACCTCATTCATTAACGATTTGCAAATTCCCTTCTTAATTGTCTCCACACTAGGTAAAATTTAAAGGAGCATGTTAAATTAAAAAGCATTGCAATTAATTATCTTATAAGGAGAGATACTCTGAGCCAAGGAAGTTCAAATGTTTCTGAAAGTTTGACTAAATTTGAAGAATTTTGAGTATTATATTTGTCTTCTCTATTACCCCAGAATATTGTAGATGCTATGAACAATGGAGTTTTTGTGTAAATGAGAATGTCCCATTGCAGGGAGTAATAGTATAAATTCCTTCCAAAGGTGCTTGCCCCTGTAATACTACCCCTTAATAGGACTTGGGAAGAGTTCAAAGGGGTCATTATAGAATGACCAAATTAGTTTTCAACATCAAAAAGAGAATATTGAAAATGATATGGATGTAAATTACATGAAGACAATCTTTGGCATTTCCAGGATACTTGTCTTGTAGCCCCAGATGATTTCAAGTAGAATCTTGTTATGATTCTATGTGACCTCATCCACCATAGTAAGAAAAAATTGGCCATTATTCTAAATCAATACTGTTGGGGAAATTTTAGAAAAATCACTTAGAACACCTCTAACACATGCCTCATCTTCTAACAATATAATCTGCCAAAACTCTCATGATTGGACATGTGTGGGAGCCAAAATCTCACAGCTCATTTGAATACTTCCAAATTGACTACCTATTATTACTCCCTGCAATGGGATAGGAAGATTTTTTTTTCTTTTTTTGTGTGCTTCTTTTCAGAATGGTCAAAGTCTTTCTCTGTTAAAGATCTATGGCTCTGACATGGGCAAAAATTTACTGTTTCATGTTTTCCACCTGGGGAATCACAAGACGCTCATTAAAGAGCTCTACAAGGCGTTATCACTCACACAAAAACTCCACCGTCCATACCATCTTCTCACCTAGTAGAAAAGAAAAATGGAATCCTCAAGTTAAAACTAGTCAAATGTTCAGAAATGTTTGAACTTCCCTGGTTCATAGTCTCTCTCTATGGGTTAGTAACAGGCCAGTCTGTGCATCTGAGAATATTATCTGATCTTAGCTCCATTCTGTTGCAAACAGATATGGCCCAACACTGTAAGGAACTCATGTAATACACTCAGTCTTATCAACAGGTATGAATATTTTTTCCTCATCCTGCCAAGAAACCATTGCATGACCTAAAACCTGGAGAATTTCCCAGAGCATCACTGATTTACTTTTTATGGCACCATCCAAGTGTAGACTTCTATGGGGGAATTACTAATTGGAAAACATGGTCAGAAATTTGTATTAACCCTAGCCAAAGTTATAAATGACTGACAGTTCTTGAGGCTCAATAGGCAAGTCTAGACGTTTTAGCTTGTGTGATAATGGACAACCAAATAGCTTTAGACTTTCTCTTAGCTAACCAAGTAAGGTATGCCTGTGCTGCTGCCTACATTTTTTTGTTGCACTTGGATAAATATATAAGGCAGATGGAACAATTAATCTCTAAAGTGAAAAAATTGGTTTTACCTGGCTCACCAAGGTAGGTAAATAGATTCAGGGACACATTATTTTGTCCTACTTTGTAATTTTAAATGATTTCTCTGAAGCATTCTACAATGTTTAATCATTATTCTGCTCTTGAATTTCTGTGCATCGTAACTGCAAGTAATTTCCAAAGTTTTAAATGCTGCTCTACAGCTACTGTCATGATCCAACAACTCATCATTTGACAAAGGAGCATGGAGATTAGTCCCTAATTGGATTCCAAGCTGTTGTTTCTGTGACAATGGCGCCATCTAGAGATCCTGACAATGATGTAGGTCAGGAGTGAGGCTACTTTTTTTCTGACCCTGTTTGGCCAAAGCATAGTTATCAGTTATGCAGGAGTGAGAACCATCTCCATCAATTGTGTAATGACAACCAGGGAATATCTTGTGATTCACGTGACACTTCCTTCTTCACCCAAAACCTAGCCTTTCCTGCATCACCTCTTGCCTTAAGGAATCAACCGATCCAACGATTTGCACTGTTTATAATAGCCTGCGAGGTCAGCCCATAAGCCATAAAAAACAGGCTCTCACTTCCCCTAATTAAGTCCTATTCTGAAATTTTGTTTGTTTGTATTCTCCCTTTCTACAGTAAGTCGATAATATTATTTACTAATAATGTGGCAGATTCTTTATTTGAGGAGAATATTTTCATATAAAAATCCTTAAATTTACTAATGAATGCTTTAAAATATTTTATTTAGGAATTTCCCAAGCTGAGAATATAAAAAAAATTTACCACATTTTTTCTAGTATTATAAACTAAATACTTAGTATAAAAATTCCCCAAATGTGCAAACTTCTAACATTTGTAATGTGAATTTTTCAGTTCATTTCTACTTTAGGAAACAGGCAGGAGTGTGGCTATTTCTTTTACTTTCTCTGATCAGAAACCATAGTGGCAGTAGCCTCAAATCAAAATTCAAAGGAGGCTAGACACTTTCTTCTAGTGGGTGTCTGTGGTTTAGTTTTTGTCTCTTATTTTTATTTGATCTCTAACCCTAAAGAATCAACTGGAGTCTTGTCATTGAGGTAAAAGGGTCCTTCTATCTTTTATTGAAATTAGTTACCACTGGTCAGTTTTTAGTTTTTTTTAATACAACAAACCTGAAACCCTCAAGCTAATGACTTTAATGAATAACTCAATTTGTGATAACACAATCCAATTAGTTTTAAGGCCTTTAAAATCTAGTATACTCAAAATCCATCAATTATCTTAGAATGACAAAAGGCATCCAGCCTTTTTTAAAAATACACAAACCTCTTCACAAATGCATGTAAACATCCTGTCTAACTACATTGAATTCATATAATTATCTTTCAAAGAGGAGTAATATTTTCCCCTTAAGGTGTACGCCTCATCTAAAAAGGAAAAAAAAACATAATCAAAACACAGCATTTTTCAGCTCCATTCTTACCACTTCCCATCAGTAGCCTTGGCATTTATCCAATTTCCTTTGCCAGAAGAGATTTTTTTTGTTGATTTTAAAGCTAAAATGAGAAAGATTTTATCAGTTAGTTTATGTTGTTAAGTCAATCTTGTCTGGTTAGAGGCCAAATGATGACTTTTTCGGTAATTTAGTTTTACCCATTTTGTTCTCCCTCATGTCAGCTATTACTTACTATATTTTGAATGTATTTAATATTAGTTTCTCTATATTCTCTGGCTTTTTAGATTAGTTCTCTTTTATCTGTATGAACCGTGTCTACTGGCTGCACTCCTACTGGGTTTTAACTTTCTACAGGTCACTAATTATGTATGGGAATAAATAACCCTCAAGTAAGATATTCATCACCTGTGCTTTGCTAGGCTAGTAGGAAAGGAAGAGAAAAGAAAATTGTGATTGTAAACAGTTATACCTGTAGCTGCACCAAGCCCCAAAGACAAAGAATTTAGTTATTTTTTCTAGCAAGAGAAAGAGCAAGAGAGGAAATATAAACTTCTCTCTTCCATATTACATTTTAATAATTTGTTCTACAGTTTTTCATAGGATTATTGGAATCTCTGTATATGCACAGTTTTTTATGACTTTTAATTTGATTACTTTTTTTATATCTGGCAAGGTTTTGTTAGTCCATTGTTTAATAATTATATCCATGTCTGGAGCAAAATAATCCCACCTTTCAAGAATTTGTGACTTGATAATTCTTTACAGGGATAGCTCTTCCAGACCACCTCCCCCTCCCACTTCTAAATCAACTTCTTGCTGTGCAAGAGCATTTGAGGTGGAGGCACTGCAAAACACATTGACAATGTTTCTGTTTATCTCTATTATATCAGGGTCAAGTAGAGAAAATTGATTCACACTGGGTCAGCTTCAGGACCCAACTGAGTATTTATAACTTTATTTCATACAGAATGCCTCAAACCAAATCACCTTGGGGCAGCACTTTCAATATTCTTGCAGACCAGTTTCTTTGCAGTGAGGCAGTTAGATTTGGCCAATCGATGCCCCAGAGGAAAATTTTCCTCTCCTTTCGACATCATTTGACTGCACTGAAGGAAAGACTGGCTTCTCTACCTCAGTCTAATCAGGTCTTGTTCTGGGTGACAGGGAAATGTTTTATGTTAGGGAAAATTGAGAATGACTTGGAAATGAGCAAAGAGATTATTGGGTGCCCTTTCAATGGAATGCTGGGCATTGTCTAGGGAATTCTCTGGGATTATGTGGTTCTACAGGAATGTGGGCCTTTTCTTCAACTAGGTTATTTTACAACCCTATAGAGATAGAAGTTAACTTATAGAAAACTGATAATGCACATGCTTCCTGTTCAGAGCAAAGGAAATTATTTCTGTTCATGGCAGTCGAATAGAGAATATAAGTCTCTTTAAGTCAAATCCCCATTTGAACTGGTTTTAACATCTTAGTAGTTCCCTCATTAATTGACTTTCTATGAGCATCGTGATTTTAGTTCTTTGAAAATTATACTTTAACCTCTCTATCTTTGCCAACAAGCCCTGCAGACACCTGTACAGACCTGAATGAGTGACACCACCTAGACTCTGGCACCTCACCAGCAGTAGACAACCAACAGCTAGTCCAGTGGGTAAATGCTTACCTAACCCACCTACTTGGATACTGCTGACCAATCAGCAAAATTTGGGACTTTGTTTTCCCCTTATGGGAAAGAGTTAGATCACGGTCTTTTGGCTTTAAAAGACTTACTCTTTTTCTCCACTTTTCCTCCAAACTACCAACCTTTGATTTTTCAGTCTGTTGCTGGATTTGATTTAATAAAATATTTCCATTCAACACTTTATCAGTCTCTTAATTTTTATTTATTTATTTTTGCCACACTAACAAAATGGAAATTGCAACTAGTTAGAGGCAAATGCAAGTGCTTTATTCACGGCTGCTGCAGTAGTGACTCCCTGAACAAATTTTAGTGGAGGTTTTTATTGAGGCATGGCTTAGAGAATGTTTGTTAGTTTAGAGTGGGGGAATGGTACAGCTTGTTCATTTTCAACATTCCTGTGATTATTTTTGTGACTAACTAGCTATAGTTCAGTGTGGTCATTGCTGGTAATTTGGTTTTTCTCCTCAGAATTTATTACACCTATTGTTCTTATTTCCTTTTCTTAATTCCTAAAACTGCTTTTAGATACTGGGAGTCTGATAAAAGTCCTTGAGTGGAAAAGTACATCTTTCACAGCATCATATGACTTTGGACCCTTACCCACTGTTTGTATAAATTTCCTTTTCCTTATCTGATTATAATTTCCAGCAAATTTACAGGAAAGAAAAAGAACAAAACAATTTGGCTTATCCCAAATTAGAGACTGGCTGCGGGGACAGTTTTTGCTGAAAACCCCAAAGAAAGGTTCTAGCTTTAAGTTTTTGGTGCACCTGTGATTCAGTGCTAAAATAGGCTTTTCTATTACTCTCTGTTGGAAGTTGCTATCTGAGTTGCAGATGCCACATTCTGAAAGAAAAGGGCTTTGTGGTGTTTGGATTGAATTTACCTGTAGTTTTTCTGGTTGCAAACAGAATAGTAGACTCAGAGGCTGAAGTTTTTTGACTAGCAAGAAAGTCTACAAAACTTAGTGGAAATGAGTTTACTTATCACAAGAGTAGTGAGTAGTTTTATAGCTTTAGTGAACAAATGCTACTTCTAATAACAAACATATTTTATTATAACTTAAGTGAACAACTGCAATTCTCTATTTCAACTGTGGTTTCCAAGTCTAACTGGTTAAATGATTACTGGATAAAAAAGATTTATAAGTGTTTCTTCTTTTCAACAACCATCAGTTGTTATATATATATATATATTCAGCTTTATTGAGGTATTATTGATATGTAACATGTGTAAGTTTAAGGTCCACAATGTGCTGATTTGATACCCATAGGGAAATCAATAAATGTGAGACACCACATTGATGGAATGAAAGCAAAGAATCATGTGATCATCTCAATATATACAGAAAAAGGATTTGACAAAGTTCAACATTCTTTCACGATAAAAACTTTCACCAAGTTGGGTATAGAAGGAATATACCTGGACCTAATAAAGGCCATATATGGCAAACCCACAGCGAACATCATACTCAATGGTGAAAGGTTGAAATCTATTAAGATCAGGAACAAGACAAGGGTGTCCACTCTCACCACTCCTACTCAGCACCATACTGGAAGTCCTAGCCAGAACAATTAGGCAAGAAAAGACTCCAAAGACTCCACCAAAAAAATATAAGAAAGTAATAAAC
The DNA here is from genome assembly GCA_031878705.1 of Tapirus indicus. Lineage (NCBI taxonomy): Eukaryota > Metazoa > Chordata > Mammalia > Perissodactyla > Tapiridae > Tapirus > Tapirus indicus. The sequence goes on from CM062918.1 coordinate 27,746,119, forward strand.
AAATTCAGTAAAGTTGCAGGATACAAAATCAACATATACAAATCACTTGTGTTTCTCTACATTAACAACAAACTACCTGAAAAAGAAATAAATAAAACAAGCTAAATTGCAATAACATCAAAAAGAATAAAATACTTAGGAATAAATTTAACAAAGGAGGTAAAAGATCTTTACACTGAAATTTACAAGATATTGATGAAAGAAATTGAGGAAGACATCAATGAATGGAAAGATATCTGGTGTTCATGGATTGGAAGAACTAATATTTTAAAATGTCCATCCTACCCAAACTCATCTATAGATTCAATGCAATCCCTAACACAATTCCAATGGCATTGTTCACAGAAATTAAAAAAAAAATCCTAAAATTCACATGAAACCACAAAATACTCCACATAGCCAATGCAGTCCTGAGAAAGATGAACAAAGCTCGAGACATCACACTTCCTGATTTTAAACTTCATTACAAAGCTATAGTAATTGAAATAGTGTGGTACTGGCATAAAAACAGACACATAGACCAATAGAACAGATTCAAGAGCCCAGAAATAAACTCATGGAGATACAGTCAACTGATATTTGACAAGGGAGCCAAGAATACTTAATGGGGAAAACATAACCTCTTCAATGAGCAGTGTTGCGAAAACTGGATATTCACATGCAAAAGAATGAAATTGGACCCCTATCTTACACCATCACAAAAATTAACTTATACAGTCAACTGATATTTGACAAGGGAGCCAAGAATACTTAATGGGGAAAACATAACCTCTTCAATGAACGGTGTTGCGAAAACTGGATATTCACATGCAAAAGAATGAAATTGGACCCCTATCTTACACCATCACAAAAATTAACTTGCAGTAGATTAAAACTTAAATGTAAGACCCAAAACTGAAAAACTACTGGAAGAAAACAAAGGGAAAAAAATCTCCTTGAACATTACTCTTGACAACGATTTTTTGGATATGACACCAAAGTGCAAGCATCCTAAGCAAAAGTAAAGTGGGAGTACATCAAACTAAAAAGCTTCTACATAGTAAAAGAAACAATTAACAAGATGAAAAAACAACTTACAGAATGGAGGAAAATATTGCAAACCAACAGTAAAACAAACCATCCAATCAAAAAGTGGGCAAAGGACCTGAATAAACATTTCCTCAAAGAAGACATACAAATGGCCAACAGGTACATGTAAAGATTCTCAACATCACTAATCATCAGGGAAATGCAAATCAAAACCACAGAAAGATATTAACTCACACTTATTAAAATGGCTACTATCAAAAAGACAGGAGATAGCAAGCGTTGGTGAGTATGTGGAGAGGAAACTCTTGTGCACTGTTGGTGGGAATGTAAATTGTTGTAGCCACTATGGAAAATAGCATGGAGAGGCCTCAAAAAATTAAAAATAGAACTGCCATATGATCCAGAAACTTCACCTCTGAGTGTTTACCCAAGGAACACAAAAACACTAATTTGAAATGATATATGTGCCACTATGTTCATTGAAGCATTATTTACAAAAGCCAAGATTTGGAAACAACCTAAGTGCCCATTGACGGATGAATGGATAAAAATGTGATATATCTGTATACAATGGAATACTACTCAGCCATAAAAAAACCAAAATTGTGCCATTTGCAACAACATGGATGGACCTTGAGGGTATTGTGCTAAGCGAAATAAGTCAGATGGAGAAAGACAAATGTCATATGACTTCGCTCATATGTGGAAGATAAGCAAACAAATAAAAAAATACACAAAGACATAAAAAATAGAGTGATAGTTACTAGAGAGGAAGTGGGGTGAGGAGAGGTCAACAAGGGTAAAGGGGCACATTTGTACAGTGTTGAATGGCAACTAGACATTTTGTGGTGAACACAATGTAGTCTATATAGAAATCGAAAAATAATAACGTACACCTGAAATTTTCATAATGTTATAAACCAGTGTTACCTCAAAAAAAAAAAAAAAGATGAATAAGTTCTGGGGATCTAATAAACAGCATGGTGACAATGTTAACAATACTGTATTATATACTCAAAAGTTGTGAAGGGAATAGATCTTATAGGTTTTCACCACACCCAAACAATAGTAATTATTGAGGTGATGAAAGTGTTAACTTAGTTAACCTTAGTGTAGTAATCATTTCACAATGTATATTCAAATCATCACAATGTACACATTAAGCTTACACAGAATTGTATGGTGACTATATATCAAAAAAACTGGAAAAAAGAGTTATGTTATTTATCGGCACTCTTGCAAAATAATTTTAACATAATTTCTGAATTAGATATTAAACAGGCCGTCAATGTTTGGCTTATCTGTTTTTCTGAACAGAAATAATGTGCATCTCTACTAAAAAAAAAATCTATGTGTAAAAAAAGAAAACTTCACTGTATTCTTTAATCAATACATAGCAGTGGGATGAATTAAGTACCTTCTACATTATCCTTGGGTGGCTTTTGCCCTTATATAATGTTGAAAGGATGCACCTCAAACATTTTGCCTCCAAGTTTTGTACTTTTTATATATCTATTGAACTTTTAATTTTCTTCCTTTATGAATTGTCAATTCATTATATTTTTTGCTTTCTACTGGTTCTACTATATTTGAATTAGTAGAGTAGAAGAAGGTATATGTCAGCAATTATTAAATTATATTCTATTATTTTAAATATTTTATTTTAATGTTTTTCATCTTTAGTATATTTTAAAATCCAAGAATTTTGTAGTTTGGGCCTTATTTTGAATTAATCTCATTGTACTTCTTAATTGTGTGTCCTTATATTAACAGCTTTTGGTAAGTTATTTTTTTAAAATTTGCTGCACTCTAACAATTCTTTTGGTTGGTTTCCTATTGTTTCTCCAGGAAGTAAGGCCTTTGTGCACACGTCTCTCCACCTCTGTCTCTGTTTCCACCCTGTCTCTCTTCTCCTAATCTGTTTCTACTCCAATTGTTTGTATCCTCCTTCATTATTCTTCCATTTTTACTCATACTTGCTAATCTTAATTATTGTTTGTACCTTTGAACACACAAAGAGACTTAGTTGACAAAGTGTGTCAAGATTTCTAAGTTCTACAACAGTTTTTTTCAGGAAGCTTTTGGAATTTTTCCATTTAAAAATTAGAAAATACTTTTTTTTCATTTAACATTCTCCTGGGTCATATCATAAAATAAAGATAAAACATGTAAGAAATAAAATAATAAATCTTTATTTTTTATAAGAAAATTATACATTTCTTTTCTCCCTCCCTCACAATCCGATGAGACAATTCCCTTGGCCTGATGATCTCAGTCTGAGAATCCCAGAACTCTAATGCATTACTTGGTCACCACCATCTACTATGGCTAATTAGTCACCTCTCTCAAAATGACAGTGTTTTATATAGCTTCTCATCCTAGGGAGGGTGAGTGGAAGGATGTGGGCAATGCTTACACACAGGAGAAAATTTATTTTGTGGAATTTCTCTGACTCTCTGACCATGCCGCTATCTTGATCTTTTGATAGATTAGGTAGGTGGTGGTGATAAAGATGGGTAGAGCGGTTGGTGGACTATCCTCTACCACAAAGAACCTCCTTCTCAGGTTCCCATGCTTCTAGGGAGGAAGGATGTAACAGAATGTGGAGCAGAGATTGTGCAGGAAGGAAGGGTCGGGGCAATTGTGTAGAGAAAGGCATGTCAAAGAAAGTGAAGTTGATTTTTAACGGGAATCCAGATTTGAGAATCAATATATGGGAGAAAGATAGAGTAGTTACCATAAGCTTACAATTACTGTCCCTGCTTTTAAGATCTCTGATCAGTATTCTATTTTCTCCATATGTCAACTCATCTTTGGTTTCACTTGTTGTATTGGCCAGTATGTAATTTGGTTAGAAAATGTCAATGCTATCTTTAGCCCCCATGGATCTCTGTCTTTTTTGATACTTTGTTCTGCTTACTATGCCAAACAAATGTACAATTCTAAAATTCGAAGTATTAAGTTCCCAAGCATTCCTGAATGCTGTCACAAAAATATTTCAGCCATCTTTTGTCCGAGTTCATGGTGCCCATTTTCAACAGGATTCTCACAGTTGATTAGAAACTTTTTACAGATTTCTGCCATTCTACAAGTAATTTTCTACACATAGCATATTGCCTTATTTTCCCACCTTTGCCCCCAAACCTCTTCTATTACTGACATTGTCACTTCTAATTTTGCTTTCTCCACTTTGTCACTGTTACCTCTCTACAATCTTGATTCTCTCTCTACTGTTTGATTTTACCTGCTCGCTTTAATGGCACCAATGATATCTCAGCCCAAAATCCATGCCTTTTCCTTAGTCTTTTCCTGTTTGATTAGTCTGTAACTTATGAAAGTGACAGCTATTACTTCTTGCATATTCCTTCCCTTGTTTCTTGTTTGCACAGAAACAGGGCTTTTTAAAGGCATATAATATGTAAAAACTTTAGTAAGGATGATGGCAAATACTGTGTATTTGCTCTTTTTTGGCCATATATGGTTCTTCTATTAACCCTTTCATTTATTTTTTTATATGTTCTTCTTTAAGCAAATCTTTCTTTCTCATGACTTCAAATTTTGGATGACTTGCAAATTTTTGTCTCTAGCCATGATATTTCTTGCCTGTCAAATATTACAGCATCTTATGAATACATAGCCCCCTAACTTTGCTGAATCTTTTACTTGCAGCAAAACCTTGGTATTTTGTTTCTTTTCCATTCTAATCAGCCACCTCCTCTCCCCCCTCCCATTAATCTTTAGGAATAATATATGGGTTATTGGCTCTGCCACTAGGAGCTATGAAAGCTTGGGTAAGTTGAATTATGTGTATGTTAAATGTTTATGTGTGTAGAATGGAATATTCTTCTGGTAAAATGGAATTTTTTTTTTATTTTTCCAGCTTTGAGATATAATCGATATATAACACTGTATAAATTTAAGATGTACAATTTTTGGAATTCTTTTTTTAAAGCTTATATTAGGAACAATTGTTTTAGATCATGAACAAATAAACATATTTGCATGATGTAGGCAAAACAGCACTGTGTTTGAAATCAGAAGTCCTGACTTTTGGTTCCAAACTAAGTAACTATACGTATTTGGGTAAGTTACTAATTTCTTTGAACTTGAGATTCCTCATCTATAAATAAAAATAATTCTACTATAGAGCATATCCACCCAACAGGTAACTATAAAGATCAGATAATTGCAAGTAATTCCAAAGTTTTAAATGCTGCTCTACAGCTACTGTCATATCACATGATCCAACAACTCATCATTTGACAAAAGGAGCATGGAGATCAGACCCTAATTGGACTTCAAACTGTTGTTTCTGTGACAATGATGCCATCTAGAGATCCTGACAATGATGTAGGTCAGGAGTGAGGCTACTTTTTTTCTGACCCTCTGTTTGGCCAAAGCACAGTTATCAGTTATGCAGGAGTGAGAACTGGAACAACCATCTCCATAAATTGTGTAACTACAGCCAGGGAATATCTTGTGATTCACGTGACACTTCCTTCTTCACCCAAAACCTAGCCTTTCTTGCATCAACTCTTCCCTTAAGACATCAACAGAGCCAAAGATTTGCCCTGTTTCTGATAGCCTGCTTTAAGAACTTGTGAGGTCAACCTATAAGCCATAAAAAACAGGTTCTCACTTGCCCTAATTAAGTCCTATTTTGAAATTTTGTTCTCCCTTACTGCAGTAAGTCAATAATACTATTTACTAATAATATGGCAGATTCTTTCTTTGAGGAGGATATTTCCTTATAAAAATCCTTAAAGTTACTAATGAATGCTTTAAAATACTTTATTTAAGAATTCCTAAACTGAGAATATAAAAAAATTACCATATTTTTCTAGTATTATAAACTAAAATACTTAGTATAAAAATTCCCCAAATGTGCAAGCTTCTAACATTTGTAATGTGAATTTTAAAATTCACCTTTACTTTAGAAGCATGTGGGGGGTGGCTATTTCTTTCACTTTCTCAGATCAGAAACCACAGTGGCAGTAGCCTCAAATCAAAATTCAAAGGAGGCTGGACACTTTCTTCTAGTGGGCATCTGCAGTTTAGTCTCTGTCTCTTATTGTTATTTGATCTCTAACCCTAAAGAATCAACTTGAATCTTGTCATTGAGGTAAAAATGTCTTTCTATCTTTCATTGAAACTAGTTGCCACTTAGTGAGTTTTTAGGGTTTTTTTTAATACAACAAACCTGAAACCCTCAAGCTAATGACTTTAATGAATAACTCAATTTGTGATAACACGATTCAATTAGTTTTAAGACCTTTAAAATGTAGTATACTCAAAATCCATCAATTACCATAGAATGACAAAAGGCATTCAGCCTTTTTTAAAAACACACAAACCTCTTCACAAATGCATGTAAACATCCTGTCTAACTACATTGCATTCATATAATTATCTTTCAAAGGGAAGTATTATTTTTTCCCTTAAGGTATACTCCTCATCTAAAAAGGGAAAACAAAAAACATTATCAAAACAAAGCATTTTTCAGCTCTATTCTTACCACTTTTCATAAATAACCTTGGCATTTATCCAATTTCCTTTGCCAGAAGAGATTTTTTATTGATTTCGAAGCTAAAATGAGAAAGATTTTATGTTAGTTTATGTTGTTAAGCCAATCTTGTCTGGCCAAATGATGGCTTATTTGGTAATTTAGTTTTGCCCTTTTTGTTCTCCCTCATGTCAGCTATTACTTTCTATATTTTCAATATATTTAATATTAGTTTCTCTATATTCTCTGGCTTTTGAGCTTATTTCTGTGTTTTATTTGTATGAACCATACCTACTGGCTGTACTCCTACCGAATTTTAACATTCTATAGGTCAGTAATTATGAATGGGGATAAATAACCCTCAAGTAATATATTCACTACTTGTGATTTGCTAGGCTAGTGGGAAAGGAAAAAGAGAGAAAATTGTGATTATAAACAGTTATTCCTGTAGCTGCACCAAGCTCCAAAGACAGAGAATTCAGTTATATTTTCTAGCAAGAGAAAGAGCAAAAGAGGAAAAAAATAAACTTTTCTCTTCCCATATTTCATTTTAATAATTTGTTCTAAAGTTTTTCTGATAGGATTCTTGTACTCTCTGTACATGCACAGTTTTTTTGACTTTTAATTTGATTACTTTTTCTTAATAATATGGCAATGTTATATAAGTGTATTGTTTACTAATCATATACATATCTGGAGAAAACCAATTCTACCTTTCAAGAATTTGTGACTTGACAATTCTTTGTAGGGATAGCTCTTTCTAGACCACCTCCTCCTCCCACTTTTAACTTCTGTTTGTACAGCAACAGTATTTGAGGTGGAGGCACTGCAAAACACATAGACAATATTTCTATTTATCTCTATTATATCAGGGTCAAATAGAGAAACTTGATTGACATTGGGTCAGCCTCAGGACTCAACTGAGTCTAACTTTATTTCATGCAGAACGCACTCAAACCAAATCACCTTGGGACAGTACTTTCAATATTCTTGCAGACCAGTTTCTTTTCAGTGAGGCAGTTAGATTTGGCCAATTGATGCCCCAGAGGAGAATTTTCCTCTCCTTTCAACATCATTTGACTGCACTGGAGGAAAGACTGGCTTCTCTACCTCAATCTAATCAGGTCTTGTTCTGGGTGGCAGGGAAATGCTTTATGTTAGGGAAAATTGAGAATGACTTGGAAATCGGCAAAGAAATTATTGGGTGCCCTTTCAGTGGAATACTAGGCATTGTCTAGGGGATCCTCTGGGATTGTGTGGTTCTATAGGAATGTGCCCCTTTGTCTTTGACTGGGCTATTTTACGACCCTATAGAGATAGACGTTAACTTGTAGAAAACTGATAATAATGCACATGTTTCCTGTTCAGAGCAATGGAAATGATTTCTGTTCATGGCAGTGCAAATACATTCTGTCCAAGAGAGAATATAAGTCTCTTTAAGTCAAATCCCCATTTGAACTGGTTTTAACATCTTATTATTCCCTCATTAATTAATACTTTGTATAAGCACCATGGTTTTAGTTTTTTGAAAACTATCCTGCCAACTAGCTCTGCAGACACGTGTGCAGACCTCCATGGGTGACATGACCCAGACTCTGGCACCTCACCTGCAGTAGACCACCAACAGCTAGCCCAGTGTATTAAGGATTACCTAACCCATCTACCTGGCTACTGCCAACCAAGCAGCAAAATTCAGAGACTTTGTTTTCCCCAAATGGGACAGAGTTATATCACAGTATTTTGGCTTTAAGAGACTTGCTCCTTTTCTCCAGTTTTCCTCCAAACTGCCAATCTTTGATTTTTCAGTCTGTTGCTAGATTGGATTTAATAAAACGTTTCCATTCAACACTTTTTTCAGTCTCTTAATTTTTGTGGGTTTTTTTCCCACATCAACAAAATGGAAATTGAGAC